>CM059192.1:339431-809811 GCA_030323885.1 Branchipolynoe longqiensis | reverse complement strand
GCTAACCTAACAAATGACATAATGGCATCAATGAACCAAAAACAATTAGTTGGAGCTGCCTTCATTGACTTCAGCAAAGCATTTGACACAGTAGACCACAAAATACTACTGGAAAAACTAAAAACCATGGGCATAAAATCCAACACTATGGATTGGATAAGATGCTACCTGAACAACAGGCAACAGAAAACAAAAATAAACAATACACTATCAGACAACCAACCTGTCACATGTGGTGTACCCCAAGGGTCAGTGTTAGGGCCACTACTCTTTATAATCTATATAAACGACCTTGAAAAATGGTTGCAAACTGAATGCCTCCAACTATATGCAGATGACACAGTCATATACGCAAATGGCACCACAGAGGAGGAGGTAATAACTAAACTAAATAAACTCCTACTAAAACTAGATGAGTGGTGTGAGTCCAACAAAATAACCATCAACACAAGCAAATCAAAAACAGTACTCTTCTCGCATAAACAAATGCCAGAAAGAAAACTACACTGTAAGTTAGGAAACCAAACACTAGAAAATGTAGACCATTACAAATACCTAGGCCTTGAGTTGGACAGCCAACTAAACTACAACCTATGTATAAATAAAATTATACAAAAAGTAAACCACAAACTGTGGCTATTTGCAAAGCTAAGAGACTACATGACACAAGAAATGTCAATAAAAATCTTCAAGGGCATGGTGCTCCCCTATTTTGACTATGGAGATGTAAACTACATGGGTGCGAGAAAAGAACTACTAAAAAAACTGCAAACACTGCAGAACAGAGCCCTAAAAATCTGTCTAAGAGTAGACAAGCTGCACCCAACCTATGACATACACAAAAGAACCAAAGTGAAACTACTAGAAAATAGGAGAATAATTCATTTGAAAACATTAGCATATAGCTATAGTCAAAACAGTAAACTTCTAACAAAACCACAAAGGGCTACTAGAGCAAACAATGCACCACTACTAAAGCAGACCAGAAGCCGAATAAAAGCTCATGAGAGAAGCACGCTGGAAATGGCTGCCAAGTTGTGGAATGCCCAAACGGTAAAGGAACGACAAATTCCTGACCTAAAAACTTACAAAAAATATCTGTGCAAAATAAGGCTAGGAAACCCCCAGTAAGCTGCACTGCAAAGGGGCATGTGATATGTCACGGCCCACCAGTGGGATGCCCAATGGAAGGTAACCATGCCAAAAGTAGCCAGATAACACACCACACAGCTACGTACAAGCCTATGATATGTAAATAGGAGTAGGCTAGTCTAGTAATAAGAGTAGAAAAATAAAAACATATATACCAAGAAAATCCAAAAAAACTAACATAGGCTACTAACCATACCAACCAATTATCTATCTGCTACTGAAATGCAGGCAATCAAATACCTTATCAGCAGCCACTGTGTGGTAAGATAACACCAACACTACAACTGGCCAGCATTGAAAACAAGCCTGGGTACCCGGGCTTATATGCTATGGACAGTATAAATACAGCCTCAATAAAAAAAAAAAAAAAAAAAAAAAGCCTGTGTTCTACCGACCTTCTACACAGTAAGCACGCGTTCTACTGACCTTCTACACGGTAAGCCTGTGTTCTACCGACCTTCTACACAGTAAGCACGCGTTCTACTGACCTTCTACACGTAAGCCTGTGTTCTACCGACCTTCTACACAGTAAGCACTCGTTCTACCGACCTTCTACACGTAAGCCTGTGTTCTACCGACCTTCTACACAGTAAGCACTCGTTCTACCGACCTTCTACACGTAAGCCTGTGCTCTACCGACCTTCTACACAGTAAGCACTCGTTCTACCGACCTTCTACACGTAAGCCTGTGTTCTACCGACCTTCTACACAGTAAGCACGCGTTCTACCGACCTTCTACACAGTAAGCACGCGTTCTACCGACCTTCTACACAGTAAGCACGCGTTCTACCGACCTTCTACACAGTAAGCACGCGTTCTACCGACCTTCTACACAGTAAGCACGTGTTCTACTGACCTTCTACACAGTAAGCCTGTGTTCTACTGACCTTCTACACGGTAAGCCTGTGTTCTACTGACCTTCTACACAGTAAGCACGCGTTCTACCGACCTTCTACACAGTAAGCACGTGTTCTACCGACCTTCTACACGGTAAGCCTGCATTCTACCGACCTTCTACACAGTAAGCACGCGTTCTACCGACCTTCTACACGGTAAGCCTGTGTTCTACCGACCTTCTACACAGTAAGCACGCGTTCTACTGACCTTCTACACGGTAAGCCTGTGTTCTACTGACCTTCTACACAGTAAGCACGCGTTCTACCGACCTTCTACACAGTAAGCACGTGTTCTACCGACCTTCTACACGGTAAGCCTGCATTCTACCGACCTTCTACACAGTAAGCACGTGTTCTACCGACCTTCTACACGGTAAGCCTGTGCTCTACCGACCTTCTACACGGTAAGCCTGTGCTCTACCGACCTTCTACACAGTAAGCACGTGTTCTACCGACCTTCTACACGGTAAGCACGCGTTCTACTGACCTTCTACACAGTAAGCACGCGTTCTACTGACCTTCTACACGTAAGCCTGTGTTCTACCGACCTTCTACACAGTAAGCACGCGTTCTACTGACCTTCTACACATAAGCCTGTGTTCTACCGACCTTCTACACAGTAAGCCTGTGTTCTACCGACCTTCTACACAGTAAGCACGTGTTCTACTGACCTTCTACACAGTAAGCACGCGTTCTACTGACCTTCTACACGGTAAGCCTGTGTTCTACCGACCTTCTACACAGTAAGCACGTGTTCTACCGACCTTCTACACAGTAAGCACGCGTTCTACTGACCTTCTACACGTAAGCCTGTGTTCTACCGACCTTCTACACAGTAAGCACGCGTTCTACTGACCTTCTACACGTAAGCCTGCGCTCTACCGACCTTCTACACAGTAAGCACACGTTCTACTGACCTTCTACACGGTAAGCCTGTGTTCTACCGACCTTCTACACAGTAAGCACGCGTTCTACCGACCTTCTACACGGTAAGCCTGTGTTCTACTGACCTTCTACACGTAAGCCTGTGTTCTACCGACCTTCTACACGTAAGCCTGTGTTCTACTGACCTTCTACACGGTAAGCCTGTGTTCTACCGACCTTCTACACGTAAGCCTGTGTTCTACCGACCTTCTACACAGTAAGCACGTGTTCTACTGACCTTCTACACAGTAAGCACGCGTTCTACTGACCTTCTACACGGTAAGCCTGTGTTCTACTGACCTTCTACACGTAAGCCTGTGTTCTACCGACCTTCTACACAGTAAGCACGTGTTCTACTGACCTTCTACACAGTAAGCACGCGTTCTACCGACCTTCTACACAGTAAGCACGCGTTCTACCGACCTTCTACACAGTAAGCACGCGTTCTACTGACCTTCTACACGTAAGCCTGTGTTCTACCGACCTTCTACACAGTAAGCACGCGTTCTACCGACCTTCTACACAGTAAGCACGTGTTCTACTGACCTTCTACACAGTAAGCACGCGTTCTACCGACCTTCTACACAGTAAGCACGTGTTCTACTGACCTTCTACACAGTAAGCACGCGTTCTACCGACCTTCTACACGGTAAGCCTGTGTTCTACCGACCTTCTACACAGTAAGCACGTGTTCTACCGACCTTCTACACAGTAAGCACGCGTTCTACCGACCTTCTACACGGTAAGCCTGTGTTCTACCGACCTTCTACACAGTAAGCACTCGTTCTACTGACCTTCTACACGGTAAGCCTGTGTTCTACTGACCTTCTACACGTAAGCCTGTGTTCTACCGACCTTCTACACGGTAAGCACGCGTTCTACCGACCTTCTACACGTAAGCCTGTGTTCTACCGACCTTCTACACAGTAAGCACGTGTTCTACTGACCTTCTACACGTAAGCCTGTGTTCTACCGACCTTCTACACAGTAAGCACGCGTTCTACTGACCTTCTACACAGTAAGCCTGCATTCTACCGACCTTCTACACAGTAAGCACGCGTTCTACTGACCTTCTACACAGTAAGCCTGTGTTCTACCGACCTTCTACACAGTAAGCCTGTGTTCTACCGACCTTCTACACAGTAAGCCTGTGTTCTACCGACCTTCTACACAGTAAGCCTGTGTTCTACCGACCTTCTACACAGTAAGCCTGTGTTCTACCGACCTTCTACACAGTAAGCCTGTGTTCTACCGACCTTCTACACGTAAGCCTGTGTTCTACCGACCTACTACACAGTAAGCACGTGTTCTACTGACCTTCTACACGTAAGCCTGCATTCTACCGACCTTCTACACGGTAAGCCTGTGTTCTACCGACCTTCTACACGTAAGCCTGTGTTCTACCGACCTTCTACACGGTAAGCCTGTGTTCTACCGACCTTCTACACAGTAAGCACGTGTTCGACTGACCTTCTACACGGTAAGCCTGTGCTCTACCGACCTTCTACACAGTGAGCACGCGTTCTACCGACCTTCTACACGGTAAGCCTGTGTTCTACCGACCTTCTACACAGTAAGCACGCGTTCTACCGACCTTCTACACGGTAAGCCTGTGCTCTACCGACCTTCTACACAGTAAGCACGCGTTCTACCGACCTTCTACACGGTAAGCCTGTGTTCTACCGACCTTCTACACAGTAAGCACGCGTTCTACCGACCTTCTACACGTAAGCCTGTGTTCTACCGACCTTCTACACAGTAAGCAGGCGTTCTACCGACCTTCTACACGTAAGCCTGTGCTCTACCGACCTTCTACACAGTAAGCACACGTTCTACCGACCTTCTACACGGTAAGCCTGTGCTCTACCGACCTTCTACACAGTAAGCACGCGTTCTACTGACCTTCTACACGTAAGCCTGCGTTCTACCGACCTTCTACACAGTAAGCACGTGTTCTACCGACCTTCTACACAGTAAGCACGTGTTCTACTGACCTTCTACACGGTAAGCCTGTGCTCTACCGACCTTCTACACAGTAAGCACGTGTTCTACTGACCTTCTACACGGTAAGCCTGTGTTCTACCGACCTTCTACACAGTAAGCACGTGTTCTACTGACCTTCTACACGGTAAGCCTGTGCTCTACCGACCTTCTACACAGTAAGCACGCGTTCTACCGACCTTCTACACGGTAAGCCTGTGCTCTACCGACCTTCTACACAGTAAGCACGCGTTCTACCGACCTTCTACACGTAAGCCTGTGTTCTACCGACCTTCTACACAGTAAGCACGCGTTCTACCGACCTTCTACACGTAAGCCTGTGTTCTACCGACCTTCTACACAGTAAGCACGCGTTCTACCGACCTTCTACACAGTAAGCACGCGTTCTACCGACCTTCTACACGTAAGCCTGTGTTCTACCGACCTTCTACACAGTAAGCACGCGTTCTACCGACCTTCTACACAGTAAGCACGCGTTCTACTGACCTTCTACACAGTAAGCACGCGTTCTACCGACCTTCTACACAGTAAGCACGTGTTCTACTGACCTTCTACACGGTAAGCCTGTGCTCTACCGACCTTCTACACAGTAAGCACGCGTTCTACCGACCTTCTACACGGTAAGCCTGTGTTCTACCGACCTTCTACACAGTAAGCACGCATTCTACCGACCTTCTACACAGTAAGCACGCGTTCTACCGACCTTCTACACGTAAGCCTGTGTTCTACCGACCTTCTACACAGTAAGCACGCGTTCTACCGACCTTCTACACGGTAAGCCTGTGTTCTACCGACCTTCTACACAGTAAGCACGCGTTCTACCGACCTTCTACACGTAAGCCTGTGTTCTACCGACCTTCTACACAGTAAGCACGCGTTCTACCGACCTTCTACACAGTAAGCACGCGTTCTACCGACCTTCTACACGTAAGCCTGTGTTCTACCGACCTTCTACACAGTAAGCACGCGTTCTACCGACCTTCTACACGTAAGCCTGTGCTCTACCGACCTTCTACACAGTAAGCACGCGTTCTACTGACCTTCTACACGTAAGCCTGTGTTCTACCGACCTTCTACACAGTAAGCACGCGTTCTACCGACCTACACGGTAAGCACGCGTTCTACTGACCTTCTACACAGTAAGCACGCGTTCTACTGACCTTCTACACGTAAGCCTGTGTTCTACCGACCTTCTACACAGTAAGCACGCGTTCTACTGACCTTCTACACAGTAAGCACGTGTTCTACTGACCTTCTACACGTAAGCCTGTGCTCTACCGACCTTCTACACAGTAAGCACGCGTTCTACTGACCTTCTACACGGTAAGCCTGTGTTCTACCGACCTTCTACACAGTAAGCACGCGTTCTACCGACCTTCTACACAGTAAGCACGCGTTCTACCGACCTTCTACACAGTAAGCACGCGTTCTACTGACCTTCTACACGTAAGCCTGTGTTCTACCGACCTTCTACACAGTAAGCACGCGTTCTACTGACCTTCTACACAGTAAGCACGCGTTCTACCGACCTTCTACACGGTAAGCCTGTGTTCTACCGACCTTCTACACAGTAAGCACGCGTTCTACCGACCTTCTACACGGTAAGCCTGTGTTCTACCGACCTTCTACACAGTAAGCACGCGTTCTACTGACCTTCTACACGTAAGCCTGTGTTCTACCGACCTTCTACACGTAAGCCTGTGTTCTACCGACCTTCTACACGGTAAGCCTGTGTTCTACCGACCTTCTACACAGTAAGCACGCGTTCTACTGACCTTCTACACGTAAGCCTGTGTTCTACCGACCTTCTACACAGTAAGCACGCGTTCTACTGACCTTCTACACGGTAAGCCTGTGTTCTACCGACCTTCTACACGGTAAGCCTGTGTTCTACCGACCTTCTACACAGTAAGCACGCGTTCTACCGACCTTCTACACGGTAAGCCTGTGTTCTACCGACCTTCTACACAGTAAGCACGCGTTCTACCGACCTTCTACACGGTAAGCACGCGTTCTACCGACCTTCTACACAGTAAGCACGCGTTCTACTGACCTTCTACACATAAGCCTGTGTTCTACCGACCTTCTACACAGTAAGCACGCGTTCTACCGACCTTCTACACGGTAAGCCTGTGTTCTACCGACCTTCTACACAGTAAGCACGCGTTCTACCGACCTTCTACACAGTAAGCACGCGTTCTACTGACCTTCTACACGTAAGCCTGTGTTCTACCGACCTTCTACACAGTAAGCACGCGTTCTACCGACCTTCTACACGGTAAGCCTGTGCTCTACCGACCTTCTACACAGTAAGCACACGTTCTACCGACCTTCTACACGTAAGCCTGTGTTCTACCGACCTTCTACACAGTAAGCACGCGTTCTACCGACCTTCTACACGTAAGCCTGCATTCTACCGACCTTCTACACAGTAAGCACACGTTCTACCGACCTTCTACACGTAAGCCTGTGTTCTACCAACCTTCTACACAGTAAGCACGCGTTCTACCGACCTTCTACACGGTAAGCCTGCGCTCTACCGACCTTCTACACAGTAAGCACTCGTTCTACCGACCTTCTACACGTAAGCCTGCGTTCTACTGACCTTCTACACAGTAAGCCTGCGCTCTACCGATTAGGCCAACGCGTCCGGTCACCCCCATCCAGTAGCGCCCTAAGTAGACCTAGGTAAGCGGTAAGTGGAAAGCGGACGCCGGCCCTCACCTTTGTCTGTATCATGCCCTGTCGCTGGTGCCGCAGGTCAGATACGATCTTGTGGATGTCAAACTTGAGATCTCGCTCCATCAGCGCGAGAACCACGTCGACCGTGATGAGCGCCCCCGTGCGGCCGATACCCGCACTACAGTGCACTACCAGCGGGCCCCCGTCATGCACCAGCCGCAGGAACCGGATGTACTGCCGGCCGGAAGGGGAGGTGATAGTTAGTGGCAGTTTATTTAGTTTGAGTTGAGTTTTATTTAATCACAGACATGTAGCAAGGTCACGGGGGTTTCCCCAAGTGGTGATCTTCCAGCCGAGCAACCAACGTTACATTAAATTAAAGTTCATACTTATGTAAAATACATTGTTTAAACAAATCAACATTTGAAATTTGTACCTCGAATCAGATATGTCCCTGTATGTATACGTACAGGTAAGCATCTAGGAAAAGTGATGTCACAGATACATAATAGTGATTTCATGAATAGCCTTTGCCCAATTTGTTTCTATTTTAGGAGACATTCGTCAGGGTGATTTTCATACTTATTCATGATACATTGCTAAAACAATCAGCAATTTGAAATTGACTAAAAGGAAAAATCTGTAGAATCTCACCAGAGGTTAAAGCTGCATAGTCCGATTAAAGCACAACATTTTCAAAAGCAAAACACTTATCTAGATTTGAACCTACATATCCTAATTAGATACCGGTGCACTTATCAAGTATTTGTTGCTATATATAAGGGAACACTAAGTCAATTTAATAGAACCTGTTATGGCTGAAGCCTATGAGGTAAGAGATTTGACAAACACGCCAAAATTAATTTGGCATGTTTACACTTCAAATATCTGCAAAGTTGGTAATTCTAAATCAACATGACTTCAAGTTGATGTAAGGTACATTATAACGATCAACTGAATATATTTATCTCAGAAAATGATAGAAACTCAAAGCCATCGCACTCTGCAACATTAAAGTTGCATAGTCCGATGGTTTTGAGTTTCTGAAATTTTCTGAGATAAAAACATTAGGTTGATCGTTATTATGTACCTTACTTTAGCTTGAAGTAACTTTTATTTTAAGTGGCTAACTTTTGCGATATTTGAAGTGGAACCATGCAAAATTAATTTTGGCAAGCTTGTCAAAACTCTGACCCCATAGGCTTCTGCAGTAACAGGTTCTATTCAATTGCCTCAGTATTCCCTTCTATGTGGTGACATATGTTTAATAAGTGCACCAGTATCTAAGTTAGATATGTAGAATCCAATTTAAATAATTGTTTTGGTTTTGAAATTTTGATATTTTCATCGGACTATGCAGCTTTAAGGCGTACAGACTGAGGAGGTAAGACTTATGATGTACGGATTGGCATCTGGCAGTCTAATATCTGACTCTGCAACATTAAGGCGTACAGACTGAGGAGGTAAGACTTATGATGTACGGATTGGCATCTGGCAGTCTAATATCTGACTCTGCAATATTAAGGCGTACATACTGAGGATGCCGTAAGACTTATGATATTTGGATTGGCATGTTGCATTCTAATATCTGACTCCGCAACATTAAAGCGTACAGACTGAGGATGCTGTAAGACTTATGATGTATGGATTGGCATCTGGCATTCTAATCTCTGACTCTGCAACATTAAGGCGTACAGACTGAGGATGCTGTAAGACTTATGATGTATGGATTGGCATCTGGCATTCTAATCTCTGACTCTGCAACATTAAGGTGTACAGACTGAGGATGCTGTAAGACTTATGATATATGGATTGGCATGTGGCATTCTAATCTCACTAACCTTGTGTGACTATATTAATCGTCGAACAACACAAGCAAACCTAAGGTTTATTACACAATTAATAATCAAATCTACATACCTTTAAAACTAAACTATATTTTGTAATTAACAGATTCATTTATTAAAAATTGGTATTCCTCCTTTCATTGCTATTTAGTATGAATTCCCAACAGGCACAATTTTGTGTCAATCATCATGAAAAAAGTAGTTCCGGCTGTACTGGACTAGTCCAGTAGCAGGTAGGTTAGTTAGTGGTGATTGCTTAATGCCATATCGGCAGCAAAGGTCATACTCACGACGAAAAGTGTTCAAATCTTATTCTGTCATATTATTATCAGGCCGTCACTTTGACAGAGAATGTAAAAGCACACAATCAACTATGCGTTGAGAGATACTTTTGAAGTTAAAAGCCCACAATCACAACACCATTATTTTTAAGGCCAGGTAATATTCTAGAGTCGAAGGCCAACATTTGGGGTGTGTTTAAAAGAAATGTGCTTCCAATCCTAGGTGCTCCTGTTATTATGAGAAGCACCAGCGACAAGTAATAAGAAGCAAAGGATGGCTGCGTTAGTGGTGCGCTGACTGACCTGTAACAGAGGGACACTGGAGTCAGGCGTGCCGTGGTCTGGCCAGGTGGTGAAGTTGACATGCGTGATGCGCTGAGCAGTGCCTGTCTCCAGATCTTCCATCTTAATGCGGTGCACGTTGAAGTTCTCCAGTGTATCAGTCTGCAGCAGGCTCACCTCGAACCTGCACCACCACACACACGGCTGTGAGTTTATTTGTGACTACCAAACACCTCCACATTATACATAAGGATAATGCAACAAATTTATTATCCAACTAATATTAAGTGTTAACGATATGCCTATAATGATCGATTGATGATTGATTGATGATTGCTTCTCATGACATCTCCAATTCTCGCGACATCTCGATGCCATCACCTCTGCCATCGCTGTGTATAACTTACAGCGTCATCAAAGGTCAGTTTCTCTCAAACCATGTCTATGCGGTGTGGGAGATTAAAAATCCCTTGGGTCGGTAAAAGTGTAGACTCGGGCTTTCTATCGACAAACTGTCTAATGGTGAAAACAAGACTACTCAGACTTATCCATGATAGGCGGTATAAATCGTGAAGAAAAATCCCCCAGAGAATATCGCCAATTATGGTGACACCCCACTTCTCGCGACATCTCCACTTCTCGCGTGAATTTACAATGCATTTACATGAAACAAGAAAGAGCCAGCACACCAACCTGTCGCAGACGCTGAACGGGGCGCTTGTCGTTTCCGGCCAGTAGCGGTGACATTTGACCTTGTTGCCCTCCATGTCCAAGGTCACCATGGCAATAGTGTCGGCCTTCTGTTCCCAGATCATCCGCCAGAAGTCTTCTGTCGTGTTGGCCAGGGGTCCCTGCGTCAGACAAGCAGCCAGGTCAGTCTGCCACAACACTCCGCGCATGCGCACAGACTGAGCCTGCAGGGCACGCGCTCAGCACGGGCCTCAGTACAAAGTAGGCCAGTTTAAAATTGCACAGTCCGATGGTTTTGAATTTCTGTCATTTTATGAGATAAATATATTAGGTTGGTCGCAATAATCTACATTACTTTAGTTTGAAGTAACTTTCTGATAAAATTACTAATAGCCCTGTCACACTACGACGTATCTCGCCGGTGCGCCGCCAACACGCAAAATCACTTTTAATCATCGAGAGACATCAAACTTTTCGGCATCAGCACAACGTATTGGTAGCGTGCGGCCGACGCTGTGGTAAAAGTTTAGCGCGCCATCCTGATATGACCTTAGATGTTGGTAGGACGTAAAACAACAAAAAGCAACTGTTTGGCACAATGTGTGGTAACGAGCCTCACGCGCGCATGGCGTGTGCATAACCTTCACATAACGTTATTCCAGCGCTTTTAACGTATCTCGACGCTCCCTTAACGTCGCCACAATATTGGCACCCGCACGTCGACGCACGTTGAAAGTCTTGTGCAAGCACAAAACATTCGACGTGCGATGACGCGCGCCCCCGACCATCGTCGTCCATCAAAGAATACCAATGCGCGCCTAACGCTTCCTGATGTCTCCCGACGTTTCGCCAAAAAATGACACACGTCAACGCGCATTGGTGAGAACCGTCGTAATGCGACAGCACCATAACTTAGGAGATATTTGAAGTGTAAACATGCTAAATTAATTAGTTGGTGTGCTTGTCAAAACACTGACCCAGCAGTAACAGGTTCTATTGAAGTGACTTAGTGTGCCCTTCTATGCAGCAACAAACACTCAACAAGTGCTGCAGTATCCAAGTTGGTTATGTACATTAAATCTAGATGAGTGTTTTGAAAAGTTAGTCTTTCTATCGGACTATGTAGTTTTAACTATGTATTCTCACGCGGCTAAATCGAGAATCCTTGCATTAACAGCGTTCCTGCACCTATCAGCCAATCACATTTAAGACCTTTTCAAGGCTTTTTAATACCAATTTTCATACAATTTAAGACCTATTTTCATGGCAAATGTAACGTACAATATAAACAGAAATAAGTGAAATGATGCAATGTATGGATCTCTATGTGGACGATTACTTCGCTGGTCAGTCTAGTCTGTGATATAACGGGTCTGCTACATATTGAAACAATGCTATAGTCGCCAAATCCAATTTAAGACCTTTTGAAGACCTTTCACAGAAAAGTTACAATATTTAAGACTTTTCAAGGACTTGAAAATTGACGAATCAATTTAAGACTTTTGAAGGATCCGCGTGAACTCTGATTAAGGTGTTTGGTCCAGGCCTCTCAGGCTTGGTGATGACGATGATGATGGTGACCACGGATATCAGACATGATCACGTGGTATGTAGGGTGGAGTAGTTTGTCCCCATTAAGTAATAGAGTACCTGAGGGCCATGTAGTACTAGTGGAGAGATCATTTGACCAGTTTCCCTCAAAAAAGTTGAATTTGCAGCCTCACTCTGGGTAATGACGTCACACAGTACTTGAGATGCAATGTCTGAGACCATGTGATCAGTTTTCCGCCAAAAAGCTTAATTTGAAGCCTCACTTTGGGTAATGACGTCACACAGTACCTGAGACTAAGCGAGAGGCGATCTCTGAGAACAAGTGACCAGTTTCCTGCCAAAATGTTGAATTTAGAAGCCTCAGTCTGGGTAATAACGTCACACAGTACTTGAGAGGCGATATCTGAGACCATTTGATCAGTTTCCCGCCAAAAAGTTGAATTTGAAGCCTCACTCTGGGTAATGACGTCACGCAGTACCTGACAGGCGATGTAGTGGAGAGTTTGCCGGCCAACTTGGTACCGGATGTGGGAGGCGTTGATGTAGTCTGAGAGCCCGCTCAGGTATACGCGAGTCGAATCGTCTGTCAGCAGAACATCACAATATCAACGTGTGTACTCACTTCAAGTAACATTCAGCTCGTCAATGACAGATCATGCGAACAGATTAAAAGACAACTTTTTTCACATCAAAATGGGTGAACCATATAATATGGGCTAGAGTAAATAAGGATAATCAAATGTGATTAATTTCAAAAGTACATTTTTGTACTGGATAAGGCACATTCCCACACTTTCGGGTAAAGGTGCAGATATGGGTGTATTCAGCATTTCATGAAAGCAGTGTAAACTGGAACACGCACATGGCAGCACGTTCCGGTAGCGGTTCTTGGCCTTGTTCTCTGGTCTTCGCGCTTCGTTGCAGTTGTCGGTGAGTTTCGCATGTCGCAGCGTCTGAAGACAGAGTGTGCTGATTAGTCGCTTGTACAATATGCAAGCAGCTGATTTAATGGTATTAGCAGAACTCTAAACCGATGGTTCGAGTTTTACATCCTAGCAACATCTAAGGTCGTATAAGGACGGGTACCGACTTCTGAGAATGCACTCATGGTGACTTTATAGTGATGCCCCACTGGGAGACCAGGCCACCAGCACCATGACCTGATATCCCACTCAGTCACATTATCCTGTCACTGAGCCAACCAGTCCTTGCGCTATCCTAATAAGGCCGAGCGCCTGGCTAGGAAGCGACTAGTAAGTAGCATAAATTCTTATGTCATTGATTTGACTTGACCATGGATCAAACGCGTCTGGTTAGAACTCTGAACCAAACTTCCTACTGAGAGCTGGTCTCCGCTAATAACTCAATTTAATAATCGTAGAATTCTGGGGTTGTGTCATATTTTGAGGTTAAATCAGGGTCCGGTCACGTGTTCAAGGTTGTTATTGATAGGAATTCAAGACTATTTTCAGTTGGATTTCAGGAAAAAAAACAACAATGGCGAATGGCGATTTCGGACTAATTTAGATCAGTGGGGACAATTTAATGGAATTCAAGGCTTTTCAAGACAAAGTAGCCAAAATTGGTTAAATTCTAAGATTTTTTAGTTTGAGGTAACTTTGACTTAAAAGGGTTAAGATATTTGAAGTGAAATGTGCTAAAATAATTTTGGCGTACACATGCAACTGTTAGAGAGTGATAGGTTGCGTTAAATTGACCGCTTTCTATGTTACCAGGTGCCGTGGTTTAGGAAGGTTCTTGTTTTCATTGGATTACACAGTTTTAGCTGAAAAAGAGTAATTTTTTCTCAATAAAAATATTTTAAATTGAAAAGCAAAAGAACTTAGGCAACAACAATTTTAAATGAAAGCTGCTGTGTATCGTATTAAAGTCAGTCATTTTGTACTTTTAATTAATCACAGCTGAATGTTATACATTGATTTTTAATTTCTAAACAACCTAGATATATGCACACTGAAAATTGGGGAAAGTCTTTACAGAAAAACATAAATAAAATAAACTGTTTTAGCTGCCAGGCAAGCTGAGATTCTCACTAAGTTCCACCTTTCAACACACTGAGATAAATACAAAAGATATAAAATTTCTATCATTTGGTAATCTTTGTTTTTGTTAGAATGCTCAGACTCCAATGATGCATTGCCATAATTCGTAACTGGCAAATTACGGTTGCAGAAGGTTTTGATGAAAACCAGTTACAGTAAAACCTCTCTAACCGACCACCTCCACAGATCGAACACTCCCCTATATCGATCGCTTTATTTGGGTTCCAAACGACTGCCCCATAAAATACCATTTTAACGATAGAAAAAAGTCCCTAAACCGACCACTTCCCTAAAGTCGGTCCCATGGTCAGTCGATTTAGAGAGGTTTTACTGTATTCATAACTCACCGGCCGGTGTCGCAGTTTCAGTTCTCAACCAGTTTCAGTTCTCAACTCTCGCTTCTGCGCATGCATCTAAATCCAACAGCGCCATCGTAGCAGCTCTCACAGGCTAAGTACAACTCATTTATGGTATATTAGCACTCATATACTTTGCTTTTGCTGTTGATTTGTGTGTGTGGTGATTTCTGTGTAAATCACTCTAAAACCGCTGTTGAGTTTAGTAGTTCATTTTTGATGCATGCGCAGACGGCGCTGTTGGATTTAGACGCATGCGCAGAAGCGATGTTGAGAACTGAAACTGGTTGAGAACTGAAACCGCGACACCGGCTGTAAATAACCAAACTGAACAGAAGGAAATGGAATACCTTGTACTCTTCGACTGGGTCATCCTTCTCCATCATGCTGGTGCAGAGGCGGATGGTGGCGGTCAGCTGACGGCCAGAGTAGTGGATGGCCTCTGCGGGTACCGCCACCAAGGGGAGCGACTGCAGCCAGTCTTCAGTGACATCAGTCGGAAGTAGAGATGCGCCTCTCCCTACGAAACAACACACTCTCGGTTAGAACCCCTCAGACAGGGCTGGTGCTGCCATCTGGTGTGTGTAATGACCGGAAGTAGGGTGCCTGTCCAACCCAGTCGGCTCCTTTACTATATATAAACAATACCTTGGACCTTGTACACATAAAACACCATTTTTAATATTTGTTTCTTGTATACATTGCAGTAAAATTGGGCTTCTTTGACAGAAATGGCTTCAGGCTGTGAATATTCTTAAAACACTACCAGGCTGCCTCGCACACTGATGTGACATGATCATTCATATCAATACCATTGTCAAATATAACCCTTAGTTTTTCTTTAGAGAGCTACTAGGTGTGATACATGTTTGACTATGCATCAATACACTCAGTGCTACATCCGGTGTGAATGAATACACACCAGCAATCAGCTCAGTGTTACACACGGTGTGAATGAATACACACCAGCAATCAGCACAGTGCTACATCCGGTGTGAATGAATACACACCAGCAATCAGCTCAGTGTTACATCCGGTGTGAATGAATACACACCAGCAATCAGCACAGTGCTACATCCGGTGTGAATGAATACACACCAGCAATCAGCACAATGCTACATCCGGTGTGAATTAATACACACCAGCAATCAGCTCAGTGTTACATCCGGTGTGAATGAATACACACCAGCAATCAGCTCAGTGTTACACATTGTGTGAACGAATACACACCAGCAATCAGCTCAGTGTTACACATGGTGTGAATGAATACACACCAGCAACCAGCTCAGTGTTACACACAGTGTGAATGAATACACACCAGCAACCAGCTCAGTGTTACACATGGTGTGAATGAATACACACCAGCAATCAGCTCAGTGTTACATCCGGTGAGAATGAATACACACCAACAATCAGCTCAGTGTTACACACAGTGTGAATGAATACACACCAGCAACCAGCTCAGTGTTACACGCGGTGTGAATGAATACACACCAACAATCAGCTCAGTGTTACACACAGTGTGAATGAATACACACCAGCAACCAGCTCAGTGTTACACATGGTGTGAATGAGTACACACCAGCAATCAGCTCAGTGTTACACACAGTGTGAATGAATACACACCAGCAATCATCTCAGTGTTACATCCGGTGTGAACGAATACACACCAGCAATCAGCTCAGTGTTACACACAGTGTGAATGAATACACACCAGCAACCAGCTCAGTGTTACATCCGGTGTGAATGAATACACACCAGCAATCAGCTCAGTGTTACATCCGGTGTGAATGAATACACACCGACAATCAGCTCAGTGTTACATCCGGTGTGAATGAATACACACCAACAATCAGCTCAGTGCTACATCCGGTGTGAATGAATACACACCAACAATCAGCTCAGTGTTACACACAGTGTGAATGAATACACACCAGCAACCAGCTCAGTGTTACATCCGGTGTGAATGAATACACACCAGCAATCAGCTCAGTGTTACACACAGTGTGAATGAATACACACCAGCAACCAGTTCAGTGTTACACGTGGTATGAATGAATACACACCAGCAATCAGCTCAGTGAAACACACGGTGAATGAATACACACCAGCAATCAGCTCAGTGTTACACAGGGTTTGAATGAATACACACCAGCAATCAGCTCAGTGCTACATCCGGTGTGAATGAATACACACCAACAATCAGCTCAGTGCTACATCCGGTGTGAATGAATACACACCAGCAATCAGCTCAGCGGTACATCCGGTGCGAATGAATACACACCATCAATCAGCACAATGCTACATTCGGTGTGAATGAATACACACCAGCAACCAGCTCAGTGCTACACACGGTGTGAATGAATACACACCAGCAATCAGCTCAGTGCTACATGCGGTGCGAATGAATACACACCAGCAACCAGCTCAGTGTTACATCCGGTGTGAATGAATACACACCAGCAATCAGCTCAGTGCTACATCCGGTGTGAATGAATACACACCAGCAATCAGCTCAGTGTTACACCTGGTGTGAATGAATACACACCAGCAATCAGCTCAGTGCTACATCCGGTGTGAATGAATACACACCAGCAATCAGCTCAGTGCTACATCCGGTGTGAATGAATACACACCAGCAATCAGCTCAGTGCTACATCCGGTGTGAATGAATACACACCAGCAATCAGCTCAGTGCTACATCCGGTGTAATGAATACACACCAGCAATCAGCTCAGTGCTACACCGGTGTGAATGAATACACACCAGCAATCAGCTCAGTGCTACATCCGGTGTGAATGAATACACACCAGCAACCAGCTCAGTGCTACATCCGGTGTGAATGAATACACACCAGCAATCAGCTCAGTGCTACATCCGGTGTGAATGAATACACACCAGCAATCAGCTCAGTGTTACACCTGGTGTGAATGAATACACACCAGCAATCAGCTCAGTGTTACACCTGGTGTGAATGAATACACACCAGCAATCAGCTCAGTGCTACATCCGGTGTGAATGAATACACACCAGCAATCAGCTCAGTGTTACATCCGGTGTGAATGAATACACACCAGCAATCAGCTCAGTGCTACATCCGGTGTGAATGAATACACACCAGCAATCAGCTCAGTGCTACATCCGGTGTGAATGAATACACACCAGCAATCAGCTCAGTGCTACATCCGGTGTGAATGAATACACACCAGCAACCAGCTCAGTGTTACATCCCGGTGTGAATGAATACACACCAGCAATCAGCTCAGTGCTACATCCGGTGTGAATGAATACACACCAGCAATCAGCTCAGTGCTACATCCGGTGTGAATGAATACACACCAGCAATCAGCTCAGTGTTACATCCGGTGTGAATGAATACACACCAGCAATCAGCTCAGTGTTACATCCGGTGTGAATGAATACACACCAGCAATCAGCTCAGTGTTACACCTGGTGTGAATGAATACACACCAGCAATCAGCTCAGTGTTACATCCGGTGTGAATGAATACACACCAGCAATCAGCTCAGTGTTACACACGGTGTGAATGAATACACACCAGCAATCAGCTCAGTGTTACATCCGGTGTGAATGAATACACACCAGCAATCACCTCAGTGCTACACACAGTGTGAATGAATACACACTGGCAATCATCTCAGTCCTACATCCGGTGAGGATTACCAGACCAGAAAAGGCCATATTTAGGAAGATCTACAGTAGCGTGTCAGGTGGTGGAACTTACGCTTAGGTTTCTGCGGCTGTACGCCTGGCACATGCGTCTTGTCGGGAAGCGGCTTGCGCTGTCGGGCCGGACCCCACTCAGACTCGCCATCTGACTCTGCCCCTGATCCTCTAGTTCGTGTCGGTGAATACAGGTGGTGCTCCGGGGTCTCCTCCTCACCGCTCAAACTGTCGTCCGACTGCTGGCCTGAGAGGTGCGAGGGAACAAGGTAATGGAGTCAGTAACTGGGTCAGTAAGGGCCACACAAAAGCACACCATCAAAGTTCTGTGTTGGTTGTATTATTAAAGACACCATTACTAGGATGGTCAATTCTCAAGCATTGTGCGTAGCCAGTATACTTTAAATGGCATAATAAAAAAACCTCCAAATATGCATCAGAAGTGGCCTTTACAATCTTACGTGTTCTGCTGACTCTCAGTGGCCACCCTTAGCTGCAATCACAGAGAGGCGCGCCACTGGTCACGCGCGTTGGGTCATGGAGTTTATTTCCCCATCACAGGTTTATACCAGTATAATTCTTTATACATCATATAATTGAGATATCAAAGTTGATTTGGATTTGAATGTCACTCTAACTTTAAGATTTTCACTCAGCTGAATACTGCCAGCAATTACAAAACCCACAAGAAAACAGAAACTACATTGCCATACGTCACTCTCCAGACACAGGCTTGGTTTGATAAGTAAGGATATTATGTAAAGATCGGCTGGAGAACATGTGTGTGAGAACAGAACTAGCACAATATTCATTCTATAAAGGACAGAAAACCAGAAATTAGTTTTGTCAGAAGTTTGGTCTTTTCATATAACCCGTATTAAAGCACATATAAAGTGGGTAGTATGATGATATCAAGGAGCCTAGGTGGTGAAATGGTTAGCACACTGGCCCAGAATGCAGAGATGTGGGTTCGAGTCCCGCTCTCGGCACAATATTTCCCATTTTCATAACCCCCACGACAATATGGACCACTCTTGGGGATTTTAGATTCGGCTAATTTGTCCAGACAAGCTGTTGTGAATATTTTACGCTAGAAACATTAAACCGGACCAGACGGGATGGCCGAATGAGTTAGAGCGTCTGTCTTCCGTGTTGGTAGACCATGGGATCGTGGGTCCGAACCCTAGTCGAGTCAAACCAATGACTTAAAAATTGATACTTGTCGCTTCCTATCCAGGCGCTTGGCATTATTAGGATAGTGCAAGGACTGGTTGGCTCAGTGTCAGGATAATGTGACTGAGTGGGATATCAGGTCATGGTGCTGGTGGCCTGGTCTCCCAGTGGGGAAGCACTATAAAGTCGCCATGAGTGTGCACTGTTACAAGTCGGTACCTGTCCTGATATGACCTTAGATGTTGCTAGGACGTAAAACAACAACAAACAAACAAAATTAAAGCTGCATATTCCGATGATGCATCACAGATTTGATCCTACATATCCCACTTAAATACTGGCGCGCTTGTTAAATATCTATTGCATTTTGGGGCTGCTGTGCTACGTATGCTGCTACACTCGAAAACAAATATACAAAGCATATGTCCAGCATTTCAGTGTTCACACCAAATTTTTTTTTTTGTGCTGAATCTATTTACTCATCTCATAATAGATAAGTGTGTGAAGTCTTTTTTTCACCGCTGGGCAGCACTAATCCAATTTGATTCAAATCTTTTGAATTTTGCTTTAGTAATAATTTAGGTTTTCTTGCTTCTTGTTTTTGGCTTGTAACTGTTGTGTAGATTGCAAGCAGTCCAAAATCCAGCTTTTACTATACTTTGTATTAATCCATTTAAACATTTTAATTTGGTATGTTTTCACTTCAAATATCTTCAAAATTAACCCTTTAAAAATAAATTACTTCAAACTAAACACAAATTTATATAAATACTGATCAACCTAAGATATTTATCTTTAAAAAAGTATGCCAGGTGCATTGGCCGAATGCGTTGAGTGCCCGTCTCCCATTTTGGTAAATCATGACATCCGAACCCTGGTTGAGTCAAACGAATGACTTAAAATCTATAATTGTCGCTACCTAGCCTGGCGCTTGGCATTAATAGGATAGGGCAAGGAGCAGTGGAATGAGGAAGACCAATTGTCTGTGATTGAAATTTCCTCTGATCAATCAAACTAATGTACCCCCCCCCCCCAAAATAACCAATCCCCAAAAAACAATAAAACCCCTCAGAATCATTGGACTGTGCAGCTTTAAAAGAGGCAGGTGGCGCCACCTATAGGCGTAGTGCGGGAGCTGCAGGGGGTGCTGAGCCCGCTGTGGCGGCAGTCACGTGACGGCGTGATGTCACGGGTTCCCTGCGTCTCCGTGTCCGTGAAGGTCGTGTAGGACGTCCGTGACCACGAGTCCGTGTCACTGCGCATGCCCGGATGTAGCGACGGTGTACCACGTGACAGCTGAGAGACGCGCGATGCTGAGCGAGATCTGGGCATGCAAAGCACAAGTTTTGGTAAATAGAAGATTTAAATATCCTGTTTTATACAGCGGTTCCTGCACCTATCAGCCAATCACATTTAAGACCCGTTTAAGACTTTTTAATACCAATTTTCATCCATATTAAGACCTATATTCGTGGCACTTTGAGACATTTCCACTCCTCTGCATGTGCTTTGTGAAAATAGCTGATAAACCATCTTAAAAAAATATTATAGTGGCCAAATCCAATTTAAGACCTTTCAAAGAAAAGGTACCATATTTAAGACTTTTCAATGCCTTGAAAATTGACGAATCAATTTAAGACATTTTAAGCATCCGCAAGAACCCTGCTGTCTTCTAAGGACAACTGTGCACTCAGATCGATGGTGTCCTGACACAGCAGGTGTCCTGTTAGTTACTCGCTGAGTCTCTGAGACACGGCTGCTGAAAAAAACATTAGAAAAAGTGTCGGAAGGCGGGGTAAAGGAAATAAGTACATCAATTCTTAATCGAAGAAGCTAAATATATTGTTCACATACCTCTTTATATTTATGCACTACTTTTGAACTGTGGAATAAATCAAATGATGTAGTTTAATAGACCTCTAAAAGTCAAATCAAGCATTCTGTGGCCGCCATCTTCTTTTTGGCATCCTCTGCCAGTTCACCAACTCTACACCAATATCGCTAAACACTGGATACTGGAACCAGGAATTCAACTCCTGGTTTATACTGGAGCATGTTTTTGCGCGGTTTTAATGGTATATAAATAAGTCCTCACATGAGTGTAACCTATAACTAGGATATGGCTACACAACCATCAGCAGAACAAACATTTGAAATGTTTTGCTGAATAAACACATAAACAAAAGCAGGCCGGTCACGTGACCTACCTTGACACGGCCAGGCTGAGGGCGCCCTGCGACTTCCGGATCAGGGCCACGGCTTTGTTGTGGGGCATCCCGATCACGGACACCTGGTTCACCTGCGGAGCGGTCAGTCACGCGTTAATCATAGCGTATCTTTGTGAACCTATACAGTCACGCGTTAATCACAGTGCGCATAGTGTATGCACGTCTGATGTACAGTCACGCGTTAGTCACAGTGTAAGTGGTGTATGTCTGAACCTATAATCATGCGTTAATCACAAGGTGCCTAGTGTATGTATGTCTGACATAAAGTCACGCATTAATCACAGTGCATGTGGTGTATGTCTGAACCTATACAGTCACGTGTTCATCACAGTGCGCGTAGTGTATTTGTGTCTGACATACAGTCACGCGTTAATCACAGTGCATGTGGTGTATGTCTGAACCTATACAGTCACATGTTAATCAAAGTGTGCCTAATGTATGTCTGACATACAGTCACGCGTTAATCACAGTGCATGTGGTGTATGTCTGAACCTATACAGTCACGTGTTAATCAAAGTGTGCGTAGTGTATGTCTGACATACAGTCACACATTGATCACAGTGTTAGTGGTGTATGTCTGAACCTATACAGTCACGTGTTCATCACAGTGCGCGTAGTGTATTTGTGTCTGACATACAGTCACGCGTTAATCACAGTGCACATGGTCTATGTCTGAACCTATACAGTCACGTGTTAATCAAGGTGCGCGTAGTGTATGTCTGACATACAGTCACACATTGATCACAGTGTAAGTGGTGTATGTCTGAACCTATACAGTCATGTGTTAATCACACTGCGCGTAGTGTATATATGTCTGACATACAGTCATGCGTTAATCACAGTGCACATGGTCTATGTCTGAACCTATACAGTCACGTGTTAATCAAGGTGCACGTAGTGTATGTCTGACATACAGTCACACATTGATCACAGTGTAAGTGGTGTATGTCTGAACCTATACAGTCACGCGTTAATCAGACTGCGCGTAGTGTATTTGTGTCTGACATACAGTCACGCGTTAATCACAGTGCACGTGGTCTATGTCTGAACCTATACAGTCACGTGTTAATCAAAGTGTGCCTAATGTATGTCTGACATACAGTCACGCGTTAATCACAGTGCATGTGGTGTATGTCTGAACCTATACAGTCACGTGTTAATCAAAGTGTGCGTAGTGTATGTCTGACATACAGTCACACATTGATCACAGTGTAAGTGGTGTATGTCTGAACCTATACAGTCATGTGTTAATCACACTGCGCGTAGTGTATATATGTCTGACATACAGTCATGCGTTAATCACAGTGCACATGGTCTATGTCTGAACCTATACAGTCACGTGTTAATCAAGGTGCGCGTAGTGTATGTCTGACATACAGTCACACATTGATCACAGTGTAAGTGGTGTATGTCTGAACCTATACAGTCACGCGTTAATCAGACTGCGCGTAGTGTATTTGTGTCTGACATACAGTCATGCGTTAATCACAGTGCACATGGTCTATGTCTGAACCTATACAGTCACGTGTTAATCAAGGTGCGCGTAGTGTATGTCTGACATACAGTCACACATTGATCACAGTGTAAGTGGTGTATGTCTGAACCTATACAGTCAGGCGTTAATCACACTGCGTGTAGTGTATGTATGTCTGACATAAAGTCACGCATTAGTGTACATGGTGTGTCTGTCTGAATTTAATTGTGCACCTTTAATTGCAGACCTTTAATTGCAGACCTTTAATTGCGAACCTTTAATTGTGTACCCTTAAGTGTGCACCTTTAATTGTGCACCTTTAATTACGCACCTTTAATTGTGCACCTTTAATTGTGCACCTTTAATTATGCACCTTTAATTGTGCACCTTTAATTGCACACCTTTAATTATGCACCTTTAATTGCACACCTTTAATTGTGCACCTTTAATTGTGAACCTTTAATTGTGCACCTTTAATTACGCACCTTTAATTACACACATTTGATTATGCACCCTTAATTGTACACCTTTAATTGTACACCTTTAATTGCACACCTTTAATTGTGCACCTTTAATTGCACACCTTTAATTGTGCACCTTTAATTGTGAACCTTTAATTGTGAACCTCATATTGCGCACCTTTAATTGTGCACCCTTAATTGTTACCTGGAGCAGCTTGTCGCCGACCAGCAGGCGGCCGGCGGCCCCGGTGCCGGGGGTGACGGACCGGATGTAGAGGGCGGTGGTCAGGCCCCGCTCACCCTGCACGAGGCTGAAACCATAGTTACCGCTCTCTGGACGCTGCAGCATGACGCGCAGAGCACCACCCTGAGGGGAACAGCGACACTACAGGTTACACAACTATAAACAATGGGCCACCCTGTGGGGAACAGTGACACTACAGGTGTGCACGGCAATAAACATGGGGCCACCCTGTGGGGAACAACGACACTAAAGGTGTACAGGACAATAAACATGGGGCCACTCTGTGGGGAACAGCGATACTAGAGGTGTACACAGCAATAAACAAGGGCCCACCCTGTGGGGAACAGCGACACTACAGGTGTACACGCCAATAAACACGGGGCCACCCTGAGGGGAACCAGTGACACTACAGGTGTACACAGCAATAAACATGTGCCCACCCTGTGGGAACAGCAACACTACATGTGTACAGAGCAATAAGCACAGGGCCACCCTGTGGGGAACAGCGACACTACAGGTGTACATGGCAATAAACACAGGGCCACCCTGTGGGGAACAGCGACACTACAGGTGTACATGGCAATAAACACAGGGCCACCCTGTGGGGAACAGCGACACTACAGGTGTACACAACAATAAACACGGGACCACCCTGTGGGGAACAGCGACACTACAGGTGTACACGGCAATAAACACAGGGCCACCCTGTGGGGAACAGTGACACTACAGGTGTACATGGCAATAAACACAGGGCCACCCTGTGGGGAACAGTGACACTACAGGTGTGCACGGCAATAAACATGGGGCCACCCTGTGGGGAACAACGACACTAAAGGTGTACAGGACAATAAACATGGGGCCACTCTGTGGGGAACAGCGATACTAGAGGTGTACACAGCAATAAACAAGGGCCCACCCTGTGGGGAACAGCGACACTACAGGTGTACACGCCAATAAACACGGGGCCACCCTGAGGGGAACCAGTGACACTACAGGTGTACACAGCAATAAACATGTGTCCACCCTGTGGGAACAGCAACACTACATGTGTACAGAGCAATAAGCACAGGGCCACCCTGTGGGGAACAGCGACACTACAGGTGTACATGGCAATAAACACAGGGCCACCCTGTGGGGAACAGCGACACTACAGGTGTACATGGCAATAAACACAGGGCCACCCTGTGGGGAACAGCGACACTACAGGTGTACACAACAATAAACACGGGACCACCCTGTGGGGAACAGCGACACTACAGGTGTACACGGCAATAAACACAGGGCCACCCTGTGGGGAACAGTGACACTACAGGTGTACATGGCAATAAACACAGGGCCACCCTGTGGGGAACAGTGACACTACAGGTGTACACGACAATAAACACGGGGGCCACCTTGTGGGGAACAGTGCCAATACAGGTGTACACGACAATAAACGCACGGCCACCTTGTGGGGAACAGCAATACTACAGGTGTACACGGCAATAAACACCGGGCGTGTAATGTATGTAACACACTGTGCTATAGGTATGTACATACAGGAGTCGTGACCCAGCGGAGCGGGTCACGTGCAAGAGTCAACAATTCAATCAATCAATTCTTTTATTTTAACTCTCTGCAAGGTATGTTTACAATAAATTGAGGTGATACAATAAATGCATACAAATTCCTTACAGACAGAAAGGATCCCAGAAAAGCGATGCTTATCTAGCTGGTCTCCATGATGTGAATGAACAAGTGATGACAATAACAAATTATTAAACTTAAGCTACATTTTTAACTAATGATTATGATGAGCTACTGATGCGTCTCTTCACAGTTAGTAAAAAACAAAGTAATGATAGGAATATTATATGGATATTGTGTCATGGATTCATGTACTTACATGCAGTATCAGTAGTTATTTTGCATGTATGTTAATAGGGGTATTATATATATTCTTTACTGGTAATCGATTTAGTATGCATTGAGATAGCTTATCTTTAGTTTTTTACAGAAGTTTTCCAAAGTTTGAAGGTTTCTAATCTCTACTGGTATTGAGTTCCAGATATTGGTTCCTTGGTTTTCAGTTGTTATTTTGCCATATTTGTTTCTAGTGTGTTTGTGATGTATGTTATTTATCTGTCGTGTGTTATGGGAATGGACCTGATTGTTTTCTTTGAAGAGATTATCAAATATTTCAGGGAGGAGGCCATTCTTTTGCTTGTAAACAAATTTTGCAATGTATATTTGATAAATGTCAGTTACCATAAGTAAGTCCAGGTCTTTATGAAGTGATTTAGTTGGGGTGAGATAGTCTTTGCTATACAGTATTTTCAAGGCTCTGTTTTGTTGACAACAAGGTAAACAAAGACCCAATAAACCTCACTTGCCATCGCGAGCTACTAGCGTCAACGTCTTTATTACTTACACGGATCCTACAGGGCCTTCAGTAAGCACGGACCCTTACAAAATGATAGAAACTCAAAACCATCAGACTGCAATGTTAAGGACCAGCTTAGAACCCATTCTACAGGAATAAGATTTTCACTAAGCACTGGGCTAGGAGCCCTTCTAAATATAGTGTCGGTTTTAATCATCCCCTCTAACTAAAGCGGCTGTCCGCAATAACTGAGCTGGGTGTCTGAAGTGGCTGTCCACTAAAAGTGCACTGGCTGTCTGAAGCGGCTGTCTGCTATAAGTGCGCTGGTTGCCTGAAGCAGCTGTCACTATAACTGCGCTGGTTGTCTCAATTGGCTGTCCACTATAAGTGCACTGGCTGTCTGCTATAAGTGCGCTGGTTGCCTGAAGCAGCTGTAGGGCTATAACTGCGATGGTTGCCTGAAGCGGCTGTCCACTATAACTGTGCTGGTTGTCTGAAGCGACTGTCTGCTATAAGTGCGCTGGTTGCCTGAAGCAGCTGTAGGGCTATAACTCCGATGGTTGCCTGAAGCGGCTGTCCACTATAACTGCACTTGTTGCCTGAAGCGGCTGTCCACTATCAGTGCGCTGGTTGCTTGAAGTGGATGTCTGCTATAAGTGGGCTGGTTGCCTGAAGCGGCTGTAGGGCTATAAGTGCGCTAGTTGCCTCAAGCGGCTGTCTGCTATAAGTGTGCCAGTCACCTGAAGCAGTTGTCCACTATAACTGCACTGGTTGCCTGAAGCGGTTGTCCGCTATAAGTGTGTAGGTTGCCTGAAGCAGCTGTCCGCTATACCTGCGCTGGTTGCCTGAAGTGGCTGTCTGCTATAAGTGCACTGGTTGCCTGAAGCGACTTTCTTCTATAAGTGTGCTGGTTGCCTGAAGCTGCTGTCTGCTATAAGTGTGGTGGTTGCTTGAAGCGGCTGTCCGATATAACTAGTATAAGTGTGGTGGTTTCCTGAAGCGGCTGTCTGCTATAAGTGTGCTGGTTGCCTGAAGCGGCTGTCCACAACAAGTGTGCTGGTTGCCTGAGGCTGATGTCTGCTAATCGTGTGCTGGTTGCCTGAAGCGACTGTTCACTATAAGTGTGCTGGTTGCCTGAAGTGGCTGTCTGCTATAAGTGCACTGGTTGCCTGAAGCGGCTGTCCACTATAAGTGTGCTGGTTGCCTGAAGCGGCTGTCTGCCATAACTAGTATAAGTGTGCTGGTTGCCTGAAACAGCTGTCTGCTATAAGTACACTGGTTGCCTGAAGTGGCTGTCCACTATACATCTGCTGGTTGCCTGAAGGGGATGTCCACTATAAGTGCGCTGGTTGCCTGTAATGGCTGTCCACCATAAGTGTGCTGATTGCCTGAAGCGGTTGTCCACTATAAGTGTGTTGGTTGCCTGAAGCGACTGTCCACTATAAGTGTGCTGGTTGCCTGGAGCGGCTGTCCGCTATAAGTGCACGGGCTGCCTGAAAAGGCTGTCCACTATAAGTGTGCTGGTTGCCTGAAGCAGCTGTCTGCTATCACTAGTATAAGTGTACTGGTTGCCTGAAGTGGCTGTCTGCTATAAGTGTGCTAGTTGCCTGAAGCGGCTGTCCACTATAAGTGTGCTGGTTGCCTGAAGCGGATGTCCACTATAATTGCGCTGGTTGCCTGAAGCAGCTGTCTGCTATAAGTGCACTGGTTGACTGGAGCAGCTGTCTCCTATAAGTGCGCTGGTTGATTGATGCGGCTGTCTGTTAGAAGTGCACTGGTTGCCTGAAGCGTCTGTTTGCTATAGCTAGTATAAGTGTGTTGGTTGCCTGAAGTGGCTGTCTGCTATAACTGTGCTGGTTGATTGAAGCGGCTGTCTGCTATAAGTGTGCTGGTTGCCTGAAGCAGCTGTCTGCTAAAAGTGCACTGGTTGCCTGAAGCGGTTTTCTGCTAGAAGTGCTCTGGTTGTCTGAAGCAGCTGTCCACTATAACTAGTATAAGTGTGCTGCTTGCCTGAAGTGGCTGTCTGCTATAACTGTGCTGGTTGCCTGAAGCGGCTGTCTGCTATAAGTGCGCTGGTTGCCTGAAGCAGATGTCTGCTATAAGTGTGCTGGTTGCCTGAAGCAGCTGTCCGCTATGACTAGTATAAGTGTGCTGGTTGCCTGAACTGGCTGTCCGCTATGACTCGTATAAGTGTACTGGTTGTCTGAAGTGGCTGGGTGCTATAAGTGCACTGGTTGCCTGAAGCTGCTGTCCGCTATAAGTGCACTGGTTGCCTGAAGCGGCTGTCCGCTATAAGTGTGGTGGTTGCCTGAAGCGGCTGTCTGCTATAAGTGCACTGGTTGCCTGAAGCAGCTGTCTGCTATAAGTGCACTGGTTGCCTGAAGCGGCTGTCTGTTATGACTAGTATATGTGTGCTGGTTGCCTGAAATGGATGTCCGCTATAAGTGCACTGGTTGCCTAAAATGGATGTCCGCTATAAGTGCGCTGGTTGTCTGAAGCGGCTGTCCGCTATAAGTGCACTTGCTGCCTGAAGCGGCTGTCTGCTATACGTGCACTGGTTGCCTGAAGCGGCTGTCCGCTATAAGTGCACTGGCTGCCTGAAGCGGCTGTCTGCTATATGTGCACTGGTTGCCTGAAGCGGCTGTCCTCTATAAGTGCACTGGCTGCCTGAAGCGGCTGTCTGCTATACATGCGCTGGTTGCCTGAAGCGGCTTTCTGCTATAAGTACGTTGCTTACCTCCTGGTACCCAGGCGTGTCGGGGGTTGCAGTGATGCACTTCACCTCCTCGTTCTGGTCCTCCTCCTGGTCCCCAGGCATCGGCGGGGTGAGGCTGCCCCAGGACGAGCACTGCCGGACACAAGCACGCATTACATGGCAGGTCGGGGACCGGGCTAAACCTACAGTAAAACCTCTCTAAATCGACCGACCGTGGGACCGACTTTAAATGCTCCAATTAGGGAGGTGGTCGGCTTAGGGAGGTTTTGAACAAAATCATGACAATGGTCTTGTATGGGTGATCGTTTGGGACCCAAATAAAGCAATCGATATAGGGGAGTGGTCGATCTGTGGAGGTGGTCAGTTAGAGAGGTTTTTCTGTACAAGCTTCTGTCTCTGCCTTTGATTAGTCTGAATGGACTATTTTAGTAACACTACTTAAGTGAACCTCAGCGATATAGAACTAGAAGGAAACAAACAACGGTGGAAGCATTTCAGAGAAGGCTGGATAGACATTGGCGACTTACATGACTTCAGCGCTCCATCCACCTCCATGTGTGTGCAAAAGGTTCTTTGATACCATAACGAGCTGGCATTAGAGGCCTAGATCAGCCAGAAGTGGATCTGTAAGTTATTCTGTAAGGAGCGGTACCTGTGAGACCTGGCTTTCTTCCTGGTCCCCGTGCCTCTGGCCGGGAGTGGCGGGGCGGGGTGGCTGCTGCCTGGCGGGGTCAGCGGGCTTCCGGTATTGGAGTCCGCTGGAGGCTGCGGGCGGGACACGGTGGGGGTGGAGGCTGGGGGGCGGGGTCAGCGTCCCGGCCTGATGACGTTCCTCCAGCTCCTCCAGGTCCGCCTCGTCATCAGAGTCCTGTGTGAACATGGAGAAGCCGAACTCAGGGGCGCACCGGGGTAAATACAGCACCAGTGTCTAATGTGTACTGCATTATCACAAATACAGATGCGGCTACAACATGCAGTAGTCTCTAATATGTACTGCATTGTCCTATAATTCAGACAGAAGCAAAATGGTATCCAATGAGCACTTCTTTAAAAGAAAAACATTAACTGGCGCTAACTCCAATAGACGTCAATCCTTGAGGCTGCGCTAACTGAATACATGGCAGCTACCCGGATGATGATGTGTGCGCTAACCGTCTCATCGAATACTACAGGACTTTCACAAATAAACCAAAGAACAAACAAGTGCTTGTCTAGAAAAGCCCGGCCAGCGTCCTTATTTGGCCCATTTAGCTTTCGAGTCGCTTAGCGCAATTCAAAGTTGGAGTCAGCACACAGTGTGCATAACGTGTTACATCAGCTAACCTTGTCTCATCTAGAATTTTATTTACCTTAGCCACAAATTATATGATTGTGAGCTTAAATTCATGAGTGTCTATTGACACATAATTGCTTGTATGCTTATACATTATATGTTAAAGTGATGGTTGAATATAAAACAAACAATTTTCACCATGAATGGCCTATGCTGCCGACATGGCGTAAAGAAACCACCAATTAATCAATCAAGCTAACCTTGTCTGCGGACGGATGGCTTTTTGTGCCGGTGTGGGTCTGCGTCTCAATCTGACCGACCATGTCACGGACAGACCGCTCCAGTACTGGAGTGCTGTCATCCGACTGTTCGCCCTCAGATGTCGCAGGCTCGGAGCTGTTCGACTGTAGTGTGGAAGGTACATTCAAACATTAATTGACGAGTAAACAACATCCGGGTTCCGCTTTAAAGGTCTGATCACCTCATTTCAACATCTATCCTTTAAATCAATATTTGCAAATTCTTGAACTATTAAATTGTACTTAGATCTAGTAAGAATAGCCATGGGGTATTCAAAGGAATGTTCCTGGATAAAAGATTCACCCCATACTTACAGTATGGGTGAAAACCAACCCATTAGAAAAACTGTTGAAAAAAAACTCTCACAGAAAAGGTCATTTTAAGGTATCCAACCTGTGAATAGCCATATTCATAGAGAATGACCTGACAAAAATAATCAACAAAATATTTGATGAATTTTTGGGACTTCTAAAAATATGGGAGAAGTCCATCCTGTAGGTATGTTGACATCGACGCGCTGCGCGGCCGCCGTGTTGTCCCCGATCGCTGTGATCGGGAGTGTGCGAATGGTTTTCAATATCTCTACCCAAATCGCTTCTCATAGGATAACGGTTGGGGGGATCGGGGAATCCTTATTACCACATATAAAGGAAACCTTTCTGAATGTCATACTTTTTGAATTTTGCATTTCTGCTGATTCGTTCGTTTGTGACATGCTTTCAAACATTTGCCCACATTTCACATGCTCAAATCGGTTCAAAATCACTTTGGACGTAAATAAAAAACATATAGACGCAATTATTAATGTCTTTTCTCACTATATACCAAATATTAACAGGCTCCTATATGTCGAACATGGTTAATTTTGAATGGCAAAGTGCCATGGGTTGCGTGACTTTGGCACAGGGCCCATGCAGTAGCCTACAGTAGGTATGTTGACATCGATGCGCTCACCAACACGCACGCGCGCTTAAGATCACAACCATTGCCTTTGTTTCAGTTTAATTACAGGACCAAAAAACATGCGATTTTAAATATTAAAAAAATCATAACTTTCTTAATACTAGACCAATATGCATGATCTTTGTGTCATTTAAAAGCATTTGTTTGGCTCTTTTCAATGGTATGAGTATCATTTCTATATGATAAATTAAAAAAAATTCCAACATACCTACATCCTGCAATGGGGTACCGTCAGGGGGAAGGTGGGGGGCGGGGGGGGGGTGCACGAGGAGGAGACTGAAACTTTATTACAAACCCGGAATGGTCGCAAATTTTGACCATATTCGGAAAAAATCGGGCGGATCAAAAACCCAGATTTCGGGAAAGGTCCAGAAGATTCTGATGTATGATATTCAATGCCGCTAATTGTGAATAAGTAGAGTTGTGTTGTTCATGATACTGCTTGTTAACTGAAAGTGTTTTTATTTGATTAATCACAATGAGAAATGCACACGTTTCCTAGATAGCTAGTGTTATTAACATATCTCTATATTTATATAACAACCCTTCTGTAATTTGTACAATAATGCAAGTGAAATAGGTGTGAAACTGCTTTCACAGGGGTTGTATGCCATCACCTCTGTCAATTTGGATTTTTACCGCTGTGTATAACTTACAGCGTTACCAAAGGCCAGTTGCTCCCATACCATGTCTATTTGTTGTGTTGGTAAAATTGTAGGCTCAGTTTTTCTATCGACCAACTGTCTAAAGGTGAAAACAAGGCTATTCTGACTTATCCATGATAGGCATTATAAATCTTCAAGAAAAAGAAAAAAAGTGGTTAAATCCAAATTGAAATGGTGCATTGGTTAAATGGGTATGTGGAAACTATGGTCAACCAGCAGGGTCATAAATCAAGAATGGCATGGGTATTAACCTTCTAATGCACATACTGGTCTTTTTGATGCGTGCATGGAATGAATTATGGTGTGCACAATGGCGAGCCAATCAGCTTCTAACAGTTTGTCACTCACGGTTATTCATAGATAAAGGATTCACCCAGTACTCGCAGTACACGGGTGAATACCAGCCCTATATAAAAGCAGTCGAAAAAGCGGGTTAATGAAATGAGAGCCTAAATACACAATCTTGCAACATTTTTTCTTTGTATATGTCTTCATATTTCCCCGCTACCTTTGAGTTGAAAACTATAATAAAATATCTAGTTTAATAAGATTTAAAAGTGAAATCGACGGCGTTCTATGGCCACCATCTTGTCTTTTTGCATTCTCTCCGATTTCACCAACTCTGTGCCGATATAAGTATCCATTTGATACTGGAGGCAGGCATTCTACTTCCTGTTCCATACTAAAGCTATTTTCACCCGTATTTACACTACGTTGTCGTTCACCCGTGTACTACAAGTACTGGGTGAATCTTTTATCTAGGTTATTCAGTGCGTGTATTAAAGGCCAGGCTATATAAAGAGCCCATGGCAGCGATCTGACACCGCCCCCACCTCCGCCTTCAAACCCAACCGGTGTCTGCCACATCTCCCAATGTAAACGGAAAATTACTCTACAACTAGTGGGCTGTTCATCCTCACACTAAATCCATGTCTTTATGAACATTCAGTACATTTAATACGTACAAATAGCTCTGGGGTTAGAAATAAATTACGGCCAAATATCTATAAAACATCGTTCTACACAAACTCAATTCAAATAACCAAAACCAGTAGAGCTAGTGATTGACAGGTCAGTCACCATGACAACTATTCTGGCTAAATCGTGCATGCACCAAATAAATTAGATTTACTGCGTGCACCAAAGTAAACATTGTGAACCAGCTGGCTGACCATAGGAAGAAAATGACACTTTGTGATGATGGTCTCATGCAGGGAATTGTCAGAGAGTGTGAGTGTGCTGTTGTGCCAGTTTCCTGTCACACTTGGAAACATCTCCCCAAACACGTGAAGGAAGGGAGCCCAGTCAGGTCTGGCTAATTCCATGTGGTCGCCATTTTGTTATCTGAAGGAGAGATAACAAACCCAACTACCGGATATCGAACACTGAATGTCGTCTGGTTCGTGTAAAGGCGAAGGTGATCCAAACCTAATGCAGTGTGAACTACAACACACATGTGTGGGTATTGGGTGGTAGAGACGAGAGATTTAAAGAGGAAAAATAAAGGAAAATAGACTGAAATAAATCGTGAACAGAAGACTCTGTGAGTTGGATTGGTGTAAAAGTGATTCGTTCGATGGCTTCACCTGTCGCTGTTTATGGAACATCTTAAGTTTGGGGATGCGCTGCGCTACAGTCAGCGTCTTGGAAAATTGAACCTGCAAACAAAGCATGGTGTTAGTCTGGTACCGGCTTACATTACACGCATCCATGTAAAACCTGCCCAAGAAGCATCGTGTTAGTCTGGTACCGGCTTACATGACGCGTTTCCATGTAAAACCTGCTCAAGAAGCATTGTGCTAGTCTGGTACCGGCTTACATTACGCGCATCCATGTAAAACCTGCCCAAGAAGCATTGTGTTAGTCTGGTATCGGCTTACATTACGCGCATCCATGTAAAACCTTCCCAAGAAGCATCGAGTTAGTCTGGTACCGGCTTACATTATGCGCATCCATGTAAAACCTGCCCAAGAAGCATCGAGTTAGTCTGGTACCGGCTTACATTACGCGCATTCATGTAAAACCTGCCCAAGAAGCATCGAGTTAGTCTGGTACCGGCTTACATTACGCGCATTCATGTAAAACCTGCCCAAGAAGCATCGTGTCAGTCTGGTACCGGCTTACATTATGCGCATCCAAGTAAAACCTGCCCAAGAAGCATCGTGTTAGTCTGGTACCGGCTTACATTACGCGCATCCAAGTAAAACCTGCCCAAGAAGCATCGTGTTAGTCTGGTACCGGCTTACATCATGCGCATCCATGTAAAACCTGCCCAAGAAGCATCGAGTTAGTCTGGTACCGGCTTACATTACACGCATCCATGTAAAACCTGCCCAAGAAGCATCGAGTTAGTCTGGTACCGGCTTACATTACGCGCATCCATGTAAAACCTGCCCAAGAAGCATTGAGTTAGTCTGGTACCGGCTTACATTACGCGCATTCATGTAAAACCTGCCCAGAGCAGGTTAGCGACCGTACATTACGCGCTCCATGTAAACCTGCCCAGCTCGAGTTAGTCTGGTACCGGCTTACATTACGCGCATCCATGTAAAACCTGCCCAAGAAGCATAGGTGTTAGTCTGGTACCGGCTTACATTACGCGCATCCATGTAAAACCTGCCCAGGCAAGTTACGGCACAGCATCCATGTAAAACCTGCCCCAAGAAGCAAGGTGTTAGTCTGGTACCGGCTTACATTACGCGCATCCATGTAAAACCTGCCCAAGAAGCATCGTGTTAGTCTGGTACCGGCTTACATTACGCGCAGTCATGTAAAACCTTCCCAAGAAGCATCGAGTTAGTCTGGTACCGGCTTACATTATGCGCATCCATGTAAAACCTGCCCAAGAAGCATCGAGTTAGTCTGGTACCGGCTTACATTACGCGCATTCATGTAAAACCTGCCCAAGAAGCATCGAGTTAGTCTGGTACCGGCTTACATTACGCGCATCCATGTAAAACCTGCCCAAGAAGCATGGTGTCAGTCTGGTACCGGCTTACATTACGCGCATCCATGTAAAACCTGCCCAAGAAGCAAGGTGTTAGTCTGGTACTGGCTTACATTACGTGCATCCATGTAAAACCTGCCCAAGAAGCATCGAGGTAGTCTGGTATCGGCTTACATTATGCGCATCCGTGTAATTAAATTAAATTTAAAAATGGAGGCGGCGTGCCATGGCTTGTCGTGGTACCTTCTTGACAGCTCTGTGGTTGACGTCGCCAGGTGGCGTCACGACTCGCGGATGACGACAGAAGCGGATGGTGACGGTGTTGGGGGTGACACGCAGGTAGTTGACAGCCTCCTTGTGGTTCAGGTCCGTCATGTCCTGCGCGTTAACCTACAGTGCAACCACCCACATGAGTATGCGAAGTGAACGAGCGACTGACTGAGTCGCTGAGTGAATGGTTGAATGGTGGTGAATGGCTGTTTGAGTGGTGGTGAGTGGCTGTGTGAGTGGTGGTGAGTGGTTATGTGAGTGGTGGTGAGTGGATGTGTGAGTGGTGGTGAGTGGTTATGTGAGTGGCTATGTGAATGGATGGGTGAGTAGCTAGGTGAGTGGTGGTGAGTGGGTGGATGAGTGGTAGTGAGTGGCTAGGTGAGTGGTGTTGAGTGAGTGGGTGGGTGAATGGTGGTGAGTGGCTGGGTGAGTGAGGGTTAGTGGCTGGTTGAGTGGTAGTGAATGGCTGTGTGGTGTTTGGTTGGGTTGGTTGTTGGAGTTTTCCGTTCTGGCAACATCAAAGGTCATCTCAGGATGGGTACCGACTTCTGACAGTGTGCACTCATGGCAACTTTATAGTGCTGCCCCACCGGGAGATCAGGCCGCCGGCACCATGACCCGATGTCCCACTCAGGCACATTATCCTAACACTGTGCTAACCAGTCCTTGCCCTATCCTATTAATGCCAAGCTAGGAAGTAACATGTATCAATTTGATAAGTCACTGGTTTGACTCGGCCTGGAATCGAACTCCCAACCTTCTGCATGGGAAGCCTGCGCACTACCGATTCGGCCACCGCGTCCGGTTGAAGAGTGGCTGGGTGAGCGGTGCTGAGTGGCTGGGTGAGTGGCAGTGAGTAGCTATGTGAGTAGCTATGTGAGTGGTAGTGAGTAGCTATGTGAGTGGTAGTGAGTAGCTATGTGAGTGGCTATGTGAGTGGTAGTGAGTAGCTATGTGAGTGGTTATGTGAGTGGTAGTGAGTAGCTATGTGAGTGGCTGGTTGAGTGGCAGTGAGTAGCTATGTGAGTGGCTGGATGAGTGGCAGTGAGTAGCTATGTGAGTGGTTATGTGAGTGGCAGTGAGTAGCTATGTGAGTGGTTATGTGAGTATCTATGTGAGTTGTTATGTGAGTGGTAGTGAGTAGTTATGTGAGTGGCAGTGAGTAGCTATGTGAGTGGTTATGTGAGTGGTTATGTGAGTGGTAGTGAGTAGCTATGTGAGTGGCTGGTTGAGTGGCAGTGAGTAGCTATGTGAGTGGCTGGATGAGTGGCAGTGAGTAGCTATGTGAGTGGTTATGTGAGTGGTAGTGAGTAGCTATGTGAGTGGCTATGTGAGTGGCAGTGAGTAGCTATGTGAGTGGCAGTGAGTAGCTATGTGAGTGGCAGTGAGTAGCTATGTAAGTGGCTGGGTGAGTGGCAGTGAGTAGCTATGTGAGTGGCAGTGAGTAGCTATGTGAGTGGCTGGGTGAGTGGCAGTGAGTAGCTATGTGAGTGGTAGTGAGTAGCTATGTGAGTGGCAGTGAGTAGATATGTGAGTGGTTATGTGAGTGGCAGTGAGTAGCTATGTGAGTGGTTATGTGAGTGGTAGTGAGTAGCTATGTGAGTGGTTATGTGAGTGGCAGTGAGTAGCTATGTGAGTGGAAGTGAGTAGCTATGTGAGTGGCTATGTGAGTGGTAGTGAGTAGCTATGTGAGTGGCTATGTGAGTGGTAGTGAGTAGCTATGTGAGTGGCTATGTGAGTGGTAGTGAGTAGCTATGTGAGTGGCTATGTGAGTGGCAGTGAGTAGCTATGTGAGTGGTTATGTGAGTGGTAATGTGAGTGGCTATGTGAGTGGCTATGTGAGTGGCTATGTGAGTGGCTATGTGAGTGGTAGTGAGTGGCTATGTGAGTGGCTATGTGAGTGGTAGTGAGTAGCTATGTGAGTGGTTATGTGAGTGGTAGTGAGTAGCTATGTGAGTGGTAGTGAGTAGCTATGTGAGTGGTTATGTGAGTGGTAGTGAGTAGCTATGTGAGTGGCTATGTGAGTGGCAGTGAGTAGCTATGTGAGTGGTTATGTGAGTGGCAGTGAGTAGCTATGTGAGTGGCTATGTGAGTAGCTCATCATCATGCTGTCGGTCGCGATGCGACAAAGACTGCTTTCATTACTTGACTGCCGCTCTCCATTTAGCTCTCTGCTGTGAGAGTTGTGTCCATGAGTCGGTCTTAATGTCTCTCAGCTTCAGGTTTCTCTTGCCAGTGAGTGGTTATGTGAGTGGCAGTGAGTAGCTATGTGAGTGGCTGGGTGAGTGGCAGTGAGTAGTGTCGTGGGGGTGATGAAAATGGGAAATACTGCGCCTAGAGCGGGACTCGAACCCACATCTCTTTGCATTCCGGGCCAGTGTGCTAACCATTACACCACCTAGGCTCCCTGATATCAACACACTACCCACGCCTACCTGTCCATGCGGCTCCTTGCCTGAGAGGTCAGTGCAGACCACTACACTCGTCCCCCTGGAATTGTAAGTCTTATAATGCTTACAATTACATACATACAGGCAATGCAACGCACATACATACACAGGGTAGGTTCAACAACCATACAGCGCAAAGCTTGTACAGGATCCTGATCACGGCAACCAGTGTCATGGGGGTGTTGAAAATGGGAAATATTGTGCCTAGAGCGGGACTCGAACCCATATCTCTTTGCATTCCGGGCCAGTGTGCTAACCATTACACCACCTAGGCTCCCTGATATCAACACACTACCCACGCCTACCTGTCCATGCGGCTCCTTGCCTGAGAGGTCAGTGCAGACCACTACAGTAGCTATGTGAGTGGCTGGGTGAGTGGTAGTGAGTAGCTATGTGAGTGGCTAGGTGAACTATTTATACTTACAACGAGCCATGCTGGGGGTGGCGTTGTCGTTAGTGAAAGCACCCTGTAGCAGGATTTCTGGTTAAAATTGACAAAAATAATTAAATTTGGTGCAAATACGTCACCTTGATGAGTCGGTCTCCTATCTGGATGCGTCCGTCTGAAAGCGCAGGGTCAAAGAGGATGTCCTTGACATAGAAGTATCCGGTCGTGTTCTGCCCCCCGGCCACGGTGAAGCCCAGCCCCTTATTGCCCTTCGTCATCGTCACTTCAAATTCCTGGAGAATAATGGAAAAATGTTTATTGGAGATTTATACTGCCTATCATGGATAAGTCTGAATAGACATGTTTTCACTATTAGACAGTTGGCCGATAGAAAGTCTGAGCCTACACTTTTAACGACCCACAGGATTTTTAACCTCCCACACCACATAGACATGTTATGAGAGCAACAGGCCTTTGATGGCGCTGTAAGTTACATAGCAGTGGAAAATCCAAATTGGCAGAAGTGATGGCATGGGGAATCGAACCATCGACCTTCAGATTAGGAGTCTGACCTAGAAAAAAGTCAGACTCTAAGCACCGACTCCACCATCATCTATTGTCCACCTAAATAACAACAACTTTGATAATGAAAGAATGCTTACAAGATTAAATCTATTCTTACATCTGTGAACATTGTCTTAAAATGGTTTACATAGTGTGTAAAAGTTCCAAATATGTGAATATAAAAAACAATGCGATGAAACCTACCCCTTCAAGAAGCGGCTCTCCAGCCGGACGGAGCTGGCCTTCTGTGCCTCTGCGCATGCTCAGTGACACGCCTTCTGCCTGCTCGGAGGCTTCCTCCAGATTCCGCCTTTGCTCAGTGGCGAAGAATCCGCTCGTCGGAGTCATGTAGTTCAGCCAGTCGCGAGCTGGTGCGCTGATATCGCTGTGGTCAGTGGCACCACCTGGCGATTTTCCACGATCGCCACCAGATGCCGCCACTGGCGCACTAACGTCATGACGTTGGTTCTGCTTCCAGCGTTCTTCTTGGAACTGCCTCCGCTCGTTGGTGCGATTGTTATTCATCATGTTTACAACAGAGGCTGAGTCACCGATGTCTGAGTCATTCTCATCCGTGTAATCTGACTCACTTGAGTCTTCTTGCGACCGGACCTGATCAGCGGTTAACTCGGCTGTTGTTGAATGGTGTCCATAGGCGCTGTCACCTGGCGTTGGGGAGGTGATCGCGCTGACTGGAGTTGGCGCGTTGGAAGTGATGGAGGGAGACGCTCCATCTGGGAGACCACCCCTCTCTCCGAGCCCCAGTGTGATGGAAGGGCTTATCGTCTGCGATAATGGCGTACCCCGCAACGAACAATCCGTCTCGTTTGCCTGCATTCGGTCATGGTGAATGGATAATTTAATAATCACATGCGTTATTGAGAACTAAATAAGTTTGCGGAATTCCTAGCTATAAAACAATCTTGGGAAATTTATTATATTTTCAAAACTCAATGATTTTACAAATAAAATATAAAATATCCAAATAACCTTTTTTTAATAGTTAAAGGCAGGTGACATACAAGACCCTCCAGAAAACTACAACCCAAAACTCAACAGCAATTTTACAAATGTTACTCAGCCACTCACCACCACTCACCACCACTCACCCACCCACTCATATAGTTGAATAGGCTTTCTTTATTAAATAGAACTGAAACATGTATACACTTTCACTGCAAAAGATGTCCCTGAGAAAAACAGAGCAAACCTGATGATCATTAATTGTAAACCCGAAGCCCAAACGGTCAAATCAGGTGATACAATTTTATAGAGAAGACAGTTTCTTGACATCTTTATGCAGTATCCCACTCAGACACATTATCCTGGCACTGAGCCAACCAATCTTACTCCATCCTTGGAATTTCAACTCAGGAAGGCAGCGATATGTTTTGTTTCTTAGTTTTTTTAGTGATTGTTTGTTTGTTCTGCTCATAACGGTTAAGTGCATGCACTTGTTTTCGCCGCTGTGCAGTAGTCGTCATAATCCATACAGATTGATTTCCTTTATCAATAATTTCTGTAAACTTGTTTGTAGTGCAAAATCGGTTTCCAATTTTGTAATATTTGTTATTCGTTTTCGTCTATATTTTATATACAGTCAACATTTGCAATACCTTGCACCCATAAGGTGTTTTAATCTAGATATACAGTAAAACCTCTCTAACCGACAACCTCCACAGATCGACCACTCCCCTATATCGATCACTTTATTTGGGTCCCAAACGATTGCCCATACAATACCATTGTAACGATAAAAAACCTCCCTAAGCCGACCACCTCCCTAAATGGACCATTTAATGGCCGTCCCATGGTCAGTCGAGTTAGAGAGGTTTTACTGTACTATGGTAGATTTTGTCACACCTTTGAAGGTTAGGTTTGTATCATGTATCAAGTATCAAGTATCAAGGATTGACCCCGTGACCTCCCATGCAGTGAAGTAGATGCTCCATGTACAAAAGGCGCTCACGAGTTGTTCGGTGGAAGGCAGCGCGTCCTCTGGCGGGCGACACAGCAGCAGGTCCACATCCGGTGGGGTGGTCCGCAGCAGAGTGAGCACTTCCTGCAGGCGGAAATCAGGTGTCACTATGCAGTATTTGAACAGGCGTAGCCGCCCGATTAACGGATGGGTTCAAGGCGCTCATTGGTCAGCCTCAGTCATTGGTCATTGCCATGCACCAATCCGATAGCCTCTCTCTGGACTCCACTCCCCAATCGACCAATCACAGCCCCTCTCGCCATACCCTCCACACCCTTCAGCCGGGAGTCAGAACTCAGTCCCTGCTACTGGAATGGGAGTAGTTTACGAACAAGCACAAGCACAACCCAAAACTGGATTTATTTAGTTTCTGGCTGAGTTAAATTTGATTTAACTTACGTTACGCGTGAGGCCAGCGGTGGGGGTTCCGTTAACTTCCAAAATGACATCACCGGCATAGATGTGACCAGACTGCGCGGCTGGCCCAAGCGGGAACAACTTGCGAACACGCACCACACAAAACAGCGGGTCTTCGTGAACATCATTTCCACCAAAGACAGTCAAGCCCAGGCCGCTGCCCGCCTTGTGCAGATGTAGGGCGTGTAGTGAATCTGGACACAAAAGAACCAGCGGTAAGATGGAGCTACTTCGTCAAGTAAGACGCATTGCAATATACACTGTAAAACCTCCACCGCAAGCCACAGCTTATAGAGAAATCAACCTAATGCGGTCAGGGGGAAAATTTCATAATTAGGGAGCATCTTAGATGGAGGTCATATTAAACCTTGGATGCAACTTAGACGAAAACCCCAAACTCTAAGTGTAGCTTGTAGCGGAAGTTTTACGGTATTCATTCAGTGAAATAAATCATGGCTTAATTACTATATAAATTCACATAAGTGCACTTTTAATCATAATAGCAGGAATTTCATCTTTTGTTAATGGTTCTCCCCTTGGATTTGATCGTGTAAATGATCGTAATTAATTGTGGAAATTAATCTATGATGTACATTTTAAACATCAGCAGAAACCAGAGCGTAAATCATCAATTATTGTGAATCAAAATAATCACAAATACAGATGAAAATAGGAGAGGAAATGCAGAACGTGAAATGAAGACATTGCTGGGGAGGTCACTCGGGGTCAACTCAACACTCAACACTCAACATGAAGCGTCCATTTACTGTCGTCTGCTCAGCCGAAATGTCGTCTGCTCTTACAAAAGCGTTAACTTTTATCTTTGACAATGCAGGGTTGCCAACATTGGAAAATGAAAACCTGGAAGATTTTAAGGGATGATATATTGGGTGCTCTGGGGGTATACCCCAGAAAAATGTATAAATCTTAGATGCTCTGTGGTGCATTTTGGACACAATACTCCGTCAGATTTATATAATATTACTAAATGAAAAACCAGAAGATCGGCATAAGGTGATGATGGGACCAACATATTGTACACCTAACGAGGAAAGGGTTGGCAACCCTGATAATTGCGTCCGTCATCGAAAATACGAAAACTAAAAGAAAACATATTTTTCTTTGCAGATTAAAAATTTCACATTTACTAAACCAATTAGTTTGTTGGCACTAAATGTCGCAGCAGACAACATTTAGTGTTCATAGGCGGTGCTTTATCGTCAGAGCAGATGCCCAAAACCGGGTGTCACACTTCCTTGGTAACTAGGTCAGCAGAACGCCAAAGAATAGACCACGTGACCTGCTACTTATAGCACACAAAACAAGGACCAGACCTGTCTTTGTCAGAATATCAAGTTACGTTTTGAATATATAAATGTACATTTCTTTTTTTTAATGGAGACATTACATAATCGATGGAATAAATTAAAAAAGTGATACAGGTCTAGTGAACTGATTGTTATGCATAATGTAAATAGCCTATCTTATTATTGTCTAAGAATTAGGTCAAGTTAGAGGAGGGGTCAGAGGGGGAGAGATTCACTCCGTTCTTATCTTATGCAAACTAAATTGTTTCAGTTTCTAGAAGTCGCAATGTACACAGCGGATGAGCGTATACCACAACTATATTACATGGGGCGGCATGCTTCGCTTATTGCAGCCGTTACTTTCGGCGCTTGTCTGAGTTTACGGATAAGGACTAGTATTTAACTCCAGATTGTGATAATCCAAGCGCTTGTCTGAGTTTACGGATAAGGACTAGTATTTAACTCCAGATTGTGATAATCCAAGCGCTTGTCTGAGTTTACGGATAAGGACTAGTATTTAACTCCAGATTGTGATAATCCAAGCGCTTGTCTGAGTTTACGGATAAGGACTAGTATTTAACTCCAGATTGTGATAATCCAAGCGCTTGTCTGAGTTTACGGATAAGGACTAGTATTTAACTCCAGATTGTGATATCCAAGGCTTGTCTGAGTTTACGGATAAGGCTAGTATTTAACTCCAGATTGTGATAATCCAAGCGCTTGTCTGAGTTTACGGATAAGGACTAGTATTTAACTCCAGATTGTGATAATCCAAGCGCTTGTCTGAGTTTACGGATAAGGACTAGTATTTAACTCCAGATTGTGATAATCCAAGCGCTTGTCTGAGTTTACGGATAAGGACTAGTATTTAACTCCAGATTGTGATAATCCAAGCGCTTGTCTGAGTTTACGGATAAGGACTAGTATTTAACTCCAGATTGTGATAATCCAAGCGCTTGTCTGAGTTTACGGATAAGGACTAGTATTTAACTCCAGATTGTGATAATCCAAGCGCTTGTCTGAGTTTACGGATAAGGACTAGTATTTAACTCCCAGATTGTGATAATCCAAGCGCTTGTCTGAGTTTACGGATAAGGACTAGTATTTAACTCCAGATTGTGATAATCCAAGCGCTTGTCTGAGTTACGGATAAGGACTAGTATTTAACTCCAGATTGTGATAATCCAAGCGCTTGTCTGAGTTTACGGATAAGGACTAGTATTTAACTCCAGATTGTGATAATCCAAGCGCTTGTCTGAGTTTACGGATAAGGACTAGTATTTAACTCCAGATTGTGATAATCCAAGCGCTTGTCTGAGTTTACGGATAAGGACTAGTATTTAACTCCAGAATGTGATAATCCAAGCGCTTGTCTGAGTTTACGGATAATGATGCTTTGTAGAGACAAACTGACCCACGCTTTATCCACTATTTACGGACTGACTGTCACTAGCAGTGCTATATAACTGTGCTATATTGCACAGTATATCATGAGATACTTGCTTCAACAGGAGCATTGGCGATATGTTTTTTTTTAAATAGCACAATTAACATTTACAATCTGCTTGTTTCTAAAGTTAATTGTTTATCAACTACAACGCAGCAAGATATGAGTGAGTGGGGTTTTACGTCCTAACAACATATGGTATCATATCAGGACGGTACACAGCAACGCCCTTGCAAGGCATAATCTGATTCAAACGGTGCGAGAACCACTCATGACGTCACACAAAAACCGTTAGTTACAAATCAACGCGCCAGGTAGTTCCACTACACACTGCCACCTGATGGAGGCCGGAGAAACTACGCGCGTCGCCGGTTACCTGCGTCCAGCTGCCCCATGTCGGCCTCCGACCACTCGGACAGGGACATGGAATCTCTGCGCATGCGCACGCTGAAAGCGTTCTCTACAAACCGGAAGTTGAACCGAAAGGGAGAAAATGCATGTAGGTAGGTCAGCTGAGCCATGCCCTGCGGCTCCCACCAAACCAGGGCCCTCTATCGCCTCCTCATTGTGGGGTCCGCATCCATCTAACTAATCGCTGTCTGACCTATAAACCAGTTACAGTAAAACCTCTCTAACAGACCACCTCCACAGATCGACCACTCCCTTATATCGATTGCTTTATTTGGGTGCCAGACGATCGCCCAGATGATACCATTGTAACGGTAAAAAAAACTCCTTAAACCAACCACCTCGTTAAATGGACCATTCAAAGTCGGTCCCATGGTCGGTTGATTTAGAGAGGTTTTACTGTATATTCTGTACAGGGGCTGGATATGAACTAGCATGGCCACTTCTGTACTTTGGCAAACTATCGAAAGCAACTTTCGGCCTAACGCCTGATTATATAACCAACCAAGTTTGGGGAGAACGCTTGTGCATGCATACAAAGAAGCCATGCAGTTTTGCCTGTTGCGGGTTGTCGTTTGTTACTTGCAGAGTTTCTACCTTGGATGAACCTAATTCTATAACTTCCCAGTAACAAAGACCACCATTTCACTATCTAAGCTTATTTGATTCTGTAAATATATGTCATTACTTTTTGAAAGTGGTATCGTTTACTTTGCACTAAAGATAATGCATGTAATATTGTACATAATACATGAATTGAACAAACCTTCCACCATATTGTTATCCATGGTTTCCACAACTTTCCGACGCCTTTCCAAGAACTTATTGAAAAAAATCCCCTTTTCAAGTACAGTCAGGGGTCTTATTTTGAATTTTCAAAACTTTGCAGGTTTGCAGGAACTCTGTATGAACCATGACTTACGAACCATGACTTGCATTTATACGGATTGAATTCTCCCATGTTTCTGTTGAGACGCAGAAAGAATTCACCGTAGAACAGACACAGTGTATATTGAGCGTTGTGCTACCTAAATGACATGGGCTATACACCCAATGTTGGTGTGTTTGTCAGAATACCAGATATACCATCTCAGTCCATATCCAGTGCCTTTAATTTCCCATGTTTAATTATTACTCATTTAGTGTTATTTATCAAATCCTTTCAAGCCATTCTAAATAAATAAAGAGGAAGCACCAATACTACCAAGGGATGCATCCAGTAACATTACGTCAGCTCTAAGAACATTCAGGGCACAACTGAAACATGCATGATGCAGGATTCGTATGTGGTCTCTTTTCACATTTTATTATTTTAATGTCTGAAATTTCAGGACTTAAAAAATAAGATAAGGGAAAAAATCTGATTGAGGGAATTTTGGTTTAGAAATCCCTCAATTGTTCATTTGATTCAGAATGCATGAACGAGCGAAAGAAAAGACTGAAGGCAAAATCCAAGGACTTTGCTGGTTTTCAAGGACAATACGAAGCCTGTTATTATGGAACGCTGGTAAAGATCGAATCGAAAGGTAAATGTACGAATGCTGGTTTACCTCCTACCCAGATGTCGCTGGCGGATTACGCGACAGACTGCCCACTGATTAGCCAGCGAACTACAGATGGCTCATCGACAAGGCTTGCTTGTGTTAATCTTTTGTATGCGAAAGGTCCTTGAGTGTAAAAAATGGAGTATTCGTCTCCAGGGGGATGAGTATATATAGTGGTTTATATGCATATAAATATATATGACTAAGTTCTATGGTTCACTTCGGGCTTCCTGGTAGTTCAGAAAGCTGAAAGCAAAAAGGTATGCAACGTAAAGCATTGCTGACCAACACAATTACTAACGATTCAAATAAAGATTCAGGTACATAGGTTGATATTGTGCTTTATCTGATTGTGAATAAAGTTGTGTATTTTACATGTGCTAACAAACTACACTTTCTTACTATACGCCTAAATGCTGCTTTTTCTTGAAGATTGAAGATTTATACTGCCTATTATGGATAAGCCTGAATAGACTTGTTTCCACCATTAGACAGTTTGTCGATAGAAAGCCTGAGCCTACACTTTTACCGACCCAAGGGATTTTTAACCTCCCACACCACATAGACATGGTATGAGAGCAACTGGCCTTTGATGACGCTGTAAGTTATCCACAGCGGTGGAAATCCAAATTGGCAGAGGTGGGGGCAGAGGTGATGCCACGTTCTCTGGTGATAAAACTGATATCAAACTGACATGTGGCTGATGTCACTCCTGTGTATTATCTATGGCTGGTTACCTGTTAAATTACTTTAAATGCTCAGTGGCGACATTTCAACACCACTACTGTTTGAAACCCAACACTTTATCGCCCAATATGGCATTTTAGTACTTCATCTTTTGAGACGCGCTTTAATTCCAGCTTCAATTCAGTCAACACATCCCAGACGCCTTCTGGCCTCAAACCCTATATTTGGTAATAACTGCATAATAGCAAGTTTCGCGCCAAAGTATTCAGTGATTGTTTGACAGTGGATTTCGGTTACAAACATTTCTGAGGGTCCACTTATAAAGGTGCATATGTAGTCCGGTGGTTTTCAGTGTCTGTCATTTTCTGAGATAAATATATATTAAATAGATTTCTGAGCATGTTGGCCCGAGGCTAACATGGGTAATTTGCAAACGAGGCTGTTCTATTCTTAGCTTTCCTCGGGCACTGTCGCTCTCCTTTCCTCACTCTGCCCCTGTGGCTCCTGCTGTACACCTCGCTTCCCCACCCTGCCACCCTCTTGACTGGGGGTCGGGGTGGGGGTGGGGGTGGGGGGCAGTGAGCGCTGACCTCCTTCTCCTTCACTCCAGCCTGGTCTCCTCTCCTGCTCAGGACTGTACATGACTAATGCTACCCAGATCCGCACTCCTGTCAGTGCCCCAGAACTCTTTGGCCCCAGTCGACTACAAGATACACGTTGATAGACCTCTAATAGCTTCCTGATTATCAAATCTAGATAAGTGTTTTGGTGTTGACAATTTGATGCTTTATTGTACCAATTCACTTCCTCCTATTTAGTACTGACCTACTTTTAAATTACTGACTCCCTGTCATACCCATGCACTAAAGTAAAAACTCCATCTGTACAAATGAATCAAATACAACAAGTTGCTCCCACTGAGGTTCAATACGCGAAGCCGGTCGGAGACAGTCCCAGTGATGTGCGGGGCGAAGACTTCTTGGGTTAAAACCCACCCTTTTACAATCAAAGGCGCCACGTTAGTTGTTGGAGCTTTACGTCCTGGCAACATCTAAGGTCTTATCAGGATGGGTACCGACTTGTGACAGTGCACACTCATGGTGACTTTATAGCGCTGCCCCACTGGGAGACCAGGCCGCCAGCACCATGACCCAATATCCCACTCAGTCACATTATCCTGACACCGAGCCAACCAGTCCTTGCCCTATCCTAATAATGCCGAGTGCCAGGCTAGGATAAGGCTGGGTTCGGACACATTGGCGTGAAATGCAGCGCAAAAACCCATGGAAAACATAGCTGTCCAAAAGTCTGAAAGTGAATATATAATGACAGTTCAACACAATATTGGTCCATGGATTAATGCAGGGTGTAGCTTCAACCCGTGTGCACCACAGGTTAAATCTAGTACATATGTAAAAAGCTTGTCTAGTGGACTGACCTTGGGTGACGAATGGGAAGTACTCGACACCACGTCTTACAGTCGCAGGCGTGACCGGCCTCAACTGCAGGCTGCAGTCCGGACTCGATGAGCCCAGGCTCAGCGTCAACGCCATCTTGCCTTCGCCCCTGGCGGTGGTGGGTGGTGTGACGCCCCGCTCCATGAGGAGCAGACAGACGGGGGGCGCGTTCCGCAGCGCCTCGACGGCTTGTTTGTGGGTGACGCTGGTCAACTTGAGGCCGTTCACTTCCAGCACCCGGTCACCTGGAGTCAACACCGGAAGTTAAACTCAGCTCTGTCATACTGCTCAATGCCATCAGACTCACGGGGGTGGCTGAGCGAGCTGCTGCAGTTTGGTACTGAGATTCGTCCGCTCAACGCTTCCAGATATGCCTTGTGTTAGTGGCGTGGGACGCTGCACTGAACTGCTGCAGTTTGACCTAGTTTTACAATGTACACTGGTGGTTATAACCTGGTTGCCACACTGGGAAGCAAAAGAAAAAAAATATATACTTCCATTGCAATAGTTACATTTGTCTCGATATCAGGTTGGTTGTAATACAATGATGATTAACAATATCCACAGGTAATCTAAACTCTATTAACTAGGTCCAGTCTGTGTGTACATGTGTAAGTACACCCACGTGGATGCCGCCGCTCCGTGCTGTGAGTGTCCGTGTGTGTGTGTGTGTGTGTGTGTCTGTGTGTACACTTACCAATGTGGATTTCACCACTACATGCCGCGGCTTGTTCTCACTAAGCGAATTGACATAGATCCTGCCGTGCTGTGTCTGTGTGTGAGTGCGCGTGTGTATGTCTGTGTGTGAGTGCGCATGTGTATGTCTGTGTGTGAGTGCACGTGTCTACTTACCGACGTTGATTCCACCACTCTGTGCCACTGCCGTCTTCTCGCTCAGCGACTTAACTTTGATCGCACCGTGCTGTGTCTGTTTGTGAGTGCGCGCGTGTGTCTGTGTGTGCACGTGTCTACTTACCGACGTTGATTCCACCACTCTGTGCCACCGCCGTCTTCTCACTCAGCGACTTAACGTAGATCCCACCGTGCTGTGTCTGTGTGTGAGTGCGCGCGTGTGTGTGGGTGCATGTGTGTACTTACCGACGTTGATTCCACCACTCTGTACTGCCGCCCCCTTCTCACTCAGCGACTTAATGTAGATCCCGCCGTGCTATGTCTGTGTGTGAGTGCGCGTGTCTGTGTCTGTGTGTGTGGGTGCACGTGTGTACTTACCGACGTTGATTCCACCACTCTGTGCTGCCGCCCCCTTCTCACTCAGCGACTTGACTTAGATCGCACCGTGCTGTGTCTGTTTGTGAGTGCGCGTGTGTGTCTGTGTGGGTGCACGTGTGTACTTACCAACGTTGATTCCACCACTCTGTGTGCCACCGCCCCCTTCTCACTCAGCGACTTAATGTAGATCCCGCCGTGCTATGTCTGTGTATGAGTGCGCGTGTGTGTGTGAGTGTGTGGGTGCACGTGTGTACTTACCGACATTGATTCCACCACTCTGTGCCGCCGCCCCCTTCTCACTCAGCGACTTGACGTAGATCCCACCGTGCTTCACACTCGTGTTCACCCCGCCCTGCAAGATGACAACACACTCTCACACCAAAACTACTCCACATATATTATATACAACATACTGATTGGGGGCATTGAGCTGGTAGCCAAAAGAAAAGCTTGTTTTATATAACAACACCTCTAGGGCACATTGATTTTTTATCATCGGCTATTGGATGCCCAGCATATGGTCATTCTGACATATTTCTTTGTAGGAAACTCACTGTGCCACATAGGCTACTCTTTCCGATAAGCAGAAAGGGGTCTTTTATATGCACTTTCCCACATACCACAGCCTTTGATGAACCAGTTGTGGACCACTAGTTGGAACGGAAAATAACCCAAACAAATGTGTCCACTGAGCAGGATCGATTCGATGACCAACACCTTCACAGGTGGACATTCTACTACCTGAGCTACATCCCGCTCCTCTTGATGAACTGACAGGTGGTGATGTGAATGGGTTAATCCACAATCTACTGATACAGTTTTGAACTATAGGTGGCGCTGCGAATGTCTTAACACACGTGTACTTACGGTGACATTGAGGCCGAGGCTGGCCCCTATTTTGTGCAGCACCACCTGGTAGCGGTCTCCAACGCTCAGCTGCTCGCCAGGCACCGGCTCCCGGCCCAACCCAGGTGGGGCGGAAGTCAACTGCGGAGGTGAAAACGCAGTCCGCTTTGCGACATTGACACCGCTTTCTGCTGCCTGTCGCTGCTGTCCGGCTCGAAGCGCTTCATCCAACTCAACATCAGAGATGTAGCCGTCTGAGCTCTCTGTGGAAGTAGAATAATAAGAATGACTATTACTACCGTTATTTGTTTCTTGAAGATTTATACTGCCTATCATGGATAAGTCTGAATAGTCTTGTTTTCACCATTAGACAGTTGATCGATAGCAAGCCCGAGCCTACACTTTTACCGACCCAAGGGATTTTTAACCTCCCATACCCCATAGACATGGTGTGAGAGCAACTAGCCTTTGATGACGCTGTAAGTTATAGACAGAAGTTGTTGATTTCAAAGATCAGCCACTATACTTTAACATATAGACTGTTTGCTAAATCCTAACGAAATGTTTTGTTGTTGCTATTTTACATCCCAGCAACATCTAAGGTCATATCAGGACGGGTATTGACATGTGACAGCGCGCACTCATGGTGACTTTATATGCCCCACTGGGAGAACAGGCCACCAGCACCATGACCTGATATCCCACACAGTCACATTATCCTGATACTGCACCAACCAGTCCTTGCCCTATCCTAGTAATACAGAGCGCACAGGCTAGGTAGTGACAAGTATCAATTTTATAAGTCGTTCCTTTGACGACACCTTTCATTTATTACAGTGGAGTATTCGTCTATAATCGTCATCTGATTAGTGACCTATGACCCCTAACATTGTATTAGGTCTATTTCATAAGGGAACGCCATGAAGCAGTGTCAACATTGCCAGCCTACATCACCTCTACTCGACAGTTTCACTCAGGAGGGTCGCTCCGGCCGATTGACCTTCAAGGTCACAGCTTTATGCGCCACATAGATTAGCGATAAATAACTCCCAGGGAAGAGTTTTCTTTTGTTTTGTTTTTTTGTGTGATAAGTTTCTTATTCTGCCCATAACATGTAAGCTCCCGTGAGGGTGCTTGTTTTCAACGCTGGACAGCTGTGATACTGGATTAGTCTGGTCCCGCACTGAGGAGTGTTTACCTGATCTTTCTCAGGCCAACCTTTGCGGTTTTGGGTGTTAGTAGTTTCTATATTAGTTTTTTTGAATTTTCAAAGTTTGTTTCCTAACCTGTATATGATAATTTAGCCTACTATGTACATCTACGCAGATGACATACAGGCCTGCGGGAGAGGATCCCATCACATTGTGGTTTGTTACAGCATCCTTTCACCCATGCCCTGTCCTTAGATAGTACACCAGTGTGCCAGAACTCCCCTGGACCCTTCAGGACTGAGACTAGGTGGGATGGTTGTGTTGTATGGTTAGCCATTTTGTATTTCAGGGTGAATCGGATGGATGACCATGGCCTGTCCGGTTCTGCTTTGGTTTGTGCCAGTACACATACCCAGACGGACTGCGTTAATTGACAAAATATAACAAACGGAACGGTCAAAATCCATCATACTCTTGTGAATGTGTAAACTTGTCTTATCATGTTAGCCAACCATGGGGCAACTTTACGGATTCAAACTATACAAGAATGCCAATTTGTGCGCTAAGATTACCTGTCATGTTTTGCCCGGAGGCGGAGTGCCCGGCTGGTGAGTAGACCATGTGATGGCGCGCATAGTCCGCTTTGAGCGCCTCTGGTGGGACGACATCCTCCAACTCCAGGTCAGAGCTGTTACCCGAAGACAGCCCATCGAAGTGCCCCCTGGTGGGCGCAGAACGCAAAGAAGAAAATAGCACCTTCTAGTTCTAGGTAACCAACCAGATCCTACCATATATCACTTAGCATTTTACCAACTGTTCTATCCGAATGCACACATTGAACGATTTCTACAAACTAGATACACCGCAACCACTTACTGACTTAGTCAGCTAAATTTGGGTTATACCTAAACCCAGACTATACTGACATAACGCTGCCTAGAAAACTAACTTAAACACCACATACGTTAAATGCATACATTGAATAGACATACCACAAACTCTTAATTAGCTGAATGAAACAACAATATTTTATTTTCTTAAAATTGTTCTTGTAATTAAATAGGATAAATGACCGAAGTTAAGCATGGCCAGAAGACCAGTGCTTCGGCGCTGAAGATATTGTATTCAGATGAATAAAAATACTTACCCCCCAAAACATAATGTCCAGAAAGGAACGATTTGTGTAATTTGCTATTCCATTGTGATTTAAAAAAACACAGTTTTATTAGAAGTATGTGAAAAGGGACTGGTTTACAATGACGAGCGTTTAAAGTGGACATTTCTCACTAATTATGTGTTTTTTGTCAGTTGTTTACCTGGCCATCTCCGCAGTGCTCAGCCTCCCTCCGACTTCCTGCCCGTCCACAAACCGCGTCCCTGTATAGCGCCCTGTCGCGTCTTCCTGCCCGGCCGAGCTGTATGAGCGCATTCCACCATGACCACCAAGCTGGCCCTCTATCGTCACCCCGTCAGATCCTCCGTCCACCAGTGGGTGCCGAGTTGGGGAGTTGTTCGCTTGCGAGATGACGAGTTGTACGACAGCCGGCGCTTCACGAATCAGCTCGACAGCCACGTGGTGCGGCATTCCCTCCAGGCTGTGTCCGTTAATGGCGATGATTCGGTCCCCAGAATGTACTCTGTTGGAGACGTGGTTAACGTTAGTGGCAGCACCAGGCATCACGCGAGGTGAGTACAAGTAGATGGATGAACTAGCCGGTAACCCGGTTACCCAGTGCAGCGATAGATCACTGCTCAGTACAGCTGTATTCATATTCGATTAAGTGGGTAAGATGTGAATTGTGAATAAGCATGAGAAATAACAATGACTATATCTATGGTTTTAATATAAAAATCTAGAGGCAGGATAATGAAAGCGACAAAAATCATTTTTAATACAAAACATCACCGATTGAAGTTGGGGCACATGGCCGAAAATAGGCTTTAGAAAGTTTATGGTCCTGATTTTCCATTTTCAAGGACTTTCAAGGATCTTTAGACAAATTCCATGAATTTTCAGGCCTGGAATCCTGAATTAACAAATTCCATGATTTTCTAGGTTTTCAAGGACCCATACGAACCCTGACTGACTGCAAAATTGTTCTCACAAGAGAGAATTATGCACCAATATGTGCCAATAAAACAAATACAGAGAACACACAAATATCAAGTGCCTGTTTCCCTTGACTACAGCGGTGTTGGGGAGGTACCCTACCTGCCATTGATGAAAGCCGCCCCGCCCGGGTGGATGGACTTGACGAAGATGCCCAGGTCAAGCCGGCCGGTGTTCTCGCCGCCCACAATGGTGAGTCCGATGCCTTGTTCCGCATCCTTTTCGAGCTCCACAATCACAATGCGCCGTTCTGGTGAATCCATCTGCTCCAAGCGGCTAGCGAGTGAGTCTGCGAACGGACATACAGTGCGATGACTGTGTTTAGAATGTACACGATATATGCGTGTGTCAGTGAGTGATGGGGATGTGATGCCATATCAGCAATGGAGGCCATATTCATTGTGAGCAATGAGTCCATATACTTTCTACTAATTACTTTTCCATACTTCTAAGAAAGAAGAGATTAGATTTTAAAATCAAATCAAAATAATTTACTCTTAAAAAAAACTAAAAACTATTTTCCCGGATTTTTAGGCAAATTAGGCTAAATTATAAAATTCCATGACTTTCCAGGTTTTCAAGGACAATTACAAACCCTGAAATGGAAAATTACCACAAAATTCTGAGATCTTCCATCCTTGCCTCTGACTATAGTGCATTTAAAGCTGCAGAGTCCGATGAAGATCCACATTTTCAAAACTAAAACACTTACCTCGGTTGATTCTACATATCTAATTTAGATACTGATGCACTTATATTAAGCATTTGTCGTCACATAGAAGGCAATACTGAGTCAATTTAATAGAACCTGTTACTGCAGAAGCCTATGGAGTTTTGGTTTGCTTGCCAAAATTAATTTTGAATGTTTGCACTTCAAATATCTCAAAAATAAAAATAAAAATTACTTGAAACTAAAGTAACATAGATAATGTAGTGGTCTGCACTGACCTCTCAGGCAAGTAACAACATGGACAGGTAGGCGTGGGTAGTGTGGTGATATCAGGGAGCCTAGGTGGTGTAATGGTTAGCACACTGGCCCGGAATGCAAAGAGATGTGGGTTCGAGTCCCACTCTAGGCACAATATTTCCTATCTTCATCACCCCCACGACACTGGTTGCCGTGACCATGATCCTGTACAAGCTACGTGCTGTATGGTTGTTGAACCTACCCTGTGTGTGTAAGTATTAGCGCATTGCCTGTATTTATGTAATTGTAAGCATTAAAAGACTTACAATTCCAGGGGGACGAGTGTAGTGGTCTGCACTGACCTCTCAGGCAAGTAACCACAGAGACAGGTAGGCATGGGTAGTGTGGTGATGTCAGGGAGCCTAGGAGGTGTAATGGTTAGCACACTGGCCCAGAGTGCAAAGAGATGTGGGTTCGAGTCCCGCTCTAGGCGCAATATTTCCCATTTTCATCACCCCCTCGACAATAATAACAACCAATTTAATATATTTATCTCAGAAAATGAAAGAACTCAAAACCATCAGATTATGCAACTTTAGATATTTTCTGAAAGCAGATGACAATTGAAGTAAGATTCCCTGAGTCAGAAACCACCGGTGTCTAGGTGGCGGCTTCTGTCACCAATACCTGAGATGGTGTCCTCCTCGTCTGGAGGTGCATCATGGGACCGGACGCTGGTACCCAGAACAAACGCTTCCCGTTCCGCTTCCCGCAACGTCTCGTCGCCATCTTGGAGGTCGCCCTCCTCCTCCCCAACCCGGGAGCCGTAGGCAGACCTGCAGCCACAGCAGCTGGTTCATTGGGGTTTTACGTCCTAGCAACATCTGATTGGTTGGTTGGTGTGAGGAAGGGCATCACCATTGACTGACCCTCATAGACAGCTCACCCTGAGAAGCCCCATCCTTATACAAGCCCTTATTATATCCCGTAAAATAGAAAAATGGAGTTTTACCTCCTGGAAACATCTAAGGTTATATCAGGATGGGTACTGACTTCTGACAAGGTGCATTCATGATGGCTTTTTAGTGTTGCCCCACTGGGAGACTAGACTGCCAACACCATGACCCCATATCCCATTCAGTCGACATCATCCTGACACTGGTGCCAACCAGTTCTTGCCCTATCCTAATAATGCTGAGCGCCAGGCTAGGAAGCTACAAGTATACATTTTGAAGTCAATGCTCGACAATCTGTGTGTTCAGATTCCCTGATCTCCCAAAACAGGGGGCGGACGCCCAACTCATTCGGCCATGCCTGGTCTGTTAACAGGTGACACGTGACCTACCTTGAGTGTGGAGCACGCTGCTGGTCGGAGGGCAGGCCGACGTTGTCGTAAGCAGCATCTTCCATCTGTCAGTGATACAAGCAGTGTACATGAAGCACATTATATACCACATTATATACCACATTATACACCACATTATACATCACATTATACATCACATTATATATCACATTATATATCACATTATATATCACATTATATACCACATTATATATCACATATATCACATTATATACCACATTATATATCCACATTATATACCACATTATATACCATATTATATACCACATTATATATCACATTATATATCACATTATATACCACATTATATATCACATTATATACCACATTATATATCACATTATATATCACATTATATACCACATTATATATCACATTATATATCACATTATACACCACATTATATATCACATTATACACCACATTATACATCACATTATATATCACATTATATATCACATTATATACCACATTATATATCACATTATATATCACATTATATACCACATTATATATCCACATTCCTCCTGTGTGAAAACCTACATATCCCACTTAGATGGTGGTGCATTTACTAAGTATTCGTTGCTTTATAGAACTTACAAGGGCATGCTAAGCCAATTTAATAGACCCTGTCACTTCTGAAGTCTATGGGGGTTAGAGTTTGACAAACACGCCAAAATTCATGTTGCGTGTTTACACTTCAAATATCTGCTAAGTTAGCCATTTTAAAGCAGTTACTTCAAACTAAAGTAAGGTAGATTATAATGATCGATCCAATATATTTATCTTAGAAAATGACGGAAACTCAAAACTACCGGAGTATGCAGCTTTAGCCACCAGAGAATAGCTATTCCAAAAACCACAAACTATAAGTACCCGCATTCTCCTTTGTCACCAGAGAATAGCTATTCCAAAAACCACAAACTATATGTACTCATATTCCCCTTTGTCACCAGAGAATAGCTATTCCAAAAACCACAAACTATAAGTATGCACATTCCCCTTTGTCACCAGAGAATAGCTATTCCAAAAACCACAACCTATAAGTACGCACATTCTCCTTTGTCACCAGAGGATAGCTATTCCAAAAACCACAACCTATAAGTACGCACATTCTCCTTTGTCACCAGAGAATAGCTATTCCAAAAACCACAAACTATATGTACTCATATTCCCCTTTGTCACCAGAGAATAGCTATTCCAAAAACCACAACCTATAAGTACTCATATTCCCCTTTGTCACCAGAGAATAGCTATTCCAAAAACCACAAACTATAAGTACTCATATTCTCCTTTGTCACCAGAGAATAGCTATTCCAAAAACCACAAACTATAAGTACGCACATTCCCCTTTGTCACCAGAGAATAGCTATTCCAAAAACCACAAACTATAAGTATGCACATTCCCCTTTGTCACCAGAGAATAGCTATTCCAAAAACCACAACCTATAAGTACGCACATTCTCCTTTGTCACCAGAGAATAGCTATTCCAAAAACCACAAACTATAAGTACTCATATTCCCCTTTGTCACCAGAGAATAGCTATTCCAAAAACCACAAACTATAAGTACTCATATTCCCCTTTGTCAAATCGCCTCAACCCTGATATCGGGCAATAACTGATTAATACCCCCATGACATTAGGCAGTGTGACGTCACTAGAGCATACAATGACAGGAGTGTTGTGTGTTTTTTTACATCCTAGGAACATCTAAGGTCATATCAGGATGGGTACCGACTTGTAATAGTGCGCGCTCATGCCGACTTTATAGTGCTTCCCCACTGGGAAATCAGGCTGCCAGCACAATGACCCAATTTCTCACTCAGTCGCATTATCCTAATACTGAGCTAACTGGTCCGAGCTCTATACTAGTAATGCCGAGCGCCAGGCTAGGTGGTGACAAGTATCAATTTTGTAAGTCATTGATTTGACTCAGCCAGGTTTCGAACTCCCGAATTTCTGCACGGGAAGCCTGCGCTCTACTGATTTGGCCACCGCGTTCGGATTAGGTTGTCGTGGTTGTTGTGGTGGGTAGTGATGGTAGTGGGTGTGTGTGTGAGGGGGGGTGGGGTGAGGTGGAGGTGGGTGGTGGTGTTGTTGGTGTTGTTGGTGTTGTTGGTGTTGTTGGTTTTGTTGGTGGTGGGTGTGCTTTACCTGCTGCTCTGTATCAGAGAAGTCGTCGTAGTCGCCCAGGTGGTCGCGGCCCGACTCGTTGTGGATCTCATGGTCGTAGTCGTGGTCGTAGTCGCCGAACTCCAGTCGGCCCGACATGCCCGACCCAGCCTCCATCGGGTACTCTGAGGCACCAGGTGTAGGATCATGGTAAATATGAGGTTAGGTTCATGGTAAATATGAGGTGTGGGTTTGTGGTAAATATGAGGTGTGGGTTTGTGGTCAATACCAGGTGTGGGTTTGTGGAAAATATCAGGTGTAGGTTTGTGGTCAATACCAGGTGTGGGTTGTGGTCAATACCTGGTGTGGGTTTGTGGTAAATATCAGGTGTGGGTTTATGGTAATTATCAGGTGTAGGTTTGTGGTAAATATCAGGTGTAGGTTTATGGTAATTATCAGGTGTAGGTTTGTGGTAAATATCAGGTGTGGGTTTGTGGTCAATACCAGGTGTAGGTTTATGGTAATTATCAGGTGTAGGTTTGTGGTAAATATCAGGTGTAGGTTTATGGTAAATACCAGGTGTAGGTTTGTGGTAAATATCAGGTGTAGGTTTGTGGTAAATATTAGGTGTGGGTTTGTGGTAAATATCAGGTGTGGGTTTGTGGTAAATACCAGGTGTAGGTTTGTGGTAAATACCAGGTGTAGGTTTGTGGTAAATACCAGGTGTAGGTTTGTGGTAAATACCAGGTGTAGGTTTATGGTAAATACCAGGTGTAGGTTTGTTGTCAATACCAGGTGTGGATTTGTGGTAAATATCAGGTGTGGGTTTATGGTAAATATCAGGTGTGGGTTTATGGTAAATATCAGGTGTGGGTTTATGGTAAATATCAGGTGTAGGTTTATGGTAAATACCAGGTGTAGGTTTATGGTAAATACCAGGTGTGGGTTTGTGGTAAATATCAGGTGTGGGTTTGTGGTAAATACCAGGTGTAGGTTTGTGGTAAATACCAGGTGTAGGTTTGTGGTAAATACCAGGTGTAGGTTTGTTGTCAATACCAGGTGTGGGTTTGTGGTAAATATCAGGTGTGGGTTTATGGTAAATATCAGGTGTAGGTTTGTGGTAAATATCAGGTGTAGGTTTGTGGTAAATATCAGGTGTAGGTTTATGGTAATTATCAGGTGTAGGTTTGTGGTAAATATCAGGTGTGGGTTTGTGGTAAATGTCAGGTGTAGGTTTGTGGTAGATTTCAGGTGTAGGTTTGTGGTAAAAATCAGGTGTAGGTTTGTGGTAAATACCAGGTGTAGGTTTGTGGTCAATACCAGGTGTGGGTTGTGGCCAATACCTGGTGTGAGTTTGTGGTAAATATCAGGTGTGGGTTTATGGTAATTATCAGGTGTAGGTTTGTGGTAAATATCAGGTGTAGGTTTATGGTAATTATCAGGTGTAGGTTTGTGGTAAATATCAGGTGTGGGTTTGTGGTCAATACCAGGTGTAGGTTTATGGTAAATACCAGATGTAGGTTTGTGGTCAATACCAGGTGCAGGTTTGTGGTAAATACCAGGTGTAGGCTTATGGTCAATACCAGGTGTGGGTTTGTGGTAAATACCAGGTGTAGGTTTGTGGTAAATATCAGGTGTAGGTTTGTGGTAAATACCAGGTGTAGGTTTGTGGTAAATACCAGGTGTAGGTTTGTGGTAAATACCAGGTGCGGGTTTGTGGTCAATACCAGGTGTAGGTTTATGGTAAATACCAGATGTAGGTTTGTGGTAAATATCAGGTGTAGGTTTGTGGTCAATACGAGGTGTAGGTTTGTGGTAAATATCAGGTGTAGGTTTATGGTAAATACCAGGTGTAGGTTTATGGTAAATACCAGGTGTGGGTTTGTGGTCAATACCAGGTGTGGGTTGTGGTCAATACCTGGTGTGGGTTTGTGGTAAATATCAGGTGTGGGTTTATGGTAATTATCAGGTGTAGGTTTGTGGTAAATATCAGGTGTAGGTTTATGGTAATTATCAGGTGTAGGTTTGTGGTAAATATCAGGTGTGGGTTTGTGGTCAATACCAGGTGTAGGTTTATGGTAAATACCAGATGTAGGTTTGTGGTCAATACCAGGTGCAGGTTTGTGGTAAATACCAGGTGTAGGCTTATGGTCAATACCAGGTGTGGGTTTGTGGTAAATACCAGGTGTAGGTTTGTGGTAAATATCAGGTGTAGGTTTGTGGTAAATACCAGGTGTAGGTTTGTGGTAAATACCAGGTGTAGGTTTGTGGTAAATACCAGGTGCGGGTTTGTGGTCAATACCAGGTGTAGGTTTATGGTAAATACCAGATGTAGGTTTGTGGTAAATATCAGGTGTAGGTTTGTGGTCAATACGAGGTGTAGGTTTGTGGTAAATATCAGGTGTAGGTTTATGGTAAATACCAGGTGTAGGTTTATGGTAAATACCAGGTGTGGGTTTGTGGTAAATACCAGGTGTGGGTTTGTGGTAAATACCAGGTGTGGGTTTGTGGTAAAAATCAGGTGTGGGTTTGTGGTAAATACCAGGTGTGGGTTTGTGGTAAATATCAGCTGTGGGTTTGTGGTAAATACCAGGTGTGGGTTTGTGGTAAATATCAGGTGTAGGTTTGTGGTAAATATCAGGTGTAGGTTTGTGGTAAATATCAGGTGTAGGTTTGTGGTAAATATCAGGTGTAGGTTTGTGGTAAATATCAGGTGTAGGTTTGTGGTAAATACCAGGTGTAGGTTTGTGGTAAATACCAGGTGTAGGTTTGTGGTAAATATCAGGTGTGGGTTTGTGGTAAATATCAGGTGTGGGTTTGTGGTAAATATCAGGTGTAGGTTTGTGGTAAAAATCAGGTGTAGGTTTGTGGTAAATACCAGGTGTAGGTTTGTGGTAAATATCAGGTGTGGGTTTGTGGTAAATACCAGGTATGGGTTTGTGGTAAATATCAGGTGTAGGTTTGTGGTAAATATCAGGTGTAGGTTTGTGTTAAATATCAGGTGTAGGTTTGTGGTAAAAATCAGGTGTAGGTTTGTGGTAAATACCAGGTGTAGGTTTGTGGTAAATATCAGGTGTAGGTTTGTGGTAAAAATCAGGTGTAGGTTTGTGGTAAATACCAGGTGTAGGTTTGTGGTAAATACCATGTGTAGGTTTGTGGTAAATATCGACTGTTCTGAATATATCATTTATCAGCACTGGGGCGCTGGTCTTCTAGGCCTAAACTGGTTGGTTGGTTGTTGGAGTTTTACGTCCTGACAACATCTAAGGTAATATCAGGACAGCCTAGTCCTAAACACTAACACTACTGTACACAAATATGCACACATGGATTCAGCATTGAACAACAGCAGCTATCTATACATACTGTTGAGACTGGTCTTAACTAGTAAATGTCACTAAACTAGCTAGCAAATAATATATAAAATGGTTACTCATGGCAACTTCATAGTGCTGCCCCACTGGGAAATCAGCCTGCCAGCACCATGACCCGATATCCCACTCAGTCACATTATCCTGACACTGAGCTAATTAGTTCTTGCCCTATCCTATTAATGCCGAGCGCCACATTAGGAACCTACAAGTATCAATTTTATAAGTCATTAGTTTGACTCGACTGGGAACCAAACTCCCGATCTCCCGCACGTGACGACCGCGCCCTATCGAATCGGCCACCGCGCCCGGTATATAAAATAGCAGTCGCATTTATTCACATATTCAGTGACTACTTCTCAACCAGAATGTAAGAAGTATCCAATCTGTGGTGAGCAAACATCTGTGATTAAAGTTTTAAACTATATTTTTTACATCGACTATTCTAATCCGGGTCCCTGTCTCCTTGTGAGGTCATTGGAACAAAACAACGGTACCTTCTTCAAACATGTCGGCGGGGTTGACCATCGTGCGCATCTTCATCTGGAAGCGGTGCTGAGCCGTGCAGAACTGGAGCAGGTAGCGGCCCCTGAAACACCGAACACAGTTTAGTACCTGGATATACCACCAGGTGTCACCTCTCATTCTGAAACCCCCAACCCCATTAGTACCCGGATATACCACCAGGTGACATCCCTCTTTCTCAAACACCAAACCCACATTAGTACCTGTATATACCACCAGGTGTCATCCCTCTTTCTGAAACACCAAACCCACATTAGTACCTGTATATACCACCAGGTGTCACCCCTCATTCTGAAATACCAAATCCACATTAGTACCCGGATATACCACCAGGTGTCACCCCTCATTCTGAAACACCAAATCTACATTAACACCCGGATATACCACCAGGTGTCACCCCTCATTCTGAAACACCAAATCTACATTAGTACCAGGATATACCACCAGGTGTCACCTCTCATTCTGAAACACCCAACCCCCATTAGTACCCGAATATACCACCAGGTGTCATCCCTCATTCTGAAACACCAAACCCACTATAGTACCTGTATATACCGCCAGGTGTCACCCCTCATTCTGAAATACCAAATCCACATTAGTACCCGGATATACCACCAGGTGTCACCCCATTCTGAAATAGCCAACACACATTAGTCCCCACATATACCACCAGATTCACACTTCATTTTGAAACAGCAAACCCACATTAGTATCTGGATATACCACCAGTTGTCACTCCGTCATTCTGAAACACTGAACCCACTTTAGCAACGCATCTCACCTAGTGGTTTATTAACCTACCTCATAGCCACAACTTTTAGCTTGTACAACTCAGTTCACTCATATTTAAAAAAAAACTAGCCCCATTAATCTTTCTCTATATTTAAAAAAAAGAATAGAGTAACCCAAGATCTGGGCCAGGCTCACTTGCGGTAACTGTCTGTGTAGTAGTTGAGCTTGGCGAGTTTCAGCGGACCGGCCTCTGACTTTGGCGTAATGCTGAACCTGCGCCTGTTGAAGGAGATCTTCTGCGTGAAGTGCCATGGATGGCGGTGTTGGGGCTCCCGTTGGTCACCTTGCTGCTCTGCCATCAGCACACCGTGCACGCCCACACCCGTCCACAGCGGCACGGCCGTGTCCTTCTTACTCTGTAAAGCGATACCCGAATTAAAGCATTGATATGGACTAGACGGTTAGCTCTGTACATTGACAAATGTTATCCAGTATACATACAGTGATAGAAATAAGCAACATTTTTCACTTGTCCACAGGACAAGTCTGGTTTGATTTTCAATTGTCCATCTGAATTTTCACTTGTCCACAGTACTTGCCATTATTATCTCAATTGACCTCCATGGTTATGGGAATAAAACTACGCAAATAAATCAAAACAAAACAAATGTCATACATAATGTAATTTAAGCAAACAAAATCGCGAAATACATGTTTTTCAGCTCAAACCTTTCACTCGTCCAAGGGAAAAGCTCAAGTCATATTCTGCTGCTTATCCGTGCCTTCTGTCACTTGGCTCGGACAAGCTCTTATTTCGAACGCTGATGTAAATCAGGGTCCTAGCCTGGGATTGGAGGTGGTACACAGATGGGATAAAACATGATGGAAAAAAACATAAAACATCATATATCGTACACCTGGGGGTGGTGGGGGGAGACAGCTCCCCCACTACCCAATAAGATTCCCAATTTCCAGAAAATCACCTTTGAAGCCATCTAATTTCATAATTTCCCCCTGGAAAATTCCCCTGGGCCCTCTTAAGACTCCTAGACATCTCAGGCCTCTCATGTCCTTGTTTAGAGAAGTTTCCTGCCTTGCCTACATGTGATGGCTCGTTTACGCCTGTAGTTGCCCGCTGGGTGTACTCACGCGGTACACCTTGTAGAAGTGGACTCCGTACTCGGGTGCCTGCTGCAGCAGCTTCATGAAGCGCCATTCGGCTGCGCGCGCAGTCAGCCCGGAGAAGCCCTGGTGGCAGGCCGGCACCTTGCTCCGGACGTACCTGCAGAACAGCCATTCAATCAGAGACCGCGAAACAAGTCAGCCAATCAGAGACCCCGAATCAAGACAGCCAATCGGAGACTCCGAAACAAGACAGCCAATCAGAGACCCCGAAACAAGCCAGTCAATCAGGGACCCTGAATCAAGCAGGCATAAGCATAGCGTGCAGCTTCACACTTAAGCAAGGATTCTATTTACACAATATGGGAATGTGCACAATGTACGCAGACTTTTCGTTGTTTGTATTAGAAGCGGCACACTCGGTTCTCGTTCACCTCAATTGCTCCATGTAGCGATTCAGTGCGAATGCGAAACGAGTGTGCTGTTTCCAATACAAAAGTCACCGCATACCTCTACGCATTTGATTACTGCATACATTTATCAGACTGTGGCAGATGACATTTAGCAGGCAGTGACAGACATTTAGCTGGCTGTGACAGACAACATTTAGCAGGCAGTGACAGACAACATTTTGCAGACAGTGGCAGACAACATTTAGCTGGCAGTGACAAATAACATTTAGAAGAGTGACAGACAACATTTAGCAGACAGTGACAGACGATATTTGACAGACAGTGACAGATGACATTTCGGACAGTGACAGACGACATTTAGTAGGCAGTGATGTACAACATTTAGCGGGCTGTGACAGACAAGATTTAGCAGACAGTGACAGACATTTAGCTGGCTGTGACAGATGACATTTAGCAGACAGTGACAGACATTTAGCTGGCTGTGACAGACGACATTTAGCAGACAGTGACAGATGACCTTTGACCTACCCGGTGCCCAGCTGCCTGAGGTTCCTCTGCGCCAGGTAGTGGTCGGGCTGGAAGTAGGCGCGCTCTCCCCCCCGAGACGCGACGCTGTAGTCACCATACTCCGCCTGTAGAGCGGCCCCGGCCAGGTTCAGTGCATGCTGCTCGGTCACGTGACACCGCTCCTCCAGCACGTCACGGCGCAGCTGCAGGTAGTACAGGTGGCGAGGTAGCGGGTCCCTGAGGTGAGAGATGAGAGGTGAGAGGTGAGGGGTGAGGTGAGAGGTGAGAAGTGAGGGGGCATTAGCATTAGTTTTCTTTGTTGTGTTACGTCCTAGCAACATCTAAGGTCATATCAGTACCAACTTGTGACAGTGCACACTCATGGCGACTTCATATTGCTGCCCACTGGGAGACCAGGCCGCCAGCCCCATGACCTGATATCCCACTCAGTCACATTATCCTGACACTGAGCCAACCAGTCCTTACCCTATCCTAGTAATGCCGAGTGGCAGGCTAGGAAGTGACAAGTATACATTTTTAAGTCATTGGTTTGACTCGACGTATTTTTTTTAATGATCCCATATTACATAAAACAACATATTCTGCTGCATGTTAATAGCAAAATTTGTAATCATTCACTATAAAACTACATAGTCCATAGTCATGTTCACACACGGGTGTTAAGTTGCCTCAACTAGTTCGCCTTGTCTAGTTCAGCTCACATTCACCGTGTGGACGCGACGCTAAGGCGGATTAGGGCTGATTCGCCTCAACTAGTTCGCCGCATGTAAACCGCGTCGTGAGGTAGCTTATATGAACCGAACTAGCTTAAGTCAGCCCACCTTGCTTGTGTGGACGGTATCGGTTTACTTGAAGCGGATTAAGCACGTCACACTATATAATATAATTTGATCTATGAACCGGCTAGAGGTGTACAGATATTTTTTTCATGATTTATTTTTAGGTTTTCACTGGCCAACAGAAGTTTTGATCGTTCCAAAACAATACGATTCAGTCCATACATATCTAGGTCGAACCCACACTCTCTCGTGGCGACGTCGACTAACCGAAACTGGCACTGGTTAGTATGGACTTGCTCATGTGCAGATATCGATTTCCGCCTTAAACCGCCCCGAGAATACTGCATGTGTGTTCGCCTCATCTAGTTCGCCTTATCTAGTTCGGCCTAAAGTTGTGTGTGTGAACACGGCTCATGATAAGCTGTTGCTGATTGGCTCTGTGGTGACGACATAAGTGGGTCATGACCTACTGGCACTTACTTGATAGTTGCGATATTGTCGACGTAATACTTGACTCGGACGTAGGTGATGAATGTGTATGACGTCACTTTGTTCTTGCTCGTATCTTTCCATCCTGGTGGCGCTACCTTGTGGAGCTTTTGGTTATCTTCCAGGAAGTAGTGCTCGCCATCTAGTGGTAGAGATAAGAATTAACTATACATATGTGATGCATAACGAATTATGCGAGTATAACGGCACGGAAGGGAATTATTATTATTGTTATATACTTTATTAATGTACCGATTATTCTTGTTCTGCCTCCTCCACACCATTTGGGACTGGTGGCACCACCATCGCCACCCCAAGTCGCCCCCACGGGCGCAGGAAACCTCACTCGCACCACAGAGCGTGTATATAGATGAGAGGGACAACTCCCGCGAAAATTGGTAACACAGGCTACAGTGGCGCCTCTCGCGGTTATTGTTGAACAAGCCTTGAATTTGCTGGTACGCGCAGTGCAAAACATTAGTTTTATTCAAAATTAATAGAAATCCAGAACCCTAACCGTATAAATTTAATATAATCTTTTTGGTAAACATGTTTTCTATATGTGTACCAAGCAATTTGTTTCTAGGTGGTGTGGTTTTAGAGATATTTCACTTTTTCTGTATGAAGATTGCACATGACCATTGACAATGGCTTGAGCTTGCCGGTACGCGTACAGCTGTGTCATAACCTGTTCTACAACCACCACTTGGAGCACCACAGTCGGCAGCTGTTACATGGTCTAGTATGAGAGTTGTCCCTCTCATCTATACATGCTCTCTGCTCGCACTGGAGGATTTTATATATAGATACATGTATACCTATATATAGTGTGTATACAACTATTGACGCCGTCTGGAGAGTAATACATGTAAGTAGTGATGGAAATGTGCCTACAGGTGGCGCCACTGATATAATCGCACAGTAAGTAAGAGGAAAAGCAGTATGTATACAGAGATGAACATTCATTATTTATACCCGCAGACAAATTATACAGCACATGGTCACACATTATTTGCTTAGATTTACAAGTTGAGATATTGATTTGTTTAATGTGTAGAATAGTAAAATGATGTTTGTGCCAGAACGATAGGGTTCAATGAACACAACTCCAAGCAAAGGCGGTGTGTGATGTGATGCGCAACATGGAGACAGCGTGTGTGAACCAAGGCTAATAAGTAATATCCTTGTGATTTGGTCGCCATTTTGTTAACAATTCACAACTGCAGCTCAGCATTCTCCACGACGGAAAAAGGTGTGTGTTGATAGTGATACACATCATGTGACAAGCTCATTAACTAGTTGCAGGCTAATAGATTAAGCTACATTTAAACAGATTGAATTAACTAAAATATGAGAACTATTGCCATTGCTGGAGAATGAATTAACAAATAATTATCTCAAAAACATGGGTCAAGGAAGTAAATATCACCAAAATGCTGCATCATGATAACTCGACCGCTCAAAGAGATAGCTTGCCAGGTAGCCAAAGACTAGCATACTCGCGCTAAGAACCCACACTCACTGCTGATAGCATTAGGAAAATCTAAAGGAGAGCTTACAAAGAATTCTGTGATAATCTTGATATCAAATAACATTTTCATAGCGATATAGTGCTAGTAACCCTGAACCAGTAACATGATTCATGCGTTTGTAGAATAAAATCCAGTAAGGGACCATTAAAATATTATGACATTAATTTCTGTGCCCTATTTTACCAGTTTGAAATGGTGTTTTCTTTGTACATAGATATGTTTAACCACTGTATGGCCCCCAATAGCGGATGTTTACTTTTTGTGCTGGGTGGTCGTTAAACAAACAAACAAACAATAATAAAATCAAATATTATGCAATGCTATAAAAATTAGATCTTTCCCTTCTAACGCTAGACCATAGCGCTTGGACCTACACCCCGACCCCCTTGTAATGCTAGACCATCATCATCATGCTGTCGGTCGCGATGCGACAAAGACTGCGTTCATTACTTGACTGCCGCTCTCCATTTAGCTCTCTGCTGTGAGAGTGATGTCCATGAGTTGGTCTTAATGTCTCTCAGCTTCAGGTTTCTCTTGATGGTATCCTTGAACCGGAGACGAGGGCACCCTCTCTTTCTGTAACCAGAAGACCATATACGCCACATACCACGTGGACCTACACCCCCACCCCTTGTAATGCTAGACCATACACACCACATAATGCTTGGACCTACACCCCCACCCCTTGTAATGCTAGACAATACATGCCACATAACGCTTGGACCTACACCCCCACTCCTTGTAATGCTAGACCATACATGCCACATACTGCTTGGACCTACACCCCACCCCCTTGTAATGCTAGACCATACACACCACATAACGCTTGGACCTACACCCCCACCCCTTGTAATGCTAGACCATACACACCACATACCGCGTGGACCTACACCCCCACCCCTTGTAATGCTAGACCATACACACCACATACCACTTGGACCTACACCCCCGACCCCTTGTAATGCTAGACCATACACACCACATAATGCTACAACCTACACCCCCGACCTCTTGTAATGCTAGACCATACACACCACATAACGCTTGGACCTACACCCCCACCCCTTGTAATGCTAGACCATACACACCACATAATGCTTGGACCTACACCCCCACCCCTTGTAATGCTAGACCATATACACCACATAACGCTTGGACCTACACCCCCACCCCTTGTAATGCTAGACCATACACACCACATAGCACTTGGACCTACACTCCCACCCCTTGTAATGCTAGACCATACACACCACATAACACTTGGACCTACACCCCCACCCCTTGTAATGCTAGACCATACACGCCACATAGCGTTTGGACCTACACTCCCACCCCTTGTAATGCTAGACCATACACACCACATAACACTTGGACCTACACTCCCACCCCCTTGTAATGCTAGACCATACACACCACATAACGCTTGGACCTACACCCCCACCCCCCTTGTAATGCTAGACCATACACACCACATAACACTTGGACCTACACTCCCACCCCTTGTAATGCTAGACCATACACACCACATAACGCTTGGACCTACACTCCCACCTCCTTGTAATGCTAGACCATACACACCACATAACACTTGGACCTACACCCCCACCCCTTGTAATGCTAGACCATACACGCCACATAGCGTTTGGACCTACACCCCCACCCCTTGTAATGCTAGACCATACATGCCACATAATGCTTGGACCTACATCCCCACCCCCTACACACTACGCAGATTCTGAATGGCCCCTAACTCAATAACTGTAAGGTGAACTTTGACACCTGCCATCGGGCCCGAAGTTAGGAAACATGAAGCGACATAGCCGGCATCCCGGAGAAAAGTGAAACTATATCCACCACCAGTGACACTTTCCCACATTTTCTTTGGTGAAATATTAAATTAAACAAGTGTCAGTTCCTAGAAACTAAATGAGAACGCCTGTACTGCACGCAGGGCTCATACCCATTTTGACATCTCAAATTCCACGACTTTCCAGTGCAAAATTCAAGGACGTTTTAAAGACGTTTATTCAATTAAAGTGCCCGAAACACAGCTGTATTCATAGCCGATTCACTGGGTAAGATGTGAATTGTGAATAAGCATGAGAAATAACAATGACCATGTATTGTTTTAATATAAAAATCAAGAGGCAGAATATCGAACCCACAAAAATTACTTTGAATAAAAAACATCATCATCATGCTGTCGGTCGCGATGCGACAAAGACTGCTTTCATTACTTGACTGCTGGTCTCCATTTAGCTCTCTGCTGTGAGAGTTGCGTCCATGAGTCGGTCTTAATGTCTCTCAGCCTCAGGTTTCTCTTGATGGTCATTTCATGAAAGCTGCCTGCAAAAGTGTTGAAGTGCTGCTGGCTTTTGCAAGTTACCAGCGGCACTCTCTCAGGGAGCAAATAGAGGTTTCACACCGGCAAGAACATGTCAAGACAGGCGCAAAACTATTTGTCCCTGCAGTGGCTGGTCGGGAGATGTTGGGAGTTTCATACATCAACCGCCCTTAATGCTACCACAGTGACATGGTTTTCTGTTTAGGGTTTGCTCCCTTAAGCTAGGATTCCTTACACGCGGCATGCGGTATGCGGTATGCGAATGGGAAGATTCCTTCTACGCGGTATGCGGCATGCGGCACACGACCTGCTATATTTAAAAAATAAAAATAAACTAGTATACTCCATACTGCACTGTATATGGCCTAATATGGCATTTATATCTATGTAACTCTTGGTACGTCACATGGAGGTTCCTACCTTTATAATTACCAAATTATAGATAAGTATTCATATTTTTGTGGCTCTGGTAGCATTTTTAGCAACCCGAACCCCCACCACCACCACTACCATATGTTTCCCCTCAGCACCCTTGTGCGTGACCGTTCCGTAATGCTCAGTCGCCTCTCCTAGTGTTAAACTAATGGACACATCAGACTCAGGTTTCTATTCGCACCCCACTTGCCGCATGCCGCACCGATCGCTACATGGACCGATCGGAAAAACGCATTCGCATTCGCATACCGCGTCTAAGGGTTGTAGCCCATTGACTTCAAGGCGTTTCGATTTTTTGCCCCATTCGCATTCGCATACCGCATACCGCGTGTAAGGAATCTCAGCTTTAGCCTTCGGTTCTGTCAAGAACCTGTACCACAAGGCAGTGGTTTACAACTCTGCAGGGCAGGGGCGTTAAACTCCCTGAGGTATTGCTATACCTGCAATACCTGCATACCTGATTGAAGTTTGGGCATTTGGTGAAAACAGGCTTAAAAAAATATATATGGTCATGATTTTCCATTTTCAAGGACTTTCAAGGATATTTAGACAAATTGTAAGACTTTTCAGGCCTGGGATCCTGAATTATCAAATTCCAGGATTTTCCAGGTTTTCAAGGACCCATACGAACCCTGTGCACGAAATCATTCTGAATGGAAGCATTCCGAATCAAACGCGGGGAAAAGGGAAATGCGCGCCATAAGGCACGAGTGGCTGACATTACAGGAAAAACTAAATATTTAACAACAAAACCCACAAAGTATAGACTGAATCAGTCCGACATTAATGAAACCACAACCAATAAAATATTTTTTATTAGAGACTTTCCAAAAGAAATTAAAAAAATTAAATTAAAGGAAAAGAAAGGTGGGTGGGTGGGAAAGGTGAAACGACGAAAAGTGGCCGTAAGTGGGTGGGTGAAGGCGGTGGTGAGTATTTGAAGTGTTCACCTACACGCTTCATGGCTGCCGAGAAGCCAGTCCCTGTCATCCGCCATGCACAACCAGCCTGCGGCAAAGTCAGAAATTAGCACGTGTGTCCAGTCCGCTTTGGTTCAAGGGGAGTCACAATTGTACAACTGCGTGTTGAAGACCCCTTTACATCTATATGGGTTTACAGGGTATGTAGTGCCATCTTATTATTATCGGTATGTTAGAAATGATTTCAGGTAGGATGTTAATCGACATTCCGCGCACGGTTCTTCCAGCAGGCTCTGGTGATTGGAACATTAGCGACATGCCGAGTTGTTGCAAGCGACACTTGTAAGACCTGTGTGAGGGTCAAGATACACGTCAAGGTGACACTGATGGAAGATGAAATGCGAGAAGTCAGATTGTATTGCGTTCCCTTTTAAGTTAGATAAAAACCTATTTTAAACACTACATATCTTAATTCGCATAAAATATCTTGTTTTCACTGCTCCAAATTTGTGAACCAGTTGAGGACACCATATGATTTACCTTTAACATGCGTAATGCCGAAGAAGAAGTGTTCTGGCAGTTGGAGGTAGGAGACGATAGTGTCGAAGAGTTGGCGGCCGGTGTTGTTGGGTTCGCATGTGACCTGGATGCGCTGGCCGGTGAGGTGCACCACGGTCAGCTGCCTGAGGTGCGACTGACTGACCAGCTGAGGGGAGCAGAGCAGAGACCACAAATCAGCACACCCAGACGCAGCTTTCAAAAAGTGGTCAGATAGCAGTTGGAATTGTAAAAGTAGATGTTGTGGATGCGGTGCCTTTGGTGGTGTGGCGCACACTGCACTATGGGGTCTAGTCTATGTTGCGGGAAAAAGTACAGGTCACAGGTGAGCAGGTAGATGACGCTGGCAGCATGCGTCGGCTCATTTTATAAGCGCTGCCGCTCCCTCACTAACACAAATACTCTTGTTACTTACTGCTCTCATTATCACTCAGCAAAGATAAAGGATACTTGTTGTAAAGTGTCAGGGCAGGATTCTGACTATTCTTGTTGTAAAGTGTCAGGGCAGGATTCTGACTATCTTCAGGTAATTGTCAACTGCCTAAGTCATACCTCGCCTTTCTTTATCTATGTTTCGTTAAATAGACCTTTTTATATCTGAGGTATAACTTGTGATGCAAATATTATTTAGGATGGAACCCATTGATTGTCCACCAATTACTGATTACCAGTCTATTGTTACTCCACTACAACTATCTGGCTAATTCTGGTTCGGCGGTAACATGCCTTTATTATTCACTTGCAAAGTGTTTATTATATATTCTACTCAGTAACCTTATTGTTTCTCAACTTGCCGGCCACCCGCTATCTGCTAAGGTTGAACTCACTGCTGCTTGTTATCCAGGCCCTGAGCGCATTGGGTACCTGCTCCACTGCTCTAAACTAAGCTACTTTAACGGTGGGCGATGTCACGTGACCACGCGCATCCCCCACTATCTGCATTTATAATGATCTACAATTACAAATTATGGAAGATTCTATAAGGAAGCGGTAAAAACAATGTTAACATGTCTGATGGCGTTTGTTTCGTGTCGCATTTGTTTCGTGTCGCGTTTGTTTCGTGTTATCTGTGCGCTAGTTGTACTGGGTACCCAGTTACCACCTACCCGGGCCTGTGGGATCATCAGCTTCATGACCGGCTTCTTGGCGAAGTACACAAAGTCCGGGCCAGCAAACTCCTGAAAAACAACACGCAAACCACAGTCAGTGCACCGAGGGCACAAAGAGGCATAACACAAAAGTAAAGCCTGTATTATTTTATGATGCCTCTAGAGCGCATTGATTTTTGTATCATTGGCTATTGGACATCAAACATATGGTCATTCTGGCATATTTCTTTGGAGGAAACCCACTGCAGTCATATAGGCTACTCTTTCCGATCAGCAGTAAGGAGTCTTTTATATGCACTTTCCCACAGAGAGGACAGCACATACCACAGCCGTTGATGAACCAGTTGTGGACCACTGGTTGTTAAATGAAACTCAACTCAACTCAGTACCAACACTCGGCATATGGCCAAGATGTCACGCTTGGCTGCGTTTCCAATTTCTAGACGGATACATCTGTTTGTTTGTTGTTTTACGTCCTAGCAACATATCAGGTCATATCAGGACGGGTACTGACTTGTGACAGTGCGCACTCATGGCGACTTTATAGTGCTGCCCCACTGGAAGACCAGGCCGCCAGCACCATGACCTGATATCCCACTCAGTCCCATTATCCTGACACTGAGCCAACCAGTCCTTGGCCTATCCTAATAATGCCGAGTGCCAGGCTAGGAAGCAACAAGTATAAATTTTTAAGTCATTGGTTTGACTCGACTGGGGTTCGAACCCACGACCCCACGATCTACCAACACGGGAGACGGACGCTCTAACTCATTCGGCCATCCCGTCTGGTTTGGATACATCTGTGTATCACGAAGGCTTGTCGTTGTACTGGGCTACAAATGACAGGTCAGTATTTTACTGCTTCTCGACATGTGCAAAAAAGGCTCTTTGCACTAACTAGCGGGGTGCCGACCAAATCAACCCTATCATATTGAATACTAAAATAAAATAAAATTTGAAGAAATTACAATAATAAAATAAAATAAACTCCATAAATAATTGTTGAATTTTGTTTGTTAAAGCACAACAATGTCAACTTCACACGCTACTCACCCGGGTCCTGCTGCGGCTGCGGGCCGGTCTGCTGTGTGACCTTGACCTATCTGCCAGTCTGCTGTGTGACCTTGACCTCTCTGCACGCCCCCTGGTGTCGGGTGAGGCAGGGCGAGGCTCAGCGGACGCTGACCGCCGGGGGGCGCCACTGTCGGGCGGCGGCGGGGCATGCGCACTGGTGGCACGCCTAATGAGACTCAGGAAAGAGTAAGTCAATAAGTAAGACCGCTCACTGGGACATTTGGAAAGCAACCAAACAACCTACCAGAGCAGTTAGAGCAAGACTGCTCACTGAGACATTGTGAAAGTGAACCAACCTATAAGAGCAGTTAGAGTAAGACTGCTCACTGAGACATTGTGAAAGCGAACCAACCCATGAGAGCAGTTACAGTAAGACTGCTCACTGAGACATTGTGAAAGTGAACCAACCCATAAGAGCAGTAAGAGTAAGACTGCTCACTGAGACATTGTGAAAGTGAACCAACCCATGAGAGCAGTTACAGTAAGACTGCTCACTGAGACATTGTGAAAGTGAACCAACCCATAAGAGCAGTAAGAGTAAGACTGTTCACTGAGACTGTGAAAGTGACCACCTGAGCTACTAGTGTCACTGAGACATTGTGAAAGTGCCAACCCGAGACTGCCTGAGACGTGAAGCCAACCTAGCAGTTAGAGTAAGACTGCTCACTGAGACATTGTGAAAGTGAACCAACCCATAAGAGCAGTAAGAGTAAGACTGCTCACTGAGACATTGTGAAAGTGAACCAACCTATAAGAGTAGTTAGAGTAAGACTGCTTACTGGGATATTGTAAAATCAAACAACCCATGAGAGCAGGTAGAGTAAGATTGTTCACTGGGACACATGAGGACGGTCTGATTTGACTACAGATAAATATACATGTTTGCCTCACTATTCCCTTATATGTGGCAACAAATGTTTAACAAGTGCGCCAGTATCTAAGTTAGATATGTAGAATCAATTTTAGATAATTGTTTCGGTTTTGAAAATTTGATGTTTTCATCGGACTATGCCGCTTGAACAAAAAGCAGCAAACAGACCGCCAGGTAGACGGGTTACCTGGAGGCTTCCACTTCACGCTGCTGTCTCCGGAGGAACTCTTCATCAGCCGCTGTCAGCCCAGCATCGTCCAGGGCAACCCGGCTGCCTCCCATCTGTCAACGAGCGAAGTTTGAGCGCACAGCGAAAACATCAAGTGCCACACGGAAGTTATGCAAACATCTGCTGGAGATCGTTTGTACAATACTTGTTATCTCTAAAGCCTGTGATAAGACGCACCCTCACTTTGAGATTCACATACGGGAGTTTTAGTTTGGAAAATATTACCATTTCATCGGATTATCTATCTTTAAGGTCTTTCGGAAAAAACAACTGACGTTGTAGATCATGCCACATTATTACTGGAATTTATGCGCAGTCAAGGCAGGGATGAAAGTGGGCGCCAGCAAAAAAACGCAGAAATCAAGCCGCGATTATTACACCAACGGCAAATTTCTGTGTAAACGCGGATCTTCTCCAATAAACTTAGCACTGTCAGGGAATCGCGGGGAAAATGCCGGAAGTCAGGTTTCTACTAGTCTTGTTGTGACAGTATTATCGCTCATACCTAACTCGTTCTCGTTTACATTTCATATTCTAGCAACATCTATGGTCATATCAGAACATGATTCAAACTATCCAACTATTGTCATATACATCCAGATTATTTAAAAAAATTGCTGAACATTAATCGGTAAATAAAAAAATAATCACAGAAATCCCTGGTCAAGGCAAGACAACGCAACATTAGCATACACTCCCACGTGCCAAATCCGGAAAGTGGGGATTATGCAGGATGACGGATGTGCTGGAGGCTGTGGTGCCCCCTAGTGTACCGGCTCGGTGGTGGGAGCCAACAGGGGCGCCAGTTCCAGATAGTGGTGACTCACTGAACTAAACAGGCAAAAACGCTTCATTGGTAAAACCATCGGAGCATAGTCCGATGGTTTTGAATTTCTGTATTTTTTCTGAGATAAATATATTAAATCGATCACTAGTATCTACTTTACATTAGTTCAAAGTTACTTTTATTTTAAATGGTAAACTTTTGAGATATTTTGAGTGCAAACATGGAAAATTAATGCTGACACCAAAGACTTCTGCAGTAACAGGTTCTGTTAAATTGACTCAGTATTGCCTTCTACGCAGAAACAAATGCTTAATAAGTGCATCAGTATCTAAGTTAGATATGTAAAATCAAATCTAGATAATTGGTTTGGTTTTGAAAATTTTATATTTCATCGGACTATGCAGCTTTAATATCAATTTCTATCAGCAACTTCTATCAGCGTCATATTTTTGTAATACTAAATCATTTATAATACCCGTTTATATCTTGTGCTTAAAATTAAAGTTGAATAGTCCGATGGTTTTGAGTTACGATCATTTTTCTGAGATAAATATAATAAATTGATTATTAGAATCTAAGTTAATTAATTTAAAGTAACGTATGTTAAATGGCTAACTTTTGAGATATTTGAAGTGTAAACATGGAAAATTAATTTTGGCAAGCACACGAAAACCTGGACAGTACAGGCTTATGCAGTAACATGTTCTATTAAATTACCTCAGTGTGCCCTTCTATGTGGCAAACAAATGCTTAATAAGTGCATCAGTATCAAAGTTAGATATGTAGTGGTCTGCACTGATCTCTCAGGCAAGTAACAACATGGACAGGTAGGCATGGGTAGTGTGTTGATATCAGGGCGCCTAGGTGGTGTAATGGTTAGCACACTGGTCCGTAAGGCAGAGATGTGGGTTCGAGTCCCGCTCTAGCCGCAATATTTCCCATTTTCATCACCCCCATGACAGATATGTAGAATCAAATCTAGATAATATATTTATATCGCACATAATTGTTTTGATTTTGAAAATTTGATGCTTCATCGAACTATGCAGCTTTAAACAAATTTCCTGGAGGCACATACAAACAATTTTGTCTAAACAATGTGTTAATTTCTGGTAACGCCCCTGAATATCCGACACCAGGGGGGGGGGGGGGGGGGGGGGGGGGAGCTACGGCCAAGCTATAACTACACAGTGCCGGAGTCCGGTCTCACCCTGCCATATGAACTTGTGAATCTGCGGGTTTTTTTTTTGTATTGTTAAAAATGTTCTTCTTACATTCATGGGTAGGGCAGTTGTTGAATAAATATATGTTGGCCATACCCTGTGTTTTGTAGTGTGTAACTTACATATGAGACTGTCTCAAAAGGTGCTAAGTAATATGGGACAAAACTTTGTCCATTGTAACGATCAACATACTATCTGCTTATGCATTTGCTCAGGATAAACCGATTAGTTTTTTTTACATGGTGTTTCATAATCCCAATAGAATACATATTGATTTGAAGCAAATGTGTTTTCAGTGTAACCATTTCTGTGCTGTTTTGTGTCAATCGTTACAAAAAATAAAAAGTTATCACCTTTTGAGACAGGCTCATATACAGTACATTCGTGCATGGATAGAAACAAAGATGGCGGGGCACCTGTAGCGCCCCCTGTGAGCCGTGGCGGCCGGCGTCCCCCGGCTGGTAGACGCCGTGCGTGTAGGAGCCTGCCGACACGAGCGACTTCCGGTCTGTGTACTCAGTGGTCGCCTCACTCACCGCCGAACCAGCATCGCTCCCTGAGGGCGGGAAAGGGCATCTTTACTGGGGGCTTATCTCCGAGCAACATCTGAGGGCATACCATCTGAGGTGAGTGTGGGAGCAATACCAGGATTACTGTTGTATTGTTGGGGTTTATATCCTAGCAATATCTGAGGTCATAACGCGTGAGGTGAGTGTGGGAGTAATACCAGGATTAGTGTTTGATTGTTGGGGTTTTATATCCTAGCAACATCTGAGGTCATACCATTTGAGGTGAGTGTAGGAGTAATACCAGGATTAGTGTTGATTGTTGGGGTTTATATCCTAGCAATATCTGAGGTCATACCACGTGAGGTAAGGGTGGGAGTAATACCAGGATTAGTGTTTGATTGTTGGGGTTTTATATCCTAGCAACATCTGAGGTCATACCATTTGAGGTGAGTGTAGGAGTAATACCAGGATTAGTGTTGATTGTTGGGGTTTATATCCTAGCAATATCTGAGGTCATACCACGTGAGGTAAGGGTGGGAGTAATACCAGGATTAGTGTTTGATTGTTGGGGTTTTATATCCTAGCAACATCTGAGGTCATACCATTTGAGGTGAGTGTAGGAGTAATACCAGGATTAGTGTTGATTGTTCGGGTTTATATCCTAGGAACATCTGAGGTCATACCACGTGAGGTGTGTGTGGGAGTAATACCAGAATTAGTGTTAGATTGTTGGGGTTTATATCCTAGCAACATCTGAGTTCATATTAGGAAGGATGAATACCGACTTGTGACAAGAATCCACTTATGAAGGAATTATAGTGCTTTCCCAATAGGATATAATGCCAATGGCGCCGTGACCCCCACATTGTCCCGACCTTGACCATGACCATGAACCTCACTGTTCTAACCTAGTAATACAGAGCGCCGTGTGTGGTGGCATTATACAGTTGGTAAGTCTGTGGCTTAACTCTGCCGGGGATCGAACTCGTGACCGTTCACATAGGAAATGAACGCCCGGTGTACTTAATAATTTAATTGCTAATATACTTTCCTTGTCCACTCCAATGTACAGATATTTCTCTGTTAAATGTTTCAAGAAAGACTGGTTGTCAATGTTTATATAGATTCTATATACCAAACGGTGGTTAAGTTTGAGGTCATTCTAATAACTACTCCTCTGTTACTCGGTGCTGCCAAAGCGCATCATTGTACTCCACTGATGCTTCGCCATGCATGGGTTGTTAATAGGTTTTCTTTTTGTGCCTACCATACACATACACATTTCATATTAATTTTAATGGGTTTTACTAACTTCGATCACTTCGACCGGACTGGCATCCATTTTTAGTAAAGTGTTATTAACTCCGTCATTAGATAACGCCACCGATATAGTTGACCACATAATGCTACAGATGGATTCAACCAGATGATGGCACTATATTGAAATGGGACCATGCACGAGTCCAGAATATAGCAGAGAATATAGATAGATACACGTCTCCGAATATAGTCAGAGACAGTGAATATATATATAATGACAGTTCAACACAATATTGGTCCAGGGATTGATGTGGAACCTAGCTTTAACCCGTGCACAGCACATTTACATTATACAGTATAACCTCATTAAACCAAACTTGAAGGGAACCTAGAAATCTGTTTGGATTAACCGATCATTGGTTTAACCGAGCTTTGGCGTTGACTTTGAATTTGAGTAAGTGTGTATTGCATATGTAATATACAATATATGTGGTCACTTTGACTGTTTTTTTTAATGTATGTATAATATAACCCCGTTAAACCCTGCTCGGTTAAACCAAACGATCGGTTAATCCAAACTGTTTTGGGCGGCCCGGCAAAATACTACCATTTATCATATAAAAATGTCAGTGGGGTCTCAGATGACCTTATAACCACATGGAAGTTTCGTTTAACCATACCGGAGTGGCTTCGGGTCCGACAATTTTGTTTGGGTTAACCGATAATTTGGATTAACCGACTTTGGTTTAACCAACTTTTTTATATGACAAATGGTAGTATTTTGCCGGGCCGCCGAAAAAAGTTTGGATTAACCGATCGTTTGGTTTAACCGAGCTTGGTTTAACGGGGTTATAGTTACTGTATTACGATTATATGTCAAAGGTGTTCTGCTGTACCTGCGTCTACCTCCTCCAGATTGACCCCATAGCGCAGACTCTGCAGCTTCTTCCGCCGCTCCCAGAGGCGGTTGTAGGTCTGCTGCAGCGACTTGTTGCTCAGCTTTGGCCGGCTTCCGTCTTCGCGGTCATGTCCTACCAAAATGCCGCCCCCCTGCTCCCGTCCGAAGGGGAAGTCGTGCAGCGCGTAGCCTGCCCGTGGCTGCAGCTCAGTGAGCACCTTCCGCCCCGCTGACTTCGGGACGGGCATCGCCATGTTGGAATCATACACATGTGTGGCCAGGCTCTGTCGCGAGTCATACTTTGAGTCGTAGTAGTCGCTGTAGCGACTGCGACCGCTGTGGCGGCTTGAGAAGCTGGCATGGCGGTGTTTCGCAGAACGGCCATCAATGTAGTCGGCTGGCTGGTCGCGTCCCACTGGGTGCGGCCTCTCAGAGTACCGGTAACCTGGGGGAGATTGGGGGATGTGTGTTAGCTGTGCACATGGTGTTGATAATAGATGCTGGTAACCAGCTAGCTATCTCACTGCTACAGGTACACAAACCGGTAACCAGCTAGCTATCTCACTGCTACAGGGACACAAGCCAGTAACCAGCTAGCTATCTCACTGCTATAGGTACACATGCCGGTAACCAGCTAGCTAACTCACTGATGCAGGTACACATGCTGGTAACCAGCTAGCTATCTCACTGCTGCAGGTACACATGTTGGTAACCAGCTAGCTATCTCACTGCTGCAGGTACACATGTTGGTAACCAGTTAACTATCTCACTGCTGCAGGTACACATGCCGATAAGCAGCTAGCTATCTCACTGCTACAAGTACACATGCCGGTAAGCAACTAGCTATCTCACTGCTACAGGTACACATGCCAGTAACCAGTTAACTATCTCACTGCTACAGGTACACATGCCAGTAACCATTTAACTATCTCACTGCTACATGTACACATTCTGGTAACCAGCTAGCTATCTCACTGCTACAGGTACACATGCCAGTAACCAGTTAACTATCTCACCGCTGCAGGTACATATTCCGATAACCATTTAAAAATCTCACTGCTACAGGTACACATGCCGGTAAGCAACCAGCTATCTCACTGCTACAGGTACACATGCTGGTAACCAGTTAACTATCTCACTGCTACATGTACACATGCTGGTAACCAGCTAGCTATCTCACTGCTACAGGAATACATGCCGGTAACCAGTTAACTATCTCACTGCTACAGGTACACATTCCGATAACCAGTTAGTTATCTCACTGCTAATTGTACACATTCTGATAACCAGCTAGTTATCTCACTGCTACAAGTACACATTCCGATAACCAGCTAGTTATCTCACTGCTACAGGTACACATGCCAGTAACCAGCTAGTTATCTCACTGCTTCAGGTACACATGCCGGTGACCAGCTAGTTATCTCACTGCTAATTGTACACATTCTGATAACCAGCTAGTTATCTCACTGCTGCGGGTACACATTCCGGTAACCAACTAGCTTTGAAACACATGCCGGTAACCAGCTAGCGATCTCATTCCGTCATTCCATTCCTTATTCAACATTCACTTTCTCACAGTGAGAAATGAGTCAACCCGCTATCATTTTAATACAATCACTTTGAATGCACTTCTAATCAAAATAGGCTGACATTTTAGCATTACTTTCATGTATTTATTATAATCTCAGGAACAATTACACATTTGTGTCAAAGGACAGAAGCTTTGTTAAAATACATTTGCCCTGAACAGCAATGGATACACTAGCAGTAGCACCGAATTATCACCCATCACTAAATCGCTTACCCGTCTCTCGCATTCTACTCCTACTTCGTGATCTTGATCTTGACCTTGACCGTGACCGCGTTCTTGACCGTGACCTTGAGAGGTATGGTGGTGACCTTGGATATCTTGTTTGTGACACGTGTTCACACAAATCATCGCGAAACCAACTGTCCAGCTGCAGAAAGACCAGGCAACTCAATTAAATCCAGCTACTTTGCTATCTATGCGTTAAGTGCCTGTCACACCATACCGGATTGAGTACTGGACAAATCATTTTGGGGTGTTCGGTATCAAAATGTACCGAAATGTGTCAAAATGTTGCGCTTTCGGGTCAAAGGCAGCCGGACGAAACGGACAAGGAACGTACATTAACGAATAGCCAACGGACGAGAACCGGATGTCAAACGGATGGATCAAACATCACCGGACTGTTCACGGACCCACCGAAAAACCGACGGACCGAATTCCCCCAACAACGTCAGCGGACTATTCAGGAAGTAAACCGGTGACGTAACGGATGGGTAATGGACACGAACCGGACAAAACGGACTTAAACCGGACGTGAACCGTACACGTCAGTCCGGTACATGCTGGATGCGAACCGTATATAAACCGTACATTGCCGCATTTCACCGGACAGTGTCCGTTTTCTATCCGTACCCCAATCCGGTAAGGCCTTTAATGATGTTCAAACAAGAATTACTTTTAGTCAGATTTCTTTTATCTGAAAAATTTGAACCAAGAATATATATAAATAAGCTACAATCTTAAATTACATCATTCGATTCATCAGTTCATGTACCCGGGTATCAATGTGGGTGTTTTACATCCTAGCAACGTCTAAGGTCATATCAGGATAGGTACCGACTTGTGACAGTGCGCACTCATGGCGACATTTATAGTGCTGCCCCACTGGGAGACCAGGCCACCAGCACCATGACCCGATATCCCACTCAGTCACATTATCTAGACTGCTGCAGGTACAAATATCCTTCTGTCGCCACGGCACCGTGGCAATAGAGGCGTCCATTACAATTAGGGAATAATTACATGGATGGAAGAACTGAGGATTTATTATTTTAAACTCACCATCTCGTCGCTGCCGAGCACCAGCTTGTACAGCTTGATGATGAAGTGCGAGTTGGGCATGACGTGGGGCTCGTGACGTGTGTGACGTGCGCACCCGTCCAGCACCTGCGCGAGAGAGGTGCGCAGTGGCGGGCTCTCCTCACACATGGCGCTGAGCAGGGCGTCCAGACTCTCACTCAGGGCCAGCTCCTGTGGGGTGTAGGGGTAGCCGTTAGTGGAGGGGGTATCGGTGTTGGACTTCACTTAGTGTAAGACCAGCCAGTTTAGAGCAGCCACTTAGTGTAATATTATTCACTTCGTGTAAGACCAGCCACTTAGTGTAAGACCAGCCAGTTAGTGTTAGACCAGCCACTAAGTGTAAGACTATTCACTTAGTGTAAGACTGGCCACTTAGTGTTAGACCAGCCACTTAGTGGAGGACAATACACTTAGTGTAAGACTGGCCACTTAGTGTAAGATCAGTCACTTAGCGGAGGACAATACACTTAGTGTAAGACTGGCCACTTAGTGTAAGATCAGTCACTTAGTGGAGGACAATACACTTAGTGTAAGACTGGCCACTTAGTGTAAGACCGGCCAGTTAGTGTTAGAGCAGCCACTTACTGTAAGACCATAATGTAGTGTAAGACCTCATTTAGTGTAAGACTAGCCACTTAGTGGAGGACCATTCACTTAGTGTAAGACCATTCACTTAGTGTAAGGCCAGCCACTTAATGTAAGACCATTCATTTAGTGTAAAACCGGCCACTTAATGGATGACCATGCACTTAGTGTGAGAGCATTCACTTAGTGTAAGATGATACACTGAATGTTAGTTCACCCACTTAGTGGATGACCATACACTTAGTGTGAGACTATTCACTTAGTGTAAGACCGGCCACTTTGTGGATGACCATGCACTATTCACTTAGTCTAAGATGATTCACTGAATGTTAGTCCACCGACTTAGTTTGATCTTAGATCACCTAGTTAATATTAGACCATCTACTTAATATTAGAATATTTATTGATAGGAAACATGTCATAGCGTATAGTTAGATTTTTGAGTTGGGTAAGCTTCATAGCATCAGGCCAGTTCGGGACTGCACCCAATCCTGGAGAAAAACCTACTCAGCTTGACTCATTGGTGAAATTGAGCCTCAAGGCCCAGTCACAGACACGTCAGTGGACGTAGTTGAACGTAGTGGGGGCTAACGTAGTTGAACGTATTGGAGGCTAATGTAGTTGAACGTAGTTGAACATACCGGCATCCATACTTCTCCGGTATGTTCAACTACGTTAGCCTCCAATATGTTCAACTACGTCCACTACGTGTATGTGACTGGGCCTTTAGTTTAGTAGTGGTGACATATTGGAAGGATTGAAGAAAGCAAAGAGGATGAGTGAGAAAATGGCTGTGTGAATGAAGACCAAGGTAACCACAACAACACATGGCAGACCGGACACAGGAAGCAACACGGGGAGTGGCAATACAGACAGGAGGACCGGGCGGGTGGTCGAGTCGGTACAGCGCGTGCTGGAGATGGGGGGAGTTGGGTTGGGTGGTCGAGTCGGTACAGCGCGTGCTGGAGACGGGGGAGGTTGGGTTGGGTGGTCGAGTCGGTACAGCGCGTGTTGGAGATGGGGGAGTTGGGTTGGGTGGTCGAGTCGGTACAGCGCGTGTTGGAGATGGGGGAGTTGGGTTGGGTGGTTGAGTCGGTACAGCGCATGCTGGAGATGGGGGAGTTGGGTTGGGTGGTCGAGTCGGTACAGCGCGTGCTGGAGATGGGGGGAGTTGGGTTGGGTGGTCGAGTCGGTAAAGCGCATGCTGGAGACGGGGGAGTTGGGTTGGGTGGTTGAGTCGGTACAGCGCATGCTGGAGACGGGGGAGTTGGGTTGGGTGGTCGAGTCGGTACAGCGCGTGCTGGAGATGGGGGAGTTGGGTTGGGTGGTTGAGTCGGTACAGCGCGTGCTGGAGACGGGGGAGTTGGGTTGGGTGGTTGAGTCGGTACAGCGCGTGCTGGAGACGGGGGAGTTGGGTTGGGTGGTTGAGTCGGTACAGCGCGTGCTGGAGATGGGGAGTTGGGTTGGGTGGTTGAGTCGGTACAGCGCGTGCTGGAGATGGGGGAGTTGGGTTGGGTGGTCGAGTCGGTACAGCGCGTGCTGGAGATGGGGGAGTTGGGTTGGGTGGTCGAGTCGGTACAGCGCGTGCTGGAGATGGGGGAGTTGGGTTGGGTGGTCGAGTCGGTACAGCGCGTGCTGGAGATGGGGGAGTTGGGTTGGGTGGTCGAGTCGGTACAGCGCGTGCTGGAGATGGGGGGAGTTGGGTTGGGTGGTCGAGTCGGTACAGCGCGTGCTGGAGACGGGGGAGTTGGGTTGGGTGGTTGAGTCGGTACAGCGCGTGCTGGAGATGGGGGGAGTTGGGTTGGGTGGTCGAGTCGGTACAGCGCGTGCTGGAGACGGGGGAGTTGGGTTGGGTGGTTGAGTCGGTACAGCGCGTTGGAAGGGGAGTTGGTTGGGTGGTCGAGTCGGTACAGCGCGTGCTGGAGATGGGGGAGTTGGGTTGGGTGGTCGAGTCGGTAAGCGCGTGCTGGAGACGGGGGAGTTGGGTTGGGTGGTTGAGTCGGTACAGCGCGTGCTGGAGATGGGGGAGTTGGGTTGGGTGGTTGAGTCGGTACAGCGCGTGCTGGAGATGGGGGGAGTTGGGTTGGGTGGTTGAGTCGGTACAGCGCATGCTGGAGATGGGGGAGTTGGGTTGGGTGGTCGAGTCGGTACAGCGCGTGCTGGAGACGGGGGAGTTGGGTTGGGTGGTGAGTCGTACAGCGCGCTGGAGATGGGAGTTGGGTATGGTCGAGTCGGTACAGCGCATGCTGGAGATGGGGGGAGTTGGGTTGGGTGGTCGAGTCGGTAAAGCGCATGCTGGAGACGGGGGAGTTGGGTTGGGTGGTTGAGTCGGTACAGCGCGTGCTGGAGATGGGGGAGTTGGGTTGGGTGGTCGAGTCGGTAAAGCGCATGCTGGAGACGGGGGAGTTGGGTTGGGTGGTTGAGTCGGTAAAGCGCATGCTGGAGACGGGGGAGTTGGGTTGGGTGGTCGAGTCGGTACAGCGCGTGCTGGAGACGGGGGAGTTGGGTTGGGTGGTTGAGTCGGTAAAGCGCATGCTGGAGACGGGGGAGTTGGGTTGGGTGGTTGAGTCGGTACAGCGCGTGCTGGAGACGGGGAGTTGGGTTGGGTGGTTGAGTCGGTAAAGCGCATGCTGGAGATGGGGAGTTGGGTTGGGTGGTTGAGTCGGTAAAGCGCATGCTGGAGACGGGGAGTTGGGTTGGGTGGTTGAGTCGGTACAGCGCATGCTGGAGACGGGGGAGTTGGGTTGGGTGGTTGAGTCGGTACAGCGCGTGCTGGAGACGGGGGAGTTGGGTTGGGTGGTCGAGTCGGTAAAGCGCATGCTGGAGACGGGGGAGTTGGGTTGGGTGGTTGAGTCGGTACAGCGCGTGCTGGAGATGGGGAGTTGGGTTCATGGTCGAGTGAAACCAATGACTTAAAGATGTATACTTTTTGTTTCCGAACTTGGCACTCGGCATTATTAGGATAGGGCAAGGACTGGTTAGCTCGGTGTCAGGAAATATTATGAGGATAACTGTCACAAGTCGGTACCCATCCTGATACGACCTTAGATGTTGCCAGGAAGTATAACTCCAACAAGCAGCCAACAGAGAGGATGTCTGTACATAGTGACAGAATACATGCGTAGAATAAGATCCAAGGTCTGTTAGGATGGCCAGCGACTTGTGACAGTGCACACTCATGGTGACTTTATAGTGCTGCCCCACTGGGAGCTAAGCTGCCAGCACCATGACCCGATATCCCACTCAGTCGCATTATCCTGATACTGAGGTCATCAGACCTTGCCCTATCCTATTAATGTTGAGCACCTGGCTAGGAAACGACAAGTAACAATTTTGTAAGTAATTGTAATTTGACTCGACCGGGAATCCAACTCGTGACCTTCCACATGGAAAGCCTACACTCTCCCGAATTGGGCACCGTGGCCGCTGTATCATAAGAATGTGGATATTGAAATAATGTATGCACATTTTGACTACATGAATGATGTATATTGAGCTGTATACAAATACTGATAGAATGTATGTGCATATTGACAGGATGTATGTGCATATTGACAGGATGTGTGTGATTGTTGACAGGATGTATGTGCTCATTAGCAGGATGTATGTGAATATTGACAGGATGTATGTGAATATTGACAGGATGTATGTGAATATTGACAGGATGTATGTGAATATTGACAGGATGTATGTAAATATTGACAGGATGTATGTGCACATTGACAGGAAGTATGTGCACATTGACAGGATGTATGTGCACATTGACATGGTGTATGTTAACATTGACAGGATGTATGTGAACATTGACGGGATGTATGTGCACATTGACAGGATGTATATGAATATTGACAGGATGTATGTGCACATTGACAGGATGTATGTGCACATTGACAGGATGTATGTGAATATTGACAGGATGTATGTGAATATTGACAGGATGTATGTGAATATTGACAGGATGTATGTGAATATTGACAGGATATATGTGAATATTGACATGATGTATGTGAATATTGACAGGATGTATGTGCACGTTAACAGGATGTATGTGATTGTTGACAGGATGTACGTGAATATTGACAGGATGTATGTGCACGTTGACAGGATGCATGTGCACATTGACTGGGTGTATGTGAATATTGACAGGATATATGTGAATATTGACAGGATGTATGTGAATATTGACAGGATGTATGTGCACGTTGACAGGATGTATGCGCACATTGACAGGATGTATGTGAATATTGACAGGATGTATGTGAATATTGACAGGATGTATGTGAATATTGACAGGATGTATGTGCACGTCGACAGGATGTATGTGAATATTGACAGGATGTATGTGAATATTGACAGGATGTATGTGAATATTGACAGGATGTAAGTGATTGTTGACAGGATGGATGTGAATATTGACAGGATGTATGTGAATATTGACCGGATGTATGTGAAAATTGAGAGGATGTATGTGCACATTGACAGGATGTATGGGAATATTGACAGGATGTATGGGAATATTGACAGGATGTATGTGCACATTGACAGGATGTATGTGAACATTGACAGGATGTATGTGAATATTGACAGGATGTATGTGAATATTGACAGGATGTAAGTGATTGTTGACAGGATGGATGTGAATATTGACAGGATGTATGTGAAGATTGAGAGGATGTACGTGCACATTGAGAGGATGCATGGGAATATTGACAGGGTGTATGTGAATATTGACAGGATGTATGTGAATATTGACAGGATGTATGTGAATATTGACAGGATGTATGTGCATATTGACAGGATGTATGTGCACATTGACAGGATGTATGTGAACATTGACAGGATGTATGTGAATATTGACAGGATGTATGTGAATATTGACAGGATGTATGTGAACATTGACAGGATGTATGTGAACATTGACAGGATGTATGTGAATATTGACAGGATGTATGTGAATATTGACAGGATGTATGTGAACATTGACAGGATATATGTGAACATTGTTGACAGGATGGATGTGAATATTGACAGGATGGATGTGAATATTGACAGGATGTATGTGCACATTGACAGGATATATGTGAACATTGACAGGATGTATGTGAATATTGACAGGATGTATGGGAATATTGACAGGGTGTATGTGCACATTGACAGGATATATGTGCACATTGACAGGATGTATGTGAATATTGACAGGATGTATGTGAATATTGACAGGATGTAAGTGATTGTTGACAGGATGGATGTGAATATTGACAGGATATATGTGAATATTGACAGGATGTATGTGAATATTGAGAAGATGTATGTGCACATTGACAGGATGTATGGGAATATTGACAGGGTGTATGTGCACATTGACAGGATATATGTGCACATTGACAGGATGTATGTGAATATTGACAGGATGTATGTGAATATTGACAGGATGTATGTGCACATTGACAGGATGTATGTGAATATTGACAGGATGTATGTGAATAGTGACAGGATGTAAGTGGTTGTTGACAGGATGGATGTGATTGTTGACAGGATGTATGTGAATATTGACAGGATGTATGTGAATATTGACAGGATGGATGTGATTGTTGACAGGATGTATGTGAATATTGACAGGATGTATGTGAATATTGAGAGGATGTATGTGCACATTGACAGGATGTATGTGCACATTGACATGATGCATGTGAATATTGACAGGATGTATGTGAATATTGACAGGATGTATGTGCACATCGACAGGATGTATGTGAATATTGACAGGATGTATGTGCACATTGACAGGATGTATGTGAATATTGACAGGATATATGTGCACATTGACAGGATGTATGTGCACATTGACAGGATGTATGTGAACATTGACAGGATGTATGTGCACATTGACAGGATGTATGTGCACATTGACAGGATGTATGTGCATATTGACAGGATGTATGTGCACATTGACAGGATGTATGTGAATATTGAGAGGATGTATGTGAACATTGACAGGATGTATGTTAACATTGACAGGATGTATGTGAATATTGAGAGGATGTATGTGAATATTGACAGGAGGTATATGAATATTGACAGGATGTATGTGCATATTGACAGGATGTATGTGCACATTGACAGGATGTATGTGAACATTGACAGGATGTATGTGAATATTGAGAGGATGTATGTGAATATTGACAGGAGGTATATGAATATTGACAGGATGTATGTGCATATTGACAGGATGTATGTGCACATTGACAGGATGTATGTGCACATTGACAGGATGTATGTGAACGTTGACAGGATGTATGTGAACATTGACAGGGTGTATGTGCACATTGACCGGATGTATGTGCACATTGACATGGTGTATGTTAACATTGACAGGATGTATGTGAACATTGACGGGATGTATGTGCACATTGACAGGATGTATATGCAAATTGACAGGATGTATGTGCACATTGACAGGATGTATGTGAATATTGACAGGATGTATGTGAATATTGACAGGATGTATGTGAATATTGACAGGATGTATGTGAATATTGACAGGATATATGTGAATATTGACATGATGTATGTGAATATTGACAGGATGTATGTGCACGTTGACAGGATGTATGTGATTGTTGACAGGATGTACGTGAATATTGACAGGATGTATGTGCAAGTTGACAGGATGCATGTGCACATTGACAGGGTGTCTGTGAATATTGACAGGATATATGTGAATATTGACAGGATGTATGTGCATATTGACAGGATGTATGTGCACGTTGACAGGATGTATGCACACATTGACAGGATGTATGTGAATATTGACAGGATGTATGTGAATATTGACAGGATGTATGTGAATATTGACAGGATATAAGTGATTGTTGACAGGATGGATGTGAATATTGACAGGATGTATGTGAATATTGACCGGATGTATGTGAAAATTGAGAGGATGTATGTGCACATTGACAGCATGTATGGGAATATTGACAGGGTGTATGGGAATATTGACAGGATGTATGTGCACATTGACAGGATGTATCTGAACATTGACAGGATGTATGTGAATATTGACAGGATGTATGTGAATATTGACAGGATGTAAGTGATTGTTGACAGGATGGATGTGAATATTGACAGGATGTATGTGAATATTGAGAGGATGTATGTGCACATTGGGAGGATGTATGGGAATATTGACAGGGTGTATGTGCACATTGACAGGATATATGTGCACATTGACAGGATGTATGTGAATATTGACAGGATGTATGTGAATATTGACAGGATGTATGTGAATATTGACAGGATGTATGTGCACATTGACAGGATATATGTGAACATTGACAGGATGTAAGTGATTGTTGACAGGATATATGTGAACATTGACAGGATGTATGTGAATATTGACAGGATGCATGGGAATATTGACAGGGTGTATGTGCACATTGACAGGATATATGTGCAGGTTGACAGGATGTATGTGAATATTGACAGGATGTATGTGAATATTGACAGGATGTAAGTGATTGTTGACAGGATGGATGTGAATATTGACAGGATATATGTGAATATTGACAGGATGTATGTGAATATTGAGAAGATGTATGTGCACATTGACAGGATGTATGGGAATATTGACAGGGTGTATGTGCACATTGACAGGATATATGTGCACATTGACAGGATGTATGTGAATATTGACAGGATGTATGTGAATATTGACAGGATGTATGCACACATTGACAGGATGTATGTGAATATTGACAGGATGTATGTGAATATTGACAGGATGTAAGTGGTTGTTGACAGGATGGATGTGATTGTTGACAGGATGTATGTGAATATTGACAGGATGTATGTGAATATTGACAGGATGTAAGTGGTTGTTGACAGGATGGATGTGATTGTTGACAGGATGTATGTGAATATTGACAGGATGTATGTGAATATTGAGAGGATGTATGTGCACATTGACAGGATGTATGTGCACATTGACATGATGCATGTGAATATTGACAGGATGTATGTGAATATTGACAGGATGTATGTGCACATCGACAGGATGTATGTGAATATTGACAGGATGTATGTGCACATTGACAGGATGTATGTGAATATTGACAGGATATATGTGCACATTGACAGGATGTATGTGAATATTGACAGGATGTAAGTGATTGTTGACAGGATGGATGTGAATATTGACAGGATGTATGTGAATATTGACAGGATGTATGTGAATATTGAGAGGGTGTATATGCACATTGACAGGATGTATGGGAATATTGACAGGGTGTATGTGCACATTGACAGGATATATGTGCACATTGACAGGATGTATATGAATATTGACAGGATGTATGTGAATATTGACAGGATGTATGTGCACATTGACAGGATGTATGTGCACATTGACAGGATGTATGTGAACATTAACAGGATGTATGTGATTGTTGACAGGATGTATGTGAATATTGACAGGATGTATGTGCATATTGACAGGATGTAAGTGATTGTTGACAGGATGGATGTGATTGTTGACAGGATGTATGTGAATATTGACAGGATGTATGTGAATATTGACAGGATGTATGTGAATATTGAGAGGATGTATGTGCACATTGACAGGATGTATGGGAATATTGACATGGTGTATGTGAATATTGACAGGATGTAGGTGAATATTGACAGGATGTATGTGCACATTGACAGGATGTATGTGCACATTGACAGGATGTATGTGCACATTGACAGGATGTATGTGAACATTGACAGGATGAATGTGAACATTGACAGGATGTATGTGAACATTGACAGGATGTATGTGAACATTGACAGGATGTATGTGAACATTGACAGGGTGTATGTGCACATTGACAGGATGTATGTTAACATTGACAGGATGTATGTGAACATTGACAGGGTGTATGTGAACATTGACAGGATGTATGCGCACATTGACAGGATGTATGTGCACATTGACAGGATGTATGTGAATATTGACAGGATGTATGTGCACATTGACAGGATGTATGTGAACATTGACAGGATGTATGCGCACATTGACAGGATGTATGTGCACATTGACAGGATGTATGTGAATATTGACAGGATGTATGTGAACATTGACAGGATGTATGTGAACATTGACAGGATGTATGCGCACATTGACAGGATGTATGTGCACATTGACAGGATGTATGTGCACATTGACAGGATGTATGTGCACATTGACAGGATGTATGTGAACATTGTGAGGATGTATGTGAACATTGACAGGATGTATGTGAACATTGTGAGGATGAAAATGAATAATTACAGAACGAATGTGTATACCGCAAAAATAAATGTGCATACTGTAACAATAAACATGCATATTGACAGGGTGAATGTAGCTATGAAATAAACACGTATCATGCAATAGAGTATTTCATTTCAAAAAACGTCTCAACAAACATTTTGCACTGAACCAACATTAATCCAGCCTTTCTTCCCACAGCTCACCGACTTTAGGAGTTTTACGCCAGGAAGCTAATGACAACAAACGCAACGCAAAAAGGAAGGAAATTAACTGTCAGTCACTGAGTGGTGCATGCGTGTGCAAGTGACGGTCAGACATCACTGGTGGGAATCCTGAATCATACCAACTATATCAAGTAATGTCAACCCACAAAAAGGCTTTAAACAAACACAAACAAAGGACAACGATAAAAAACAGTTCTAAGAATTTAAAGTGGAACCAAAGATTATAATTGATTAACGTCACGAGTTTGACATACACATTGACACCAAATTATTACATACACATTAATACCACACTTGAAGCTGCATAGTCTGATAAGAGCATAAACTTTTCAAAACCAAAACTATTATCTACATTTTATGCTCCATGTTTAATCACACACTGATGCACTTATTAAGCATTTGTTGCGACATAGCAGGGAACACTGAGTCAATTTAATAGAACCTGTTACTTCTTAAGCCTGTACTATCAGTTTTTGCATTCTTGCCAGAAATATATTGGCATGTTTCCACTTCAAATATGCCCAAAGTTACCTTTTTAACTTAACATAAAGGTTGCTTCAAACTAAAATAAGGCGAATTATAACCAAATATTTTTATCTCAGAAAATGACAAAAACACCAAAACCATCGGACTTTGCAACTTTAAATCAATTCAAATTCAGTGGAGAATCAGACTTCGACACATCGCACTGCGAAGAACTCTAAACGAGTAAATAAATATGTGCGCGTTTCTTCTTCTTTTGCTGAATTTTGCTTATTTCCTGATTACAGCAAGTCCTTTAACACCAATAATGAAAGCTATATAAATCAGACTTGATTGGACTGTGCTTTTGCTGTATGTTTATGTGGTGTGTTTGTACTGTATGTTTGTGTGGTTGGTTTTACTGTGTTTCTGTTGTATGTTGTTTGTGTGGTGTCTTTACACTGTACGTAAGCTAAACCCATGCACAATGAGTACTCCCCATCACACACATGTAGCACCTGTTTGTGTTGTGTCTTTACACTGTACATAAGCTAAACCCATGCACAATGAGTACTCCCCATCACACACATGTAGCGCCTGTTTGTCTGGTTGTGTCTTTACACTGTCCGTAAGCTAAACCCATGCACAACGAGTACTCCCCATCACACACATGTAGCGCCTGTTTGTCTGGTTGTGTCTTTACACTGTACGTAAGCTAAACCCATGCACAACGAGTACTCCCCATCACACACATGTAGCGCCTGTTTGTGTGGTTGTCTTTACACTGTACATAAGCTAAACCTGTGCACAACGAGTACTCCCCATCACACACATGTAGCACCTGTTTGTTTGGTTGTGTCTTTACACTGTACGTAAGCTAAACCCATGCACAACGAGTACTCCCCATCACACACATGTAGCGCCTGTTTGTGTGGTTGTCTTTACACTGTACATAAGCTAAACCTGTGCACAACGAGTACTCCCCATCACACACATGTAGTGCCTGTTTGTTTGGTTGTGTCTTTACACTGTACGTAAGCTAAACCCATGCACAACGAGTACTCCCCATCACACACATGTAGCGCCTGTTTGTGTGGTTGTCTTTACACTGTACGTAAGCTAAACCTGTGCACAATGAGTACTCCCCATCACACACATGTAGCGCCTGTTTGTCTGGTTGTGTCTTTACACTGTACGTAAGCTAAACCCATGCACAACGAGTACTCCCCATCACACACATGTAGTGCCTGTTTGTGTGGTTGTGTCTTTACACTGTACATAAGCTAAACCGGTGCACAACGAGTACTCCCCATCACACACATGTAGCGCCTGTTTGTTTGGTTGTGTCTTTACACTGTACGTAAGCTAAACCTGTGCACAACGAGTACTCCCCATCACACACATGTAGCGCCTGTTTGTGTGGTTGTCTTTACACTGTACGTAAGCTAAACCCATGCACAACGAGTACTCCCCATTACACACATGCAACACCTGTTTGTGTGGTGGTGTTGTGTCTTTACACTGTATGTAAGTAAACCCGTACACAATAAGTATTCCCTTATCACACACACGTGGCGCCGGCTGGTGGGGATCCTGACGGTCCTTACCTGGTGAGCCAACAACCGGAAGTCAGCCGCTTCGTAGAGAGTCATGCCCAGGGCGAACACCAGCATCTGCAACATGAACAAACCTCAGACTCACCACACACAGCAAAGTCACACGCAGACATGCGCGTCAAACAAACTACAACAGCCAACTGCAACATGAACAAACCTCAGACTCACCACACACAGCAAAGTCACACACAGACATGCGCGTCAAACAAACTACAACAGCCAACTGCAACATGAACAAACCTCAGACTCACCACACACAGCAAAGTCACACGCAGATATGCGCGTCAAACAAACTACAACAGCCAACTGCAACATGAACAAACCTCAGACTGACCACACACAGCAAAGTCACACGCAGACATGCGCGTCAAACAAACTACAACAGCATCTGCAACATGAACAAACCTCAGACTGACCACACACAGCAAAGTCACACGCAGACATGCGCGTCAAACAAACTACACCAGCATCTGCAACATGAACAAACCTCAGACTCACCACACACAGCAAAGTCACACACAGACATGCGCGTCAAACAAACTACAACAGCCAACTGCAACATGAACAAACCTCAGACTCAGCACACACAGCAAAGTCACACGCAGATATGCGCGTCAAACAAACTACACCAGCATCTGCAACATGAACAAACCTCAGACTCACCACACACAGCAAAGTCACACGCAGACATGCGCGTCAAACAAAGTACACCAGCATCTGCAACATGAACAAACCTCAGACTGACCACACACAGCAAAGTCACACGCAGACATGCGCGTCAAACAAACTACAACAGCCAACTGCAACATGAACAAACCTCAGACTCAGCACACACAGCAAAGTCACACGCAGACATGCGCGTCAAACAAACTACAACAGCCAACTGCAACATGAACAAACCTCAGACTGACCACACACAGCAAAGTCACACGCAGACATGCGCGTCAAACAAACTACAACAGCCAACTGCAACATGAACAAACCTCAGACTGACCACACACAGCAAAGTCACACGCAGACATGCGCGTCAAACAAACTACAACAGCCAACTGCAACATGAACAAACCTCAGACTCACCACACACAGCAAAGTCACACACAGACATGCGCGTCAAACAAACTACAACAGCCAACTGCAACATGAACAAACCTCAGACTCACCACACACAGCAAAGTCACACGCAGACATGCGCGTCAAACAAACTACACCAGCCAAGTGCAACATGAACAAACCTCAGACTCACCACACACAGCAAAGTCACACGCAGACATGCGCGTCAAACAAACTACAACAGCATCTGCAACATGAACAAACCTCAGACTGACCACACACAGCAAAGTCACACACAGACATGCGCGTCAAACAAACTACAACAGCCAACTGCAACATGAACAAACCTCAGACTCACCACACACAGCAAAGTCACACACAGACATGCACGTCAAACAAACTACAACAGCCAACTGCAACATGAACAAACCTCAGACTGACCACACACAGCAAAGTCACACGCAGACATGCGCGTCAAACAAACTACAACAGCCAACTGCAACATGAACAAACCTCAGACTCACCACACACAGCAAAGTCACACGCAGACATGCGCGTCAAACAAACTACAACAGCCAACTGCAACATGAACAAACCTCAGACTCACCACACACAGCAAAGTCACACACAGACATGCGCATCAAACAAACTACAACAGCCAACTGCAACATGAACAAACCTCAGACTGACCACACACAGCAAAGTCACACGCAGACATGCGCGTCAAACAAACTACAACAGCCAACTGCAACATGAACAAACCTCAGACTCACCACACACAGCAAAGTCACACGCAGACATGCGCGTCAAACAAACTACAACAGCCAAGTGCAACATGAACAAACCTCAGACTCACCACACACAGCAAAGTCACACGCAGACATGCGCGTCAAACAAACTACAACAGCCAACTGCAACATGAACAAACCTCAGACTCACCACACACAGCCAAGTCACACGCAGACATGCGCGTCAAACAAACTACAACAGCCAACTGCAACATGAACAAACCTCAGACTCACCACACACAGCAAAGTCACACGCAGACATGCGCGTCAAACAAACTACAACAGCCATCTGCAACATGAACAAACCTCAGACTCACCACACACAGCAAAGTCACACGCAGACATGCGCGTCAAACAAACTACAACAGCCAAGTGCAACATGAACAAACCTCAGACTGACCACACACAGCAAAGTCACACGCAGACATGCGCGTCAAACAAACTACAACAGCCAAGTGCAACATGAACAAACCTCAGACTGACCACACACAGCAAAGTCACACGCAGACATGCGCGTCAAACAAACTACAACAGCCAAGTGAAGGCAGTGGCTTATATCACATGGTTTGTACCTAGGCCAATCCAAGAGTGGTTCACAAATTACCTAATAAAAACTAATTATTTACACAGAAATATTCAATTCAATCAAATTTATTGCAACATCCTCATTATATAGTTACAATTTGCATGAAACTTAATTACAGTCGATGAAGAAAAGGAGAATGAAAGAAGCACAATGCTTATTATATACATTCCCCTTGGAAACAAATATAAATAATAGACTAAGACGTCATGGTCAAGTTACTAGCTTATAAATAGAAAGGGGAGGAGGAGAAGGATGAGTAAGATGAGGAAGAGGAAGATAGAATAGACTACATCACAGTTCCAGCAGCGCGGTGCCTTGTGGGATGAGTCAGAGCAAAAAAAAACGTGAGAAGCCCATGGCACATGCTAATACACTGGGTGCAGCTATGAAATGTGCTAGTTTCAGCTCATCTCAGCTCTTGTTTGAAACATAGAATACCAACTAAAAAAATATATAAAATAAATTAAGATATTAATCTTTTATCCAGCATTGCATTTACATCAATATAATCAGCACATTTTATGCCATGTGCATTTAGATTTAGACAAATCTGGGCACTCAGACTAGTGTTAAAGCCATAGCCAGAGTCAGTTTTACTTATTTTATTCATGTTTTTATTCATATCATGTGGTTAATGACATATGTAGAAATAGAAAATGAGTAGGGTTAACCAGATATTGGTTATATATTTCTCTGAGACAAGTTTTTGTTGACACATTTGACATTTTAATATTAAGAACAAGAATTACTTCTGGCTAATCAATGGTGATGTAAACATCAGCCTGTAAAGTGACTGAAATTGTATGTTTCTTAGCTCAAAATGCTTAATTATGGAGAGTTGTGTCTTAAACATATTCATTATATTATTATATTGCATTCTTCCGTCCATGTTTGTGCCAAATTGTTATGTATTTCTATTTATTTTGAATAAAATCGAAGTTTTGCCCTATGCGTATCGGCAAACTCAATGGCCGTAATCCTTTGCTTTGCTCCCAACGCCGTTTTCAGCGCATGCGCAGTCGGAGCCGCGATGTAGTCTATACAGCATGAGCATGAGCAGGAGAAGGAAGAAAGAGAAAGTGATTGTTAAGAAGAGGAAGAAGGGGAAGAAAAAGGGGAAGAAGAGGAAGATTGGTTGGTTGTTGGAGTTTTACGTCCTGGCAACACCTAAGGTCATATCAGGACGTGGAGGAAGAAGAGCAAGAAGAAGGAGAGCAAGAAGAATGAGGAGAAGAAGAAGGAGGTAACCGAGCCAGCAGGGGGCGCACCTTCTCGAGCTGCTCCTCGGAGGGCCTGAAGCCGGGGCGGTGTTCGGGCGGCACGACGTTCCTGTTGGGCACTGAGTGGAAGCTGGACGCTGCAAACTGAACGCGTCCGTTACCACACAGCATCAGCGTCTCCGGGGTGACGGCGAACCCCACCCCCTCCTCACTCACGTAGTCACCTGCAGCCACAACGAGGCGGCAGTAAGACCAGCTGTCTGTTTGTTGGGGGTTTTACGTCATAGCAACATCTAATGTTATATCAGGACGGGTACCGACTTGTGACAGTATGCACTCACTTTGACATTTTCATTTAGGCTGCATTGGGAGAATTTCTTCACACACGTCAACTTGTGGCAAGTTTCAAAATAATTAAAGCTGCATAGGCCGATTAAACCGTCAGATTTTCAAAACCAAAGCATGTAGCTAAGTCCTACCATGAATTGTTTTTCCCCCCTCTTTTTCTTGTGATGGTGTATAAATTTATGCTGCCCATAACGGTTAAGTCTAATGACATGTTTTTGCCGCGAGACAGTAATAGTCTTGTGGTTACCCTTGTTCTGTTACTTTCAGTTATGTAGCTATCTACTGCATCCATTTTTTTCAGCGCTGGGCCACTGATCTTCCAGCCATAGAATACTACATCAACAGAATTTACAAAAAAATACATATGCATTTGTATAACCTATGGATACCATGTATATTTCTTTTATAGCAAATTAGAAAATACAAAAACAATTAATGATTTCACTTCAAATACCTCCAAAGTTAGTCACTTAAAGTAAAAGTAAATTCAAATTTAACAAACAAAATATTCCTCTGAAAATATGGCAACAACTCAAAATTATTGGACTACGCACCTTTAAATGGCTTCAAAATAAGGCGGTGCTGTCTTTCTTTTCCTTCCTCTTAATTCTTATTAACATCACCTAGAAAAGTCAGGATGCGACTTCTACTCACCTGTGAGGAAGACATCTTGCAAGGCCTCGGCCGCCTGGCACAGCAGCCCCCACAACTCGGGTTCGGAGAGCGGCCCTGCGCGGACCTCCAAGGCCTCGGCCAGCGTCACCTGCACCTTCAACATCTCACCGCCACGCCACCGTCCACCAGTGGGCTGCAGGCGGAGGGCAGAGTCAGTGTGTATACAGTAATACCACCAGGGGACAGCAGTAGGAGGGCACAGTCAGTGTGTGTACAGTAATACCACCAGGGGGCAGCATTAGGTGGGCACAGTCAGTGTGTGTACAGTAATACCACCAGGGGACAGCAGTAGGAGGGCACAGTCAGTGTGTGTACAGTAATACCACCAGGGGGCAGCAGTAGGAGGGCACAGTCAGTGTGGTACAGTAATACCACCAGGGGCAGCAGTAGGAGGGCACAGTCAGTGTGTGTACAGTAATACCACCAGGGGGCAGCAGTAGGAGGGCATAGTCAGTGTGTGTACAGTCATACCACCAGGGGGCAGTAGTAGGAGGGCAGAGTCAGTGTGTATACAGTAATACCACCAGGGGGCAGTAGTAGGGCACAGTCAGTGTGTGTACAGTAATACCACCAGGGGGCAGCAGTAGGAGGGCACAGTCAGTGTGTGTACAGTAATACCACCAGGGGGCAGTAGGAGGGCACAGTCAGTGTGTGTACAGTAATACCACGTGGGGGCAGCAGTAGGACAGTCAGAGTGTGTACAGTAATACCACCAGGGGGCAGCAGTAGGAGGGCACAGTCAGTGTGTGTACAGTAATACCACCAGGGGGCAGCAGTAGGAGGGCACAGTCAGTGTGTGTACAGTAATACCACCAGGGGGCAGCAGTAGGAGGGCACAGTCAGAGTGTGTACAGTAATACCTCCATGGGGCGGCAGTAGGAGGGCACAGTCAGTGTGTGTACAGTAATACCACCAGGGGGCTAATCCTTTCATATATATACACACACACACACACACGTTCGGTGATACTGATACTAGTGATACTGATAGTGATACTAGGTTTTAATGCCAAGGTTTTTCATGCTATTGAAAACGGCACCATGACAGTAAATAATTCACCATTTTTATCACATGTTCCTCTTTTCCCGCTCGTCGCTTTCGGTGAATAACTTCTGGTGAATAACTTCCATTTAAAAACTTCCACAAAAATATCAGACTCTATCTACTGAACTGCAATTCAATCACCCACATCCATAGCACTAGAGAGACACAGACGTCTAGAATAACAACACTGCAGGATAGTGAGGACTTTGTTTTGTTAGCCCCCGGAGGAACTGCTTGGCATTCCCCTGCACTGAGTGTCTGTGACTAACTGGGACTACGCCCAGACGCACACTTTCACCTCAGGCTGGGACCTTGACCACAGGTGGGTCCTCGCCCCCAGGTCCAGTCCACACACACACACCACACACACACCCAGGTCCAGTCCACACACACACACACACAGGTCCAGTCCACACACACCACACACACACCCTCACCGCCAGGTCCAGTCCACACACACCACACACACACACCCAGGTCCAGTCCATACACACACACCACACACACACCATCACCCCCAGGTCCAGTCCACACACACACACCACACACACACCCAGGTCCAGTCCACACACACACACCACACACACACACCCCCTCACCCCAGGTCCAGTCCACAAACACACACACCACACATGTCCAGTCCACAGACACACACACCCCTCATGTCCAGTCCACACACACACCCTCTCCCCACAGGTCTAGCCCACACACACACTTAATTTCTGTTGATTATGTAAACATTTTTAATTCTCCAGAACAACTTTTACTTCAGCGCCGCGACACTGCCGACTACCGTCCTTAGTCTTCCTGCCATAACAATGTACACAGAATTGTTTTAATTAATTACCTGGAAGATTACTGTTAACATAACTATCTCTCAGTGACAAAGATTGAAAGAACATCTGAGTCATAACCAACCAACTTCCGGTTTTATTCCACATTCTGCCCACAGAAGACCCCCCCCCCCCCATCCGCGACGACTCAGGCGTGATATTTCTAATTTTCATCACCATTCCGTGACACTATTGTCACGTATTGACCATGTTTTCATTTCAGAATCAAGTCAAGTGGATGGTAAACCAACCCTAATTTTTGTTTTAAAATGTGTATTTTACTGCATACGTTACGCAAATTAAAAAAGTGTTTCTCCGTATTAAAAGTTGATTGATTGGTGGTTTCTTTAAGCCGTGTCAGCACCATATTCACGGCGACCTATTAAGACGATGTACCCATTTAGACATACGCGCAAACGCTTTTAAATTAGGATGGGATTATGTGAAGCTAATTAACAATCTTTAGTTTGTGTTAGTTTCTGTATTATGTGTACAGCCACTGCCAGCCGATAGTCAATCTAAATCAACATGTAATTGCGGTCTATTTTGCTTAATGCTAGTTCCTTTGAAATACGAATCCATTATATAATGAGTGTGCAGTGTTTTTAAATCCTTGTACCGAGCTCCCACATCGACATACATGTATTTACTTCTGCAGCTCTGTACCGAACACAGGGCTGCTAAAAACATCTATAGAAAAGGTGCCGGAAGCCTGGGTTGTAAGTAATAATAGTGTAGTAGTCTGAACATGACATAACCAAATGCATTTGCAATTTAATATGTCAAATGTATTGTTAGAATACTTATCCATTACAGCCGACTACGTTTAGACTGGAGAATTAAAATCATGCAGATTAATAAACTTAGAAAGCCGAATCGAGAGCATCCACTGATGTTCAAGTGTCTGCCATTTAATCATTTTAATGATTTAGTCGGGTTTCGACTCATTATATCCCGGTTTATGAACTGTATGTCTATATTATAGATCGACAAAGCACGATTGAATCAGGCCATATACCATACACAGCTCTTTAAAAAAAAAAAAAAAAATTACTTCGATATGTTCAAGTTGAACATATCGAAGTAGTTTTTGTTCAGATTTAGAGATGGTCCCCACTTACCCTATCTGTGACTGTGGTTAGGACTAATAGCAAATAGGAGTGAATATTTTATCTAATGAACCTACTGGTAATTGGAGTAGGCCTACATGCGAGCAAAAACAACAACATAAACAAATCGCCACGACCCACGCGCCAAAACCTAACCGTTAAGGCTACAATACATCGATGACATGGACATGGTACATCTAACAACTTAAACAAGCCTCAAGAGGCTCAACTTCAATTCATGCGTGTCATAATCAATACATTTGAAGCCTGCACTGTGACTATGTAAACATTAGACACCATCTTAGTAATATTAGCACCACGGCAACATATACAAGCGTGAAATGATGAATCCCAGCAAAGAGAAAGGCAGTGACAGACGGAGGTCATGTAGTCGTAGACATATGATAGATCTAAATTATAACAAGTTGCGACCCGCAGCTCAGCTGAACTTGTTCTCTGATCGATGCCAAGTTTGGTGACCGCAGTTATCTTTTGAATAGCTAACGCTAGGATTATGAAATTTGAAACACATTAAGATTATGTGTAAATGTAGAAGTCAGCGAAATACCTACCGACTTGAGAATGCAGAATGCGGTAAAATCTAGTAATGTTAAGGGTCCGAAAAGTTGTGTGTACGAAATGCCGCCATTGTTGTTTTGGGACTTTTGGCGAGCTGTGATTTGATTGGTTGAGCACGTACGTAGCTGGTTTCCAGCAGGTTATTTACACATAGGTGTTAACCAAAGAAATCACAGCCGGAGACCAGCGAAGTACCTACTTCTTGTCTCAGAAGTCTAGCCATAACACGTGAAAATGGCTAATTTAGATGATAAATTAGCGCCTAATTGTGGCTTGCTCAGGTAAATACCAATACAAAATAATCTTGAATATAATTGTCTCGATAAATACTTATCGTGTTGCGAAACAAATTAGTAAGCCGACTAGTTGTTATATTATCGCTCACGCCTTGCTGAACCACGTTGTTTTAACTTGAGTGTGACTATAATTTACTAATAGTATAGAGGGGGTGTAATGACGTCACAAGACAACCTTCGGTGGCCATATTGGATTACATACAGAAGGCTTGCAACTGCCTACACTGCTTATTTACTGATTTGTTGGTTTATTTGTCACTGTTTTGAGCAGTTTCAAGTTTGGCCTCAGAAGTTGTTGCTATAGTCTAGTAAAGAGTAAACTTTAAACTGTAAAGCACTGTAACTTGTAAGTAGCCTAGATAAAGGATTCACCCGGTACTCGCAGTACACGGGTGAATACCAGCCCTATATAAAAACGGTCGAAAAAGCGGGTTAATGAAATGAGAGCCTAATTTCACAATCTAAGAAGCAGCATTTATTCTTTGTATGTGTCTTCATATTTACCCGCTACCTTTGAGTTGAAAAATATAATAAAATATCTAGTTTACTAAGATTTAAAAGTGAAATCGACGGCGTTCTAGCGCTGCCATCTTTTTGCATTCTCGCCCATTTCACCAACTCTCTGCCTATATGGGTAGCCATTTGATACTGGAGCCACAGTTTCTAGTTCATGTTCTATACTAAACCTATTTTCGCCCGTATTTACACTATGTTGTCCTTCACCCATGTACTACAAGTACCGGGTGAATCTTTTATTTATAAGTAGCCTAGCCCTAGGTGTGTGTAGAGGTATGTGGCAAAAAAATTTAAACTCCTTGTTTCAGGTATGTGGATTTTGTGTCGTGTCTGATTGTCACATTCTATTTACGGATTACAGATGTGTGAATCATGATAATACAGTTGCGTTGCCACTAGCTTAAATAGCAACGTAGCGTCCACATATAGGACAATGAACATATAGGACAATACATGACGATGAACATATAGGACAATACATGATAATCAATCAATGAATAAAGTACAATAGCTTAAATAGCAACGTAGCATAGACAGTAGATCTGAACGCACGTGCGATGCTACACTTCGTACCAGCTCTCACAAAATAGGCTAAGTACCACTCATTTATGGTATATTAGCACTCTTATACTTTGCTTTTGCACTCTATATTACTTATTAGCACTCTTATACTTTGATGTGTGTGTATTTGATTTCTAATGTGTAAATCACACTAAAACCGCTGTTGAGTTGAGTGAACTGATAGCTTCCCCTATTATCACTCACCAGCACACAAGTAGAAAGCATGTGGCGTTGTTTACTCTACATACAGTATACTCACTGACATGCATTGTTAGGATAACAAAGGAGAAATTTAACCAAAAGGTTTACTCAGAGCTCTGCAAAAAAATATATATATATATTTTACCTCGGTACAACGCCTCGGCTACTCGAGGCCGAGGGAGAAGGAAGCAACATCCGGGTTCAGCAATTAGCATATTCCGCTCATAACTGGAGGAACGTTACGAGCAGCTCAGCAGTTTTTACCACGGATTTACTCACTTCTACTGTAAGTACCGGAACATAAACTGGTATATTGGTTTATGAATGTTTATAGCACACGCTTATAAGCTTTTTAAGACAAAGCTTACTTGTACTAAGTAACTTTTACAAGCGTTGTGTTTATCCGGTGCCGTAGTTTTGAGGCATCCATTTTATTTTAGCCGCCCGTTGCCGAACGGAGAGACATGTTGGCTGGAGTCATTTCGTCGCTTAGATAGCATTTATTTTTGCCGCCCGTTGCCCAACGGAGAGACATGTTGGCTGGAGCCATTTCGTCGTCATGATAGTTTTTTCTGAGGCGTACCTCCGAGTTTCATAATATTTTCTCCAACTTGTTGGCGTTGAAGCCACAGGGGGGAGAAGTCTATGATACAGAGAGTGTGGGTGGGACAGTACACTGGTCCCTACCCCTCGATTGGTTTCGGTTCGGTTCGCCGACCGTTACGCTTTCGTGATACCTTAGCTTACTCACGCCTGGTATAAAACTGGTGTAAATACAGTTTTCTTACCCTATAAGGGCTACATGCCCCTTACCCACTGTTCCACTGGTTCAGTTATTCCTTGAGTTCGTGCTAAACACCCTTTTTTGGTTGTTTTCAGACGACTCGAGATGGCCGCGAAGCGGGGTAGCAAAGGTGCTCCACACACGCTCAGCGAGGGGGACGCGACCCCGGGTCTCTTATCGGGCGCGTCACGTGACCGCTCCCCGGAGCCAGGGCCTTCCCAACCAGACCCCAATGAGCAGATGGTGAGGCTCATTCGTGAGCAGCTGCAACAGCTGCTCCCAACACCGCCGCCTAAAACGACCACTAAACGGGCCTCACCTTCCGACCAATCAGACTGGGAGGACTTATCTGAACCACAAACAACGGACTCAGAAATCATCATCGGGAAGAAGCGGCGCCATAAAAAGTTTTCATCCGAAGGCGACGACTACTACCAAGCCCGCAACAAAACAAGGAAGGTCAAAAGGACTAAGAAGAAGAAGTCTAAGTCCAAGAAAAAGAAAGCAAAATCTTCCTCCTCAGACTCGTCCAATGACTCGACCACAACGGGCTCGGAGTCTGATGACCCGCATCCAGGCACTTTCGCGGATATCACCGAGAAAGTGGCCAAAAAGATCCGAGCGGACAAGAAAAAGCGAATCAACACCTGTTCGCTTATGCGCAAAAACCTGAGGGGCCATTTTGATGCATTTAAACCGGCAGAAACCCTCACAAAACTGGCCGAACAATACACTGGCATAAAAGGTATTCCTCAGGCGACCATCAAAGAAATGGACGATGACGTGAAAATGAGTGAGGATCGCAAGAAATTCGAATCGTGCTTGCACATAGTGCACAAAGGAGTCCTGATAGCCCTCTCGGCCATCATGCCAGTTGCTAACCGCATGATGGTGGGTAACAAGTTCACAACAGTTACCCCGGACATGAACGCAGCCATCGCAGCTCTGACTGCCACTAGCAACTTCCTCTCGTACCGCAGGTTCGAGAACGTGTTTAAATCGGTCACAACCGACGCAGGGAAAGAGGTTGCACGTTCAAAGAAGGTTGTGGACAATGACGGCAAAGAGTATACACTCTTCCTGGCTCCGAAGCCCATAAAAGGAAAGCCACTAGATAACACCAAGATGTTTGGGGGTCAACTCCAATACCTGTTTAAACAGGTCGAAACCGCCGCTAAGCAGTCCAAACACCTCGACAGTAAGAAGGACACTAACCCCTCGAAATTTAAGAAATCCAGATCGGATTTTCGAGGGCGCAGGACCGGCTTCTCAGCAAACCGATTCGGGAACCGGACCCAATACCAGCCGAGAGGAAGAGGCCAACGCAACCAGTACGGCTGGAACGACGGCAACCGCCCCTTCAGGAGGGACAACCCCTCCCAGAAGCCGTTTCCCAAGCCGGGGAACAAGTAGAGCCTGCAACACCACCTAGTGTAAGCCCCTTTTGTGCGGGAAATGTGGCTAACCATATTAGACAGTGGGAGCAACTCACACAAGATCAGACAATCCTAGACATTGTTAGAGGGGTCCTCATTCCATTTATAGAGACCCCAATACAAAATAAAGCACCTTTCCCCTACCGCTTAACACCAGGCGAAAGACTGGCCTTAGATCTAGAAGTTACCAACTTTGAAAGTAAAGGTATTATTACTACCGTTCAACATACACAGGGAGAATATATTTCAAATATTTTCTCTAGGCCAAAACCTAACGGAGACATTAGGATGATCCTCGACTTAACTATTCTAAATACCTTAGTCGAATACAAACATTTCAAAATGTTCTCTCTAGAGACAGCCCGTGACCTAGTAATGCCGGGAGCCTGGCTTGCAAGTGTAGACCTGAAAGACGCCTACTATACTATACCGATCTATGAGTCACATAGAAAATTTCTTAGGTTCATTTGGCAAGGCAAACTTTACCAATTTACTTGTTTACCTAATGGTCTAGCCTGTGCCCCACGTTTGTTTACAATGCTACTGAAACCCGTATTTGCTGAAATGGCCAAGAAAGGCCATGTCATGTTCCCTTACATTGATGATTCATTTATCGTAGCACGCACTGAGGATGATTGCCATTTAGCCATAACAGACTTATGTAACACTTTGACCCACTTGGGTTTTTTCATTCACGAGACAAAATCGGTTCTAGAACCTACCCCCCTTTTGAAATTGTCATACACAACAAATGACAATTTCCTTAACTTCAGACAAAATTGACAAATTTACTACTACATCCTCAGATCTATTAAACATAAAAAGACCAAAAATAAGGCAGGTAGCAGTGCTTATCGGCCTAATGGTGGCTTATGCGCCAGCTGTGTTATACGGAAAGGCACACATTAAATCACTCGAAATAGATAAAAATATCGCCCTAACTAAAGCCAAGGGCAATTTCGAATGCCTAATGACAATTTCCAAAGCAGGACATGAAAACATCCAATGGTGGATGCAACATTTAATTAATTCCCATAATCCCATCCGTATGGATGAACCTAACACAACAGTGACTACTGATGCATCATTAGAGGGTTGGGGCGCTCACAGAGATAATGAAGCCACAGGGGGCCGCTGGCTAGATAACGAAATTGAAGATCACATAAACGTCCTAGAATTAAGAGCCATCTATATAGGTCTCACAAGTTTAGTTAAAATACAAAAACTTACTGTTCAAGTGTTAACGGATAATACTACAGCAATGGCCTATATCCGTAACATGGGAGGGACAAAGTCCTCGGCTTGCAACGCCATCGCAAAACTCATCTGGGATTGGGCAGAGAAACAACACCTTTGGATAACAGTAGCTCATATCCCAGGTACACTAAATACATTAGCCGACAATAAAAGCCGACATTTCCATGATCATTTAGAATGGTCACTCAGTCCCGACATATTTAAGACAATTTGTCATCAATGGGGAATTCCAGACATAGATCTTTTTGCCTCTCGTAGGAACAAAAAACTTGATAAATATGTTTCCTGGCATCCAGAGCCACACGCTTGGCGAGTGGATGCCTTTTCTCTTATTTGGAATAACGCATTTTACTATATTTTTCCACCATTTAGCCTAATCAGCAGGGTAGCCAGAAAAATCAGGCTGGACAAAACCCATGCAGTACTGATAGTCCCGGACTGGAACACTCAGCCATGGCGAGCCATAGTGCAGTGGGAAGCCAAAAACTTTTTAACGATTCCCACGCGGGCCAATAAACCTACAACATCAAGGAAAAGTGACAACCCTCGGGGACGTGTCCACAACCCCGTTACTGGCATTCCTTTTCTAAGAGCGTATTTACAAAAATACGGACTTGATAAAATCACCCAAGAAAGGTTGATTTCCCATGCCTGGAGGCCAGGAACTGTTAAAATGTATACCACTTACCTTAAGAAATGGGGAGTATATTGTTTAATACAAAAGGTTAAACCAATGGCTCCTACTGTCGCGCAAGTAGGCCGATTCCTGCGCATGTTGGAAGATGATGGACTTGGTTATGGGGCCATAAATGCGGCGCGCTGCGCACTCTCCATTATTGTACCAAGAATAGAAGGACAAACCATTGGCAAACACAAAGTCATTCATTGGATCATGAGATCAATCTATGAAAGAAACCCCCCAAAACCGAAATATAGTCGGTTTTGGGATGTTTCTACAGTATTCAAGCTTTTCCAATCTTGGCCTGAAAATAAATTTCTCACTATCCAACGCTTAGGCTATAAAGTAGCAGTATTATTACTATTAGTAACAGGACATAGAGGACAGACAATTGTAGCCCTCTCCTTGCAAGGCCTGGATATTGATAAGAAAGAGGCCACGTTTGATTTGGACATACTGTTAAAATCAAACAGGACAGGAGATCCACTATCCTCCATCCATCTCGATAGCTTTCCACAAGATAGGAAACTTTGTGTAGTTGCCGCCATTAGGACATATATATCCAAGACTAAGGGAATACAAAATTCCAAGCAGCTACTTGTGAGCTTTATTAAACCGCATAAAGCCATCTCACGCGACACACTCGCCAGATGGACTATTATTATACTCAAATTGGCCGGCATAAACACAGAACGCTATGCGTCGCACTCTACAAGAGGGGCCATGGTCTCCAAAGCAAGAAAGTTAGGAATCTCAGTTCGCAGAATCCTGATTCACGCCGGCTGGAAGACGGCCAAGTCGTTTGCTAAACACTACAACAAACGAGTCGAAAAACCGAGCGGGGTGGCAACCCGCCTACTCACCAACTAACAAGATCGGGTGAGATGTACAAACTTTTGATATTACTACTGATACTATTATATGTTCATCAGATAATTGAGGATAAAAATGAGGCTACGTAAAGGTCTCCCTCGGCCTCGAGTAGCCGAGGCGTTGTACCGAGGTAAAATAGTATAGTTATACGAATCTTACCTGGGTACAGATGATGGATAACTCTTGTTTTCCCGAGGTACAAGCTTCGGGTAATCGTGGACTAGGGCCCACCCGCCACACCCTACCACGATTATCACGTTCGCTTGTGCCAAACGAAGACATCAGATTTCCATCATTAAGCTCGTTTTTATCCTGAATAATTAGGTGAAGATTGCTGAACCCGGATGTTGCTTCCTTCTCCAAACAGTGACATACAAAACAGTGACATGCAAAACAAATGCGACCCTACACAGTCTTCCTGCTGTGGAGAGTGCAGCACAACAAATTCAAAGGGAACATGGGTAGAATGCAATTTCTGCTATAAATGGATGTGCAACACTTGCACAAAACTCAGCAAAGAAGAGGTAGTGTTCCTTAAAAAAAACAGCATTTTCTGGGCATGCAGCTATTGTGAGCAATCGGCAAAAACACTGCTGCTCAAAGCTAAAGAAAGTCTAGTTGGCCAAAAACAACCCCAACCTGACCTAAACACAATGGCAAAGAAAATAGAGCACTTGGAATCATCCATCCAAGCCCAAGTATCTAAGTCGATGAAGAGGTGCTGCCGACTCTAATAAAGCAGTGCTTCGGTGAACTGAAGACGGACGTAAACATGTCTGTCGAGAAAAATATAACAAAACTCTGGTCTGATGTAGCTCGAAGCAGCATGCCAGGGGAACAAAAAGAGACAAAAAAATCCAGCCCCATAGAGGCAGTTGTGAAAAAAGCCATTGGGGCTCAAAAAGTCGCGGAGAAAGCGACCGAAAAAAATCGCCAACGTAATCATTCACAGGGCACCTGAAAAAATCAGTAGTGAATCAACAGCCAGGAAAACCCATGATCTAGGGTTGGTAGACGATTTGCTACAAGCCATCGGCATAGAAGCGCGACCAAAAAAATTCAAATATTAAATTTTAACTCTCCATGTGACACTTCTGGCCAGTTTTCAGGAGAGTGACCCATATATAGGATGTCCTATACACAAATAGCCTGAATTGAGACAAGTAACTATGTCAAATGGATGCACGCAAAACATACATACATACATACATACATACATACATACATACATACATACATACATACATACTTACATACATACATACATACATACATACATACATACATACATACATACATACATACATACATACATACATACATACATACATACATACATACATACATACATACATACATACATACATACATACATACATACATACATAATGTATACATACATACACACATACGCATATGCACACACACACCTTGTATATATGGCGTCCTATACACAAATAGGCTGAACTGAGACAAGTAACTATGTGTGGTCTCCGTGGCCTAGTGGTTAGGGTGTTGAACTTGTAATCTGAAATTGTTTTGTCTTTTGGGTTCAAACCCCATACAGTCCAAAACTGTTTTACATTCAACAACAAAAACGTTTTTCATCTATATGCGTTTCTCATTGAATTATTCAATGTAATTGTACTAACATATATTTTCCCACACACATTTTAAGCCAGACTAGTTAAATCGGTTTAGCTAAGCCGGTTTAATGTGTATGTGTGAACGGGGCTTTTGATTGTATGAGCACTAGCCCTATGTATAAGTTTATTTCATTAATGCAAAGCTGTTGAGCAGGTATTAAAGCGTAATGTTCCTTTATACACGCTATTCATTGAGAGATTAATGACACATATGCACATTACATTACCGTGTTGTGTGTATATCAGATATAATGTTACATCCACTAGTGTTAATAATCAATATACTAATATTATATATATTATTATAGAGGTATTTACCGGGATGGATTAAGTATTACATTGCACACTGCTACTTACGCAGGGTCATGAATATACACAATGCCTTTAAAGATAGTACTGCATTCAATGGTCATTTTATTTATAATGAATACAATTCTTAAATTAAAAGACTCCCCAACTAGAGGTCGAACCCAACAGGCTGACCTAAATCCATTTTCCCTACAACCTGTTCAGTTTATCCAGATCATTTATAACTTTGCAATCCTACTCGTCTAATGCTGGGGCCGTATTCATGAGCTCGGGGTAGGGCTCTAACCGAGGGTAGTGGTATCCCCCCCGGCTAACGGTGGAAAATCCGTATTCATGAGCGTGGTGGGGTAGCGCTACCCTGGGGCTCTAACCTGGGGGTACCCTACCCCACTTCCGACTCAGGGGTAAGGGACTATCCCGAGGGGTTAGTGAGCCTGTGTGGGTCTGAATCTATTCAATGCGATCATATTTGATAGATTTACGCAATAAGTGAAATTTATTCAAATTAACCCTAAATCCGAAGCGAAATTAACGCTGCTGCCGCAAAGGCGGCGATATTAATATTTTCGAATTGACGAATGTAAAGAACACAAATCGCCGCCTCCGCAGCGACGTCGATATCCATGCTGTCCAACGTTAACCAAACATGGCCGCTGCCGAATCGGCGTGAATTTCTTACGCCCTAATCTATTAAATGCAGTCATATTTAACAGAATTACATACGCAATAAGTGAAATCTTATCAATTTAACCCTAAATCCGAAGCGTAATTCACGCTGCTGGCGCAAAGGCGGCGATATTAATATTTTCGAATCGACGAGTGTAAACAAAGCGAACGGGTAGCTATCCGGACTGGCTAGAACATTGGTGAATACCGATTGACCTACTTAACCGCCGCCGTTAAACCGTGGGATACCTACCGAACGGCTAAGCCTACCCTCTGGCTAACCGTACCCCGAGCTCATGAATACGAGCCCTGGTGTTTATTTAACCCACAGTTTGTATTATGTCACTCTCCACCCAGCGCTGAGCAGCTGACGCAGCAGGGATGGCACAGGGACCCATCCCTGCCGGTGCGAGGCGTGAAGAACTATGCGCCGAGCGGAGGCTGGATGGAGCAGAAGGCCCTCGGGGTGACCTTCCGGGAGCGTGCCCGTCTGATGGCAGAGGAGCGTGTAGCCAAGCTGTAAGGCCACGCACCTACTTGTGGACGCAGTCAATGTCAGATCAAACATTCACCCCGTACTTGCAGTAGGGTGAAAAACAACCCATTAGAAAAAGTGCCAAACTGCTGGGTAAATAAAATCAGCACATAAATTGTTAATTTAAGAAGCAAAGTCTATTCTTCATATACAATGTCATATTTGCCCACTACTTTTGAGTTGAAAAATATAATAAAACATGTAGCTTAATAGACTTTAACAGTGAAATTGACTGCATTCTATGGGAAGGGTTGAATCTTTCATCTACGTTAATGTCTGATTTCTGAAGGTTATTTTAAACAAGAAAATTTATGATGTTTCATGAAATGAATAAGATATTTTTGCACTGGCTGTAAACATAATATGATGCTGCTGCTTTTTTCAATTCTTCATGTATCATGACTTTAAAAAAAGTTTAATGTTTGTAACAAAGCTACTCAAATGTATTATTATTATTATTATTATTATTTCAGAGGATCCTTAGCTAGGGGAGAGTGGAAGCCGGATCTGAAAAAAGTGCATCTAGTTAAAAACAAGGTATGGATAGAGTTTCCCTAGGGAGTTTTTGGGGAGTGTTGTGGCAAAAGGAACCTTTCTTTGCTGACTGGTTTCTCCGTAAATGCAGATTTAGGTGACATACCACACTTCTGTAATCGGTGGGTGTTGAAAACTGGATCAAAAGTCTACTAACGTGTGTCCATTGGCTAGTTTTTAATCTTGGTGTTTTTTGTTGTTGTAGTTGGTGTGTTTTTTGCATTCGTTTTTTAAGTAGGTGAAATATGAAATTGTCTATTGTAGAAAATTAGATTTTCAATCCACTGCTCCATGACAAATCTTAGTAATGTCAGGCTAGGTAGCGACAAGTATCAATTTTGTAAGGCTTTGACTCAAACAGGGATCGAATCGACAATTTCCTACGTGATGACCAAAGTGTCATACTCATTCAGCCAACTGTGTTAATCTCAGGAGGCTGATGAGTAAGTACAAAATAACAACTCATGTCTAACTCTACATGGGCGTTCTGTCAATAAGTTTGTAAGAAAATGACAGCGCACCTGTATGTATTCTTTTTGTGATTCATTTCAGAAAAAGTTCTGGCAGACAATGGGATATTCTGAAGATGGGATGGACTTTCTTCACCCGGAGGAAGCCTTGTTCCTATTGGATGCCGTAAGTGGACCAAGTAGCCTCGTAGAAGTCAGTTTGAGGTTTACCAAACTTCAATTGTAGAACTAAGAGACTCGCAGAGTGTGGAGGTATGTGGGAGAATGCTTACAAACAGAGAAAGAATGCATGCAGTAGATAGCTACACCACAACTGAAAGTAATCAAACAAGGGGAACCACAAGACTATTAGTCTCATGGCGAAAACAAGTCATTGGACTTAACTGTTATGGGCAGCATAAATACACCATCACCAAACAATTCTTTGTTTAAATAGTGGGCTGTGGACGTCACATTTAAGTTGCATCTACTGTGTGTAACTACTTAAGCCAGGGGTTATAGAAATGTCTATGTGTATCAACACTTAGAACCCACTTCTGTGTTAATTCTTTAACAGTGCTGCTCCCATAATGCACTATTCGCTAACTAAATGAATTGTGCTTGTCAGCACTTCTTTTTATTGGTAAAACAGTTTATTCATCAGAACATACATTTTTTCACCCCAACGGCACTGGTCGTCCGGCCATTTTACATTGCATTGTAAATAGGTAGCTCAGCGGCTACCTAGGTAGGGAATATTAATCAAAGGAGGTTAGTGGGTTAGCTATAGTAAGTTCAGTATTATGAACTAAGGTGGTGGGTTGCTGTATAAGCTGTGCTGTTATTATGAGTGCAACCATTGTTGGTGTTTCAGGGCATGATGGAGCTTTACTACTGTGGACTTCCACTGTCCCTGCAGCAGGCTTACGCCACCTTGTTGCACTGTGACCTCACCATGGAACAGTATCAGGTGTTCGCATTGCTGAACCGCTATGGCTACATTCTACGCAGACACAACCCTGACATGTGAGTACACCGGCATTCACTTCCTTATCCACTACTCATTTGGTCGGCTATAAGTCTCAGGGATGAAAGATCTCTGCGATTTCGCGGATTTCCACACTTTTTGATATTCACTGATTAACGTTCACAAAATGCCATGGAATCAGGATATATATGACAGCAATTGGTGAGTCCAAAACCCATTCTTTTATGACATTAGAGATTGCAAGAACATAAAACCCAAGTTAGAAAGAGTCACAACAAAAACATTTGAAACCTGACTTTGGGCATTTTCCCACGATGCTCTGACACTCAGACACTCTGACACTCTGACACTCAGACACTCAGACACTCAGACAGTGCTAATCCTATGGGGGAATAGCTCTGTTTTTTGCAGAAATTTGCCGTGAGTGTAATAATCACGGCTTGGTTCTGCCAGAACTCGCTAGGTGGCGCCAGGGACTCGACCTGATTTCCACGGTTTTGGCCGGAGACCTATGACACCTGTGCCGCGTTCAAGGTGCGTCTCCGAGACGTCTCCACGATGCTTTTTGGCTTATTTCCGTTCAGGGTGGGTCTCCGAGACGTCTCCCTTTTCAGATAGGAGACCAAAAAAAAGTGCCTCGAAAATGGCCGCCATATTCAGTGGTTTCAGCCAATCACAGCACAAATGGCCGCACCTATGGGGGCGGCCATTTTCGAGGTGACAAACTGCTTTTGCCATTCAGACTAGCATGGCGTCAGTGATTTCCCCGAGACATCTCGGAGGTGTACCCTGAATGCGGCCCTGGCTACCCAAGCGGTCACCCATCCAAAAAATGACCCGGTTCACTGTTGGTTAAATTTTGTGATCAGATAACTGATATTTCCAATGTAATATTGGCCATAAAACAAAACGGACATGATGTATGCGTATCGGTTCCGAGGTTCAAGATGGGAGGACTAACTTCACACTAATATAGGACAGGAACAGTGGAATGAGGAAAACCAATTCTCAGCGATTGATATCTCCCCTGCTTAATCACATAAATTAACAAATAACAAAACAATTAGTAGTTATTAAATAACAAGACTTTTTTATTAAAATTTTGTTACGCTTTGTTATTGCATTGTTCCTAGGAAATCCTGAAGTTGAGTTGAGTTTTATTTATTTAACCACAAACATGTAGTACAGTAACTGTTTGGCTTCCCCAAGGAGTGATCTTCCAGCCAAGCAAGCAATGTTACATTAAATTAAAGTTCATACTTATGCAAACTACATTGTTACAAAAATCGGCAATTGAAATTTGTACCTAGGATAGGATACGCCCCTGTATGTAATTTGTGTGCTGGTCTTTTGTGGCCTTAGATAGGATTGGCTGAAGTCTGTGCACATGTCTTCCTTTGGCTACTTCGGCTAACCGCTGACTTCATTTGTCTTTCTAGGAACGTCACAGCGTACGAACATCAACTCAAGCTTGATCAGTATTTAAAGAGCTCCCGAAAAGTCAAGAAGCGGAGGCATCCCCAGCCTCGAGGTGAAGGTGGGGGGGACGGTGCCGAAGACATGGAGGTAACTGCAAAAGTCTCAAAGATTGACGATTGTGATTTAGAACATACGGAGTCAGTTGATGAGGTCCGAGTTAAGCCGGTGGCTGGGGACTGTGCAGATGGAGTGGAGGTTGCGGATGTGCTACTCACTCCATCTGCGCATGACTGTCTTGAGGCAGGTGATACTGAACATTGCACACCGAAACAGGTGACAATGTCTGAAACAGCCATGAAATCCTCACAACTGACAACAAAGCCTGAACTGGTCCTGAGCACCCTGATGCTTCCAGCTGAAACCACCCCGCATACAAAGGACCCTGAATTATCGTTGAACACCACCCCGCATACAAAGGACCTTGAATTATCATTGAACACCAGCCTGCATACAAAAGACCCTGAATTATCGTTGAATACCACCCCACATACAAAGGACCCTGAATTATCATTGAATACCACCCCACATACAAAGGACCCTGAATTATCATTGAACACCACCCCACATACAAAGGACCCTGGATTATCATTGAATACCACCCCGCATACAAAGGACCTTGAATTATCATTGAACACCAGCCTGCATACAAAGGACCCTGAATTATCGTTGAACACCACCCTGCATACAAAGGACCCTGAATTATCATTGAACACCACCCTGCTTACAAAAGACCCTGAATTATCATTGAACACCACCCCACATACAAAGGACCCTGAATTATCATTGAACACCACCCCGCATACAAAGGACCCTGAATTATTGTTGAACACCACCCCGCATACAAAGGACCCTGAATTATCATTGAACACCACCCCGCTTACAAAAGACCCTGAATTATCATTGAACACCACCCCTTATACAAAGGACCCTGAATTATCGTTGAACACCACCCAGCATACAAAGGACCCTCAATTATCATTGAACACCACCCCACATACAAAGGACCCTGAATTATCATTGAAAACCACCCCGCATACAAAGGACCCTGAATCGTCATTGAACACCACCCCACATGCAAAGTCAAAGGACCATGAATCATGCATGGAAACTGCGGAGGGGAATTCGAGCCATGAATTGGAAGCGGAGACCCTGCACCAAGCCGGGTCTGCGTCTCCTACGGCGTCTGACGAGGCTGAGCTGAGACCCACTTCGAGCGTGCCCTACACCAAGTGGGACTGGGTGATGGTGACCTTGCCGAACATTGCCAACAAATCTCACCTGGTGCTGCGCAGGCCCAGCCCGGACCTCCTGCCCTGTTGTGTGCTCTACGAACAGGATGCGTACACTTTCGATGTTGCCAGCTTTGCTCGAGGAAGGCGGCCGGAGAAGTCTTGGGAGTTCTCGCTCGGTGGAAACTCGTGGAAGCGCAACATTCAGGCGTCAAACTGGGGTGACTACCGAAAGGCACACCGGAAGTACGTGGCGGAGTACTCGTTGGAGACGTCACCGGCCGGCCACCTGTGGCGGGGTGTAGTGAAACCGTTGGTTAAACCCCAGGATGCTGTTTCCGGCGGTTAGTGCATGTTACTCAGTCGGAGTGTGGTTGGATTCGGGCGGGGGGGAACGGGGGGGGGGGGGGAAGCTTATACTCACGTGAGTAGTAAGGGAGTGAGGCTTTGTAATCACGTGACTTGTTCAATTATTAGCCTGGTGGCAAACAGGCTGGCAGACAGGGATATGGGATTGACAACACTATTTGTTAAAATACCTCACATTATTTTAGTTAGTTACTAGTACAACAAAATCATTTAATATTTGGTGATAAATAGCCTGATCTTTTTCACTTTTCAGAAATTTCAGACACAAAATCAAAATAATTTATATTAAAAATAAAATAATTTTAAAAGTCCATTAGAAAGGAATTTGATTAGTCTACTTAATTGAATTATCGTTTTTTGGTAGTCTATTAAAAAAAGCCAGATTTGTACCTTTTTGGCTGTTTTGTGTAACTGGTGCAATACCAGATTCACTCGTGATTGATGGTCATAACGTTGTAAGTGTTTCTTTAGTACAACACCTAACACGGTCTACATCCTGGTCCCACAGTTGTCTGCTGAGAGTGCATGTCTGCTACCCGGAATGGGCCTATTGCCAACCATCACAAAAATAGAATTGAGGAAAAGCTCCCACCCCCAAAACCAAAACGGCAATACGGTTTTTGAAGGACTATCTGTGGAACTGAATAAAATCAGCTGATAGTTGCATAGCCCGATTTTAATTTGTTTAATTTCTGCCAATTTTTTTTTTATAATATACCTTACATTTGTTTGAAGTAACTTTTTATTATTTTAAATACAAACTTTGGAGATATTTAAAATGAAGCACGTCAAATTAATTTTGGCCTGCATGTCAAAAGCATTACACCATTGCCTTGATTAGTAACAGGTTCTATTAAATTGACTTAGTCGATTCTCTGCAGCAATAAATGTTTGATGAGTGTAACAGTATCTAAGTTAGATATGTACGATAAAGTCTAGATCTGTGTTTGGGTTTACAAAGGTTTATGCTTTCATCGGACTCCACCTTTAAACAAAAGCAGTTGATAGAGATATATCTGTGGAAACTTTAATTAAATAGGTTTCTTTGGGGAAAACACCACCACTTTGCAGTATTAATTTTTGTTTAGTGGCTTGCGTTTATGATATATATCACGGATAGTTGGTCTTCCTCATTCTACTGCTCCTTGCCCTATCCTAGTAATGCCGACTGCCAGGCTCACATTAGCGACAAATATCAATTTCTATGGATTGGATTGACTCGCCCTTTCGAACCCGTGGGTTTGAATCCCATGAGCTGCCACACATGAAGCAGACGCTCAACTCATTGCGCCATCCCAATAGATCAGGTTGATTGTATTTGTTTTCTTGTTTTCAGCTAGTATTCTACAAAGGCTGCAGATCATTGAGAACGTCCAGCTGTCCCTGCCACCACCTGTGTAAGTTCCCGCCTCTCCTTCACCAGATGTCTGTCTGTTTGTTTACTTACATGTGGCGCATATTCACCACACGTATAATACTTTTATTATCCAACTACAATTGTGTGAAGTTTATTATTACAACTGATTGTTTCATTTATGCAGCGTTCTAAATAAGAGCTTGTCCGAGACAAGTGAAAATCACACCAGACTTGTCCAGTGGACAAGTGAAAACTTGCGCTTATTTCTATCATTGATAAGGTTGGCTGTCCACCATTGGGAAATACACAATATTATATTTATATATATGATATTTTACCTCGGTACTACGCCTCTGGTTACTCGTAGCCCAGGGAGAAGGAAGCACATCCAGGTCTAGCAATTAGCATAATCGGCTCACAGCAGGAGGACTTCTTGTGAGCAGCTCCAGCAGTTTTTCTACATTTACTACAAAACCAAACAGGTTAGTAGCTTTCAAACTCGATACGTTGGTTCAGTTCATGTTAGCATTCATGTACAAAGTTTATTGAAACTTTTCGATAAGTTATTACTGTTTTACAGTTTAGTAGTTTCGATCGTTTTTGACATTATCGATAGAACAATACCTCCATTGTTCGGTTTTAATTAAGCCGCCTGTTGCCGAATGGAGAGTTTTTTGTCAGGAGCCAGCCACATCGTTAGGGATTCATTCCCTGGGTTTCATTAAGATTCCCCATTTGTGATTCTCGCTAAGGCGTACCTCCGAATCCTATAATATTTTCTTCAACTTGTTGCCGAAGAAAGCCACAGGTGGGAGAAGTTTATAGGTACTTAGAGTGTGGGAGGGTACCGCTACACTGGTCCCTACCCCTCATTTGGATCAGTTGGTTACCCATGCAGTCATCCTGCGACTGTCTGTTAGCCATACACCTGTGTTAAAAACCGTTTTAATGCCATAAATACACCCCTAGTATAATTATACTCTAATTATCAGTGTGCTATTCAGCCTAAGACAATGCCTAATCATTGTTCTTCTTTTTACCAGACGTTGTGGCCGAATGAGTTAGAGCGTCCGTCTCCCTTGCTGCTAGACAGATCATGGGGTCGTGGGTTCGAACCCTGGTCGAGTCAAACCAATGACATAAAAATTGATAGTTGTCACCTCCTAGCCAGGCGCTCGGCATTATTAGGACAGGGCAAGGACTGGTGTGGGATAATGTGACTTGAGTGGGATCCCAGGTCATGGTGCTGGCGGCCTGGTTTCCCAGTGGGACCGCACTATAAAGTCTCTATGAGTGCGCACTGTCACAAGTCGGTACCCGTCTGGATATGACCTTAGATGTTTCTAGGACGTAAAACAACAACAAACAAACAAACTCTTCTTTTTACTCACAGTCTCGGAGCCATGGCTACGAAACGGAGTAAGGCAGAGTCAACTCATGCACTCAGTGCTGATGAAGATGCCACACCGCTGGCGCGGGTACAAATGTCGCCATCATCAGAACAAAAGGATTCTGAGAAGGCGGGGCGGGGTACAATACCGGCCCAGGCCCAGCTGACCTAGACGAGCAGATTGCCAGGCTAGAGCAACAGAAGATGGAGTAAATGTTACCATCAAGAAAAAGCAAACAAAGGTTCCGCTTGAATCCGATGAGTCTGAATGGGAGGATCTCTCGGAGGATCAGGCCTCAACTGACGATGAGTCAGAGGAGAGGTATTTGTGTCGGCACGGAATCGCAAATGCAAGAAATGACACAACTCCTCTGAAGGAGACAAGTACACGAGGGCTCGTAAAAAGAAGCCCCTCGCGAAGAAGAGTAAGAAGACCAAGAAGACCAAGAAAAGGAGGAAACACAAATCCTCATCCTCGAACTCGTCGTCAGACTCTTCGATGACGAGTTGTGACTCTGACACGAAGCACACCAGCAAATACACAAAATCGTGTGGAAAAGAAACCAAAAAGTGCAAGGTGCAGAGACGCAATAAAGATTCACATCATGATGCTCATGAGGAAGACCATCCAAAGGCATTTTAATACCTTCAAGCCAGCGGAGGACATTATTAAGATGGAGAAGTTTACGGGTATCAAAGGGATCACACATTAACAATTCACCCAACCCATTAGGATGAGAGAGCCTAACACTACGGTCACAACAGACCTCTAGGGGCCCATAGTGACCAACAGACAACAGGTGGCCGTTGGATGGAAGATGAAATCTCCGACCACATTAAACCGGGCGCGGTGGCCGAATCGGTAGAGCACAGGCCTCGCGTGTGGAAGATCGGGAGTTTGCGAGTTCGGTTCCCGGTCGAGTCAAACCAATGACTTAAAAATTGATACTTGTCGCTTCCTAGCCTGGTGCTCAGCATTATTAGGATAGGGCAAGGGCTGGTTAGCTCGGTGTCAGGATAATGTGACTGAGTGGGATAGCAGGTCATGGTGCCGGCGGCCTGATTTCCTAGTGGGGCAGCACTATAAAATCGCCATGAGTGCATACTGTCACAAGTCGGTACCCATCCTGATATGACCTTAGATGTTGCTAGGATGTTGCTAGGATGTAAAACAACAAACAAACAAACCACATTAATGTATTAGAGCTTAGAGCAATTTATCTAGGACTCCGCAGTCTGATTCACGTCCCTAAAAATGATGTAAGAGCAGATAACACAACAGCTATGGCTTACATTCGTAACATGGTAGGGACTCGCTCCAAACCATGTAACAATCTGGCTAAACTCATTTGGGATTGGGCAGAGAAACATGAAATATGGCTAACAGTAGCACATATTCCAGGCAGCCAAAACACTTTGGCTCACAGGAAAAGCCGACACTTCCATGACCATTTAGAATGGTCATTGAACCACAACATTTTCGACAGTTTTTGTCACAAATGGGGAAGCCAGACTTTGATCTCTTCGCATCATGCAGGAACAAAAAGTTACCAAAATATGTGTCTTGGCATCCAGAGCCAGAAGCCTGGAGAGTAGATGATTTTCATTAATTTGGAATAATAAATTCTATTACATATTCCCTCCATTCAGCATTATCAGCAGAGTGGCCAGGAAGATCAAGATGGATCACACTCACGCAGTACTCATAGTACCAGCATGGGAAACACAATGATGGCTAACGGCAATAACATAGGCAGGAAAAGACGAGATGAGCTTCCCAAGGGAAAGGAACAACCTTCAACATCAAGGACCACTAACAGTCCACGGAGACGTGTCGACAATACCCCTTTTGGCATTCCTTTTCTAAGATAAACGGATATGTGTAGTTTCAGCCATTAGGGCTTATATGTCCAAGTCATGCGGAATTATGAATTCCAGACAACTACTAATCAGCTTTACACGGCCACATGCGAGTAGCCAGATAACTGGTGTTTTCCCGAGGTACTAGCCTCGGATAGTCGTGGGTCAGGGCCCACCCTACCCTAACACGACTATCATGTTTCGCTCGAAAACATCCATATAGAGTTAAATAATGTTTTATCCTAAAAAGTATGTAAAAGATTGCTGGACCCGGATGTGCTTCCTTCACCCTGACCCACGACTACCCGAGGCTAGTACTTCAGGAAAACACCAGTTATCCATCATCTGTACCCAGGTAAGATTCGTATAACTATACTATATATGTATACCATATATGTCCCAATAAACATGCACTGCGTGAGTGCTGACACATGGATGCGCGTCAATTCAAAGTTAGAATTTCGTGGATTTGTTTTTGTCGTGCCTCTGAAATAAAGTGGGGTTGTCTTATTTTATGTGCATTCAGTCTGAATATGATCATAAATTTGTATTTGTTTTTGTCGTGCCTCTAAAATAAAGTGGGATTATCTTATTTTATGTGCATTCAGTCTGAATATGGTCATAAATTTGTGTGTGCTTTCAATCTTGAAATGGGGGATGTGCTTCTATTGGGTAGCGTGCTTCTATTGGGACACATACGGTATAATGTAAATACTGTGGACATGGTGAAAATCACACCAGACTTGTCCAGTGGACAAGTGAACAATTTCGCTTATTTCTATCACCGTTTATGTATCAAGCAATTTTACTGTCTGGCTGGAAGACCAGTGCTCTGACACTGACAAAATATATTATTCAATGAATAAATTACATTTAAGAAAAACGGACATGGTAGCCGAAGGGGTAGAGCGTAGGCTTCCCGTGCAGAAGTTTGGGAGTTCAAATCCCAGTCAAGTTAAACCAATGACTTATCAAATTGATACTTGTCACTTCCGAGCCTGGCGCTCGGCATTAATAGGATAGGGCAAAGACTGGTTAGAACAGTATCAGGATAATTAATGTGACTGTGTGGGAAATCGGGTCATGATGCCGGTAGCCTGGTCTCCCAGCCGGGGAGCACTATAAAGTCGCCTTGAGTGTGCAGTGTCATAAGTTGGTACCTGTCCTGATATGACCTTAAGTGTTGCTAAAATGTAAAACAACAACAAACAAACATGTAATAACCAAAAAAATGTAAATAACAAAAAAGAAATGCTGGCAGTGCAGTGTTTTCATTGCGCAGGTCGGAAGGCGGCTCAGTGGACCGTGATGTGTCAGTGCGGATTATGTTCGACGTGTACCTACCGAACTCGCGCTTCAAGAAGACCTCAGTGACGCCCCCCAACCACCACCTGTGTGTCGTCAGGTAAGTAGCGTCTGGAGCCCGGGCCATGCTAAATGTCACTAAATGTCCTTTAATGCGAGTCGATTTCTTTTTTTTAATTAGGTAAAAAAGATTTATTCATCTGAATACAATCTTTCTTCAGCATCGAGGCACTGGTCTTCCAGCCATGTTTAATTTCAGGCATTTACACTATTTAATTACAAGAACAGTTTTAAGATAATAAAACATTGTTGTTAAATTCAGATAATTAAGTGTTTGTGGTGTATCTGGTCGGGATGACACATTGAGTGTATGCATTTTTATGTAGGTGGTGTTTTAGTTAGTTTTCTATGCTGGGTTGTGTCGGTACAGTCTGGACTTAGGTATAATCCAAATTCAGCTAACTAAGTGGTTGTGATGTATCTAGTTTGTATCAAGCATTCAGTGTGTGCATTGGTCATGTTGCTTCGGCAACGTGGGTAATTCAGCAGATAGGGCCCCCCTTTTGAACCCACACCACCCTCCCCCCCCCCCCCTTTTATTAATAGGCCAACCCAACTTCCTCCAGTTGGAGACATCGGCACATGCGCCGCGGCCGCCGCCTGTACCCGGTGACCGTCTGGTACAGTCTTTATTCAGTGTTTTTACTTTAAAGTCTGTTAGAGAAATGCTGTGAAAGCTTCACCACAAGCCTTCACTTATATGGAGAGATTAGCCCAATATGGCTTGTAGAAAGTTTTGTCTGCGTCTTGTAGCGAAGTTAAAAAACTAAAGAAATCTGTTTGGATGTAGCTCATATCAAAACGTGCAGCCTTCGAGTGTCAAACCTTACAGGCAGGGATGAAAGATCTGTCATTTCGGCAGATTTCCGCTGTTTCTTATATTCAGTGATTAACGTTCCTTTGATGGCTGTACAAATGTGCTACCGGTGTTGCAGGTGGGCGGACGGGCTGCCCAGTGTCGGTCAGCGGCTCGATCTGACCCGGCGACGCTGCCCCCAGGTGCCGCTCCACTTTGCCATTGTTGACGGCGGAGACGTGAACTTCTACGTCTTCCATGATGTCACACTGCCCACTGACTCCCGGAGAAAGTGAAAGTCGGATACCAAGCCCATTGTAATGCGTCACTTCTGAGTTGGCCATCTCACTGCTGGTTCCCAGTCTGCAGCTAACATGACCGAAATCGCTGTATTAATATGTCACTCCTGAGTTGGCCGTCTCACTACTGGTTCCCGGGCTGCAGATAACATGACCAAACCCACTGTATTAATACATCACTTCTGAGTGGCTGTCTCAATGCTGGTTCTCAGACTGTAGCTAATATGACCGAACCCGCCGTATTAATACATCACTTTTGAGTTGGCCGCCTCACCACTGGTTACCGGACTGTAGCTAACATGACCAAACCCACTGTATTAATACGTCACGTCTGAGTTGGCCGTCTCACTGCTGGTTCCCGGGCTATAGCTAACATGACCAAACCCACTATATTAATACGTCACTTCTGAGTTAGCCGCCTCACCTCTGGTTCCTGGGCTGTGGTTAAGATGTTCAACCCCACTATTATTTATACGTCACTTCTGAGTTGGCATCTGACCACTGGTTTCTGCATTGTAACTAACACAACTGAATGCATACTTCAATGGTTTTGAGTTTCTATCAGGTCTTTTTGTAGATAATATATTAGGTCATAATTTCCTTTACTTTTAGTTTGAAGTGACTTATTTTAAATGGCTAACTTTGAAGATATTTCAAGTGAAAACATTCCAAATTAATTTTGGTGTGCATGTAGAAGGAATTATTGGTATCCCTTCTATGTCGCATCAAATGTTTAATAAGTGCACAGGTGTCTAAGTTCAATGTGTAGGACCGAATCTAGATACATGCTTTTGGTTATCCTCCAAATACTGCCACGATGAGCCTGTCCACCAGGAATTCTGACGCGGGCCAGGAACATAACCATATCACCTGGAACAAATTGGTAACAAGCTGAAAATTTATGGAAATGCCAAAAAGTATGACAAATATCATATAAAAAGTCCCCGGAAATCCTCCTTGAGCCAACCCGGGAATTCAAGATGGCTGCCATTTTCATTGTTATCATATCTTTGAAACCAAATATTGTAGAAATCAAACTAAAGTGTCTAAATATAGGTTTTCACACACCGGGAATCCAATGGAACCATTTGGTAACTAATTAAGCGAACAGAACTATCCAAAATCAAGACGGTGTCCAAGATGGCTGTCATATTTCTGCTGGAATATGTTTTCAACCAGACATGAGAGCAATGCAAAAAGTTGTAGGTATTCTCACACTAGCAATCCAATTATATCATTACTCACTTGATTAAAAATACAGAAAAAAAGATCACCCACTTGGGAACCTCAGTGAACAGTTAGAGCAGTGGGACCGAACCGGAAGTGACTTATTAAGAAGCAATCTAAACTGTGATTGGTTGATTAATGTAACCCCTTGCAGGAGAAGCTCAGGATTAGTTTATTTTGATACATTATGAGATGATATATATTTATATTGGTGTGCTTGTACAAGTAGTAGATCGAGATGTGTGTTCTGAGGGCTTTATTTTAAAGCAATTATTTGTGTAATAAACATTTAATCTAATAGCATTGTTTGATGTTGTTACTGTATGCACAGCTGTTCGAGTTTGTCCTTTGGGGGCAGGGGGCAGGGACGCCCGCAAGGTCCATATTGTAAAAATATACCGATTTTCTGTTCGTATTTATATATTAGAAGAGAGCATTACTATTCTCGGGCGACGGAGTGGGGTCCAGGATTATGTAACAGAGAAACAATGGGTGCCCCACTCACTGTGTATGACATAAGAGCCTATGTGGAAAATGTGATAACACATAGTGACTGAGATTGTGATGTGATTTCATATATAAGAGACAGTGAGTGATTAGTGAAATGTTCCCTCCATCCACCAGAAAGAATGCAAGTGGAGGGGAAGGACAATTTTTAATATATATTTATTGTAACTGTCTGCAACTACCTGTTACCACGGGGCTGATGGCTGATAGCCAAGCACACCCAGCCATCCTGCATACATTATGGACACCACCTGCAGCTGGGGGTTGAGTGACAGCTGCCCCCTATTAGGGCATCACCCCCCCCCCCCCCCCCCCCCCCCCAGGCTGTAGAGGGTGTCTGATTGGCTGGCTGTGGGAGCCCAGTCATCTGCATTCCTTATACCTGACACACTGACCCCACTCTGGGCACTCTTGTCCAGGACTCCAGACACTCTTGTCTGAGACTCCACTTTCTACACACAAACTAGCAGCAGCTATTCAAAAGGCACTGAGCTGTGTGCAACAACCATGGGACTCAGGTTCAGGGCAGTTGGTAAGGAGTGAGGGTGATAGGTTGCCAGTAGGTGAACAGGAGTTGATGCCAATAAAGCACAACTTCTTCACTGTCAATCTTGCACGACTTGTCTTCCTTTTTCTTCCTTATGAGTTTGTTGAGAGGGACACCAGGTGGGGACTGACAGACAGTTGTCAGAACGCACCTGGGGAGAGTAGTGGTATCCCTGGCTCTGAAGGCGAGCTACACAGATATTACAATATGCTTACAGTCCTGGTGGACCTGGAGTTGAATTGCTTTTCTAGATAGGTTTGCTGATAATTTGTAGATCATATCAGAAATACAGTGTTACCTGATTACAGGTGCATTTCGGCATACCTGGACTGTAAGTGTGTGAACCTCGTGGGCGCTCCTGGTCCCAAAGACTTAATTGTTGGAGTTTCGGTAAGTGAAATTGTGCACCTAATTCCCCTCCATGACCTAGATATTTCAGCCACATAATTTCGGTTTTCTTGATCGTGTAGTAAGGTTCCCTAACTCCCGAAACTAAAATGTCACATGCACAGGTAGACATGAGTACATTGATTGCATATGGGAGCCTACATGGCCAAATGGGTGGGAGACTAGATTGATTGCATCCGGGAGCCTAGGTAGTCTAATGTGTAGGAGATGTAGATTGATTGCATCAGGGAGCCTAGGTAGTGTAGTATTCTGTACATGAGCCCTACTACCACATGGTAGCGGCGGAGACTATGCCGCGCACCTACGCAGTTACACTGAACTGCGCTAGGTGGCGGCAGGCTAGCCTCAGGGTTCCCTGACTGGGCTGCCCTCTACTGCGTGTGGCTAGCTCACCCCCCCCCCCCCCCCTCCCAACCTATAGAGTCGATGTGGGATCTGGCGAGTCAGGGGGGGGGGGGGGGGTCAGTCGACTGTTGACGCCGTGGAGAGCAGATTGGTTCAATAAACCAAGTTGAAGCGTACTGAGATTGAATCTTGGCATTCTTCCCTGTGCGCATGGCAGTGTGGGAGTCGGAGGGCCATGGGCCATTACAGGAGTCTAATGGGTAGGGGACTAGCCCTGGAATGGCTGAGGTGTGGGTTTGAATCCAAGTCTAGGTGCCATGTTTTTCTTCATTTGCAAAGACACCCTCCATGACATTGGTACCGTGACCAGGATGCTGTTCAAGCTGTATAGCGTTGAACCCTCTCTGGAGGCACTAAAAGTGTGCTACCTGGATATATGTAGTTGTAAGTATGAGTCTTTTAATTCCAGGGTACAAATGTAGTGTGAGGTGCACTGACCTACCCAGGTGAAATCCTACATTCACAGGTTGGCTTGCGTAGGTTGATTGCACCGGAGAGCTTAGACAGGTTAATGGTTAGGATGCTAGTCCTCAAATGGCAAAAGTGTGCAATCGAATCCCACTCTAGGCGCAATATTTCCCGTCATTGGGACCCCCCTCATATTGATAGCCATGTGTGTGATTGAATCGTGTGGGTGTGATTTTGTGGTTCATTAATGGGTGATTGAAGTGAATGAATTTACTGTTTCATATTTAGGATACAGTTATTATAATAGTCCACAATTTGCTTAAAGTTGCATGGTCCGATGGCACTCGAATTTTTGTCTTATTTTTTAGATAAATATATCAAATTGATCGTTACAAGCTACTAATCATTAGTCCGGAGTGATTTTGATTAAAGATGATTAGTTTTGAAGTAATATGAGCTGAAAGAACCAAAAATAATTTTGACAAGCTTGTCAAAAGTCCTGTGGCTATGACCCAGATGGTCATCTCGCGGTGACCACGTGATGTGAGATGACCTGGAACCTTACAGGACTGTAGGTAGGTATTCCTGGTTGGGAAGCCTTCTGGCACTGGATTAGTGCCATAGGCCCATGGCACTAGGGTTTTTAACCAAATATAATGTGTGTCTGTTGTCTGCTTGTGTCTGTCTATGTATCTCTGTATGTATCTGTGTGTGTGTATTTCTGTGTTTCTCTGTATGTATGTATGTGTGTGTGTCTGCCTCTATCTGTGTGCGTCTGTCTATGTGTCTCTGTCTGTGTGTGTCTCTCTCTGCAAAGTCAGGTTGGGTATATGTGTGTCTGTGTATGTCAGGTGTGTGCATGTCTGTGTGTTTCTGTGTCTGTGTGTGCTGTCTATGCATGTCTGTCTGTGTGTGTCTATCTATGTGTGTGTGTGTATATGTATGTGTGGTAATGTATGTGTGTGTATGTGCGTCTGTGGGTATATCTGTGGGTATGTATGTGTGTGGCTGCCTCTGTCTGTGTGTCTGTGTGTGTGTCTCTCTCTCTGCAAAGTCAGGTCGGGTGTATGTGTGTGTCTGTGTGTGTATGTCTGTATGTGTGTGTGTCTGTGTGTATGTATGTGTGTGTCTGTGCGGCTGTCTATGTGTCTGTGTGTGTGTGTGTGTCTATCTCTGCAAAGTCATGTCGGGTGTATGTGTCTCTGTGTATGTCAGGTGTGTGCATGTATGTGTGTTTGTGTGTCTGTGTGTGCTGTCTATGCATGTCTGTCTGTGTGTGTCTATCTGTGTGTCTGTGTGTATATATTTGGGTGGTAATGTATGTGTGTGTGTCTGTGGGTGTATGTCTCTGCATGTCTGTCTGTGTGTATGTCTGTGTGTGTCTGTCTGGGGGTGTCTGTGTGTGTGTCTCTCTCTCTCTCTGCAAAGTCAGGTTGGGTGTATGTGTGTCTGTGTATGTCGGGTGTGTGCATGTGTGTGTGTTTCTGTGTATGTGTGTGCTGTCTGTGCATGTTTGTCTGTGTGTGCCTATCTATGGGTGTCTGTCTGTGTGTGTATGTCTGTGTGTGTATGTCTTCTGTGTGTATGTCTGTCTCTGTGTCTCTGTAAAGTCAGGTCAGGAAACACACAGACACATACACACACATCCACCTCATATCCCCTTCCCCTCTATGACCCTGCACAGCAGGCCTACTTGGTTGGGGGGGGGATAATGGGGTCATGAGATTGGCCTAATTGGTTAATGGCCTTCCTGCATAATGGGTGTTTCAAACTGAGTGTTCAAAGGGGTGAGGTTATAAACTCACTGGTTCTTCTGTATATACTGTCCCAAATCATTAGCTAATACACCAATATCTAAGTTGGATATATATAGCATCAAATGTAAGTAGTTGTTTTAATTTTGACAAAATTATATTTCATCGGACCATGCAACTTTAAGACTGAATCATCGGCAATAGAATACTAATTGTTGAAATTGCGTAAATCTGCAACAAGGAATCTAGAATTCTTGTTTGTTGTTTCATTTAATTTTTGTTTGTTGTTTGATTTCTCATTTACATACCAGCAGTGGAATGAGGAAGACCAGTCGTCTATGACTGAAATTTCCCCTGCTTAAACAAAAAATTATAACGCGCAAGAAATAAGCAAGTTTTGTACGTTCGGCGTACCATAGTGAAGGTGGCGCGCGTGTGTGTGTGCGTGCGTTTGTGAGCATTTCGCCCTTTCTACCGAAGGTAAGCAGTGACACCAGTCTAGTTTCCGCTGTCACTGTCCCATGTCCAGCACATGGAGGTGTCAGGTAACAGGTAACACGGCCAGCACCAACAGTTGTTTACTTCTGCCTTCTCTAATGTGTAGAAGGCATGTTTGTCTGGTCCATCTCGCCTTCTACACGAGAGGGCGCCACGAGATCTGGGAGCGGAACCCGACTGTAATGGCGTCACCTCGGCGTGTAGATAATTTGATTACTCTGCATGTAGATAGATGGCCTTGTGTGGGGTGGGACTGTTTACTGATTCTGTGTGTCGCAGGGTAAAGAGGCTAAAACCTGTGTATTCACCAGCGTGGACTTTGACTGTTTTAGGTTACTGGTTATGTACCCATAGTGGTCACTAGGTGCCGTCTGAGTGCTACATCCCCCCCCCCCCCCCATTCAGACTTGCGCGCCATCTGTTGAGTAGTCGTTAAATCACGTGACGTTCCGCCAGCATGACCATTTCCGTTATGGAAAGCCATTTATACTACATTTATAATAACTACAGAATTATGCATCCTGCGATTTGAGAAAGTAATATCATTCACTCAGATGCTTATGAGAATTTTGAAGTTAAAAATAATACAAATTTATCATAACACAAATTTGCTATTTCTTGCTTTTAGTTAGATAAACCACATTTTACTGTGTATCAGTGGATATGCCTACTGTAGACCCTATATAGGCCTATATATTTATAAATATTCCCCACCATATTATAATGAAGAAACAATGTGATCACTGGGGTATAATTTGTTTTAGCTTCTACTAATACATAGTTTATTTCATTAATGAAAATTGCCAGTTATAGTTGCATAGCTCCATATAGCATCAGTGGAAGGAGGATAATATGAACAAGGTGAACACAATACCATTTGTTTCCCTGTCTATTACTACATTAGACCTCTATGTCTAACTTTCATCAGTAAACATAGACTCCTACTAAATTACCACAAAATAGCCCACTAGACCGGGACAACGATCACACCAAAGCTATAACAAACTGCATGTTTTCCATTTATCTTCAGTGCGAATTTTCAGTGACAGATATATACTTGAAGCTGTCAGCATAACTGAAGCTGCCGGCATTATTTGCACCATGGCATTCTCTAGACTGCGTGTCCTGCTGCCCTATGCCTGCAACAGTCTGGTTGCGTCTGCTATTTTTGTGGCAGCTGATGCCACCCAGCAAATACTTGACAGGAAGGCAGTTGACAGTAGGCTTACTCAGCAGGCATTTGACAGTAGGCTGACCCAACAGGCAATTGACAGTAGGCTTACCCAGCAGGCAGTTGACAGCAGCCTCACCCAGCAGACAGTTGGCAGCCTCACCCAGCAGAGAGCTGACAGCTGGCTTACCCAGCAGACAGTTGACGGCAGGGTTGCGCTTGACTACGACAGTCTGCAGCGGATGTGTGCGGTGGGTGCCCTGTTCGGCCCACTCAGCTATCTGTGGCATGGGCGCATTGAGCTGCTGATACCTGGCATGAGGCTCACCGCTGTCATGAGGAAGTCGCTTATCACCACTGCGGTGGCAGGGGCCTTCTTCAACGGGCTCTTCTATGTCGGTGAGTTATCACCACCCACTTACACATACCACACTGCTCACAGCCTGTATGGTGGGACTATGAATAGACAAAAACTGATGATGATGTTTATCATGATGACCACCATCATGATGACCATCATCATCATCATCACCACCGCCATGAACATCATTGTTACCATCATCATGAAGACCATGATCATGATAGCCATCGTCATAATGATGATCATCACCCCCACCATACTCACCACATGTATCCTCACAACCACCCTCACCACCACCACCATCATAACCACCACTAGCACCATATAATTCAAATGGAAAGACATAATTAAACAAAATCCTTCATAAAACACTCTAAAAGCAAACAAACTATGTGTCAAAGGAATGTCTTTTTCTTATAAAAAGGACACGCTAAGAAATTAGCCGGAGTGAGTGACGGCAAGGTGTACTACACATGCACTAACACTTTACCTCTCGGTTCCCTTATCTGTGGATGACAACAATGTGTTCCACTGCAGCTACGTCTTTCTTGGAACGGAAGGAAGACATTTTTGCAGACGCTCGGGAGAAGTGGCTGAAGACATATTTGGTGAGTTATCTAGGTCAAGCCAGACGCCAGCTTGTCACATGACCCTCCACATGGTGCCGTTACCAGGGACTTCAGTTTGAGTTTCACAAAAGGAACATTTAAGTGTCTGTCTGCAGTGACCACTGTGATCGGCCAACCCCTGCCATGTCGTGCAGACGTTGGATGGTTGCTGGAGTTTTACATCCTGGCAACATCTAAGGTCATATCAGGACGCATACGACTTGTGACAGTGCGCACTCATGGTGACTTTATAGTGCTGCCTCACTAGGTAGTCAGGCCACCAGCACCATGACCTGATATCCCACTCAGTCACATTATCCTGACACTGAGCTAACCAGTCCTTGCCCTATCATATTAATGCCGAGCACCAGGCTAGGAAGCGACAAGTATCAATTTTAAAGTCATTGGTTTGACTCGACCGGGACTCGAACCCACGACCCCACGATCTACACTAGTATTTGGTGTTGTTGTAGTAGTTGGAGGAGTAGTAGTAGTATTTGTAGTAGTAGAGTAGTAGTATTAGTACAGCAGTAGTAGTCATAGTTTGTTGTGCTCAGTGTCAGGATAATGTGACTGAGTGGGATACCAGGTCATGGTGCCGGCGGCCTGGTTTCCCAGTGGGACAGCACTATAAAGTCGCCATGAGTGTGCACTGTCACAAGTCGGTACCCGTCCTGATATGACCTTAGATGTTGCTAGGACGTAAAACAACAACAAACAAACAAACCAAATACTACTACCTCCTACCTCCTACCCACTACGCACTACCCCACCACCACTACTACTACTACTGCTTTCCTTGCAGACCTCTTGGGTGTACTGGCCCTTCGCGAATGCCCTCAACCTGCGCCTAAGCCCTCCGCACATGCGCGGTATCGTCGCCAACTTCTTCGGCTACGTCTGGACTGTGATCCTGTGTGTCTTCAAGAAACAACCACTGCCCCTGGAGCAAGGGCGGCATAAATAGCCCTCAAGGGGAGCGTGCAAGTATTACCAGAGACAATGTACAAGACACTCACTGAGTGACTCAGCGCCTTCTTAAATAACCATGCAGTGCTGCCACCCAATGGCAAACAAGGCAATTGGGCAGGTCCCCTAGCCCAGCATGACTGCTGTGTCATTGAATCAAGGGGACAGGTTCCCTAGCCCACCCTGACTGCTGTACCATCAAAGACAATAGCCGTGTTTACACGGGCAATTGTAAAGCGAATTAGACAAAGCGATTTATATGAAGCGAAGTAGTGGCGCGTTTACACACGGAGTGGTTTAAGGCGGAAATCGATATCTGCGCATGAGCAAGTCCAGACTAACCAGCACCAGTTTGGGTTCGTCGACATCACCACAAGAGAGTGTGGGTTCGACCTAGATATGTATTGATTGAATCGTATTGTTTTGGAACGGTCAAAACTTCTGCTGGGTAGTGAAACCCTAAAAATAAATGATGAAAAAAATATCTGTGCACCTCTAGCCAGTTCATAGACCAAATGATATAATATGTGCTTTTGATCGACCGGAAAGTCAACAAACTAAGGTCTCGACTGCGCATGCGTGTTACGTGCTTAAGCTAGTTCGCTTCATATAAACTATTTCGCGAGGTGGTTTACATAAAGTGAATCATATGAATCGAATCAGCCCTAATCCGCCTCAGAGTCGCGTTTACACGGCGAACGTGAGGCGAACTAGGCAAGGCGCATTATTTGAACATTATTTGAGGGCTTTAATTATCGATTATTATTCAATTATATGTTATTAGTCAATTATAGCGACAATTATAGCAGGATATCAATCAATCAATAGATCCATCCTCCTCTAGTCGAGGGTTGGATGCAATGGTTCTCCACTTGTCCCGATGTTGTGCTGTTCTGATAGACTGTGAATAATTCAAGCCTGTCCACTGTGAAATATTTGTAAACCATGATGTTCTTGGTCTCCCTCTCCCTCTGCTGCCATTCACCTTCCCTTCCAACAATGTACGGTATATTGAACTCTGACGAATGATGTGGCCAAAATAAATAAGTTTCTTTGTCTGTATAGTGGCAAACAAGCTTTTCTTATTTTTAATTTTTCTGAGAACTTCTTTGTTGGTGATCTTCTTTGTCCATGATATTTTCATCATCCTTCGATAAGTCCACATCTCAAATGCTGCTAAACGTTTGTACATTTTCTTAGAGATTGTCCATGTCTCTGCCCCATACATTAGAATAGACCACACATAACACTGAAGAATACGCTTCCTTGTTTGTATTAATATCTTACTTGATGTTAACACTCTATACATTTTGGAGAATGTTGTTCGGGCTATTGTTATCCTTCTTTTAATTTCTTCCTCACATCTCCCATCATTTGTAATCTTTTGTCCGAGATATATGAATTCGGATACTTGTTCTATGTTTGTGCCATCTATGATTATATTGACGTTTGGTTTATCTGTCTTTTTACTTATAACCATTGTTTTGGTCTTCCTGGCATTCATCTTCATGTTGAATAGTATTCCAGCTTTATTGATTCTATTCACTATATCTTGTAGGTTTTTCTCACTGTCTGCTAGTATTACACTGTCATTGGCATATCTAAGATTGTTGATGTTCATGCCACCTATTGTCACTCCCTTGCAATCTTCAATATGTCTGAAAATCATCTCTGTGTACAGGTTAAATAGACATGGTGACAATACACACCCCTGTCGAACTCCTCGTTTAATCATAACTTCATCCGATAGGCCCTGCTCCATTTTTATAAATGCACGTTGTTTCCAGTATAAGTTCACAATTAGTTTAATGTCTTTGCCATTGACACCAATATCTTGTAAACATTTGATTAACAGTTCATGATTGACTCGGTCGAAGGCCTTCTCATAGTCAATAAAGCAGGCATAAACATCCTGGTTCACTTCACAATAACGTTCACAAATCATTCTCATATTGAAAATCCCTTCACGTGTACCTCTTCCAGATATAAACCCACTTTGTACGTTACTGATTTGTTCTTCAATTTTCTGTCTGTTTCTCAGTAAAATTATTTTCAGGATCATCTTCAACATATGACTCATCAGGCTTAGTGTTCTGTACTCAGTACAGAATGTTGGTTTTAGCTTCTTTGGGAGTCGTACAAATATGGATTCATTCATATTCAATGGTATAAATCCAGTCTCATAGATGTCAGTTACTAGCTTATGAATGATTTGAATCCCCACTTCATTTTTTTTTTTTTTGTTCAAGTGTTTTTATTCCTCTGAATAACATGTTGTCAGTGCTAATGCACTGGTCTTCCAGCCCTAATCACAATTGCCTCTACACAGTAAACAAATCTACAACAATATACAAATAGACAATTACAGGAAAATAAGCAAAACATCGTTACATGAATGATAGTTAAAGAACAAGATAAGAAAAATAGAAACACATGCGGGGAGGTAACTAAGTTAGACTAGTATGGCAGGCATTAGTAGGGGTGGGGCACAGCTGGTTATCTTTCTAGTAGTAACATACTCTTTGAAAGGGTGATGGGGGATGTAGGGTGGGCCTTTGTGATTGAACTTACGTTCATGGTAATCTCAGGTGGGGGCCTATTGAGTTAGTAAGTACGTTAATATTGATTAATCATGTACCTCAGTAGGATCCAACTACAATCATTTCCAGGCTCATTCCATTGTAGATGGGTTTTTGGTCTAGTTGGCCGCTACTGGTTGGGTTTACAGTGTTTGTTTGGGGGTGGGGGAGCGGGGGGACAGGGAAAGGAACGGCAACACCGACCCAGTGTATCATTGATCTGCTTTGGCCTAGGCTGGTTGATTTAAATGTGCATGGAGGTTTATCTTGAAAGTTTTGTAACAATCACTGTTCCTGACACGTGCTGGTAGTTGGTTCCAGAGTGCTCCCCCCAGAACAACCGGTGACTTTTTCATTTTACTAGTTTTAACATGTGGCACTTTCAGGAGGGTGGCTTGTGCTGCACGTGTGGCTTGTGTAGGTGTGTCTATGTAATATGGGTCTTTCGCGCGGTGGTACATTAGGCCTAATAGGTGCTTCTCTCTGTGAATATTTAGGGCATCTAGTTTAGCTTTATTGTGCATCTCAATGGTATGTAGTGTTTTTCCTTTAAATACTGTGCGCAAACCTCTATTTTGAATAGTTTGGAGCTTTGCTTGCTGCTTTTTAGTTAGTATATTATATATTATGTCATTATAATCAATGATGGGCAGTATTGTGGTTTTGTACAATAGAAGTGCAGTCTCTTCGCTCATATAATGCCTTATTTTCCGGAAGGTGTTCATTTTGGCTGCCAATGTTCTGGTAATTCTACTTAATTGACTGGTTCCTGACATTGTAGGGTCAAGTGTAGTACCTAAATATTTATAACTTAGAGCCTCCTTAAGTATACACTCTCCTATTTTTATACTGACAATTGGTGAACTGGAACGTTTAGTTTTAGTTGCAAATATTACATATTTAGTTTTTATAATATTTATGGATAGTTTATTTTCCCTTTTCCACTGGTTTACTCTTTCTAAATCATGATTCATTTTGGATTCAGCTACTTTCACATCAACATCTGTAGCTACCAGTGCCACATCATCAGCAAATATGCTTCCCTTTACTTTTTCAAGTACTAGTGGGAGGTCATTGATGTAGATTAAGAATAATAGTGGGCCCAGGGTAGATCCCTGTGGTACCCCTGTCTTCACTTCTCTCAGTGAGGAATTAACACCTTCAAGTCTAGTATACTGTGAACGGTTTAGTAGGTAATTTTTTAGCAGTTTAGTTGTCCCTGTGCCCAGACCACTATTTGCCGCTTTTTCTATTAAAAGTTTGTGGTCTACAGTATCAAATGCTTTACGAAAGTCTATAAAGACAGCAATAGATAATCTTCCTTGATCCATCCCTGTCATTAGTGTGTCTAGCACACCTGCCACTGCTTTGGTTGTGGAGTGGTTCTTCCTGAAACCATTTTGCTCTATTGCTAGGTAACCTGTACTTTCATAAAATTCTGTTATTTGGTCATGGATTAGTTGCTCAACTATTTTGCCTGGTATTGGAAGAAGTGATATAGGTCTTAGTTCATTGCACGTTTTAGGGTTCGACGTTTTCGGGATTGGCATAATCATTGCCCTTTTCCATGCATCTGGGTAGATACCCGTATCAATAATTAGATTAGTTAGATATGTGAATTCAGTAGCCAGTGCTAGCATGGCATCTTTGATGAGCCTGGAACTCCACTGTAGCTATTAGAAGGCTTCCCCGCAGAGGGACCAGAGTTGTCTCCATCTCTAAATTTGTTTCCATTAATTACCATTGCTTACTATGGGTAAATACTTGGTAGGTTCCCCTTCCTTTCCAAGGTGACTGGCCACTTACTCATCTTTGTCAGAGTGTGCCCTGATGAGCCACATCATCTAGTCCTTTTATCATTTCTGATGTTACCTGGTCACTTCCAGGAGCCTTACCTGCCTTTAGATCATTGATAGCCTTCTCAACCTCTGATACTAATATAATATTCCCATCTTCTTTCTCAATTGTGGGTGGGTCCCTCTGTCATCATTGTATAGTTTGTTTACATATTCTTCCCATCTGGACTTTATTTCATCTTCTTCAAAGAGCATTTTGCCGTCTTTGTTCTTGATACATTTAACTGCTTCTCTACTGTATCCTTGCCCTGTTAACTCTCACTTTCTTGTGCATCTCTCTGAACGATGGTTGAGACTCAAGTTGTTCCACTACTTCACACTTCTTATTCCACCATTCAGCTTTAGCTTTTTTGCATTCATCTTCTATTTCATTCTTCAGGTGTTTGTATTTAAGTGGATCAGTGGTTTTCACTTTCGTCCTTTCTGCCATCTTTTCTAGTATGGTTTGCATCATCCATGATTGCTTTGTCTCTCGTTTTTTATTTGGTAACACCTCCTCTGCTGACTTGACCATGCTTTCTCTGAGAGCTTCCCATTCCATTTCAATGTTGTTATACTCTCTCTGATGAGTTTCTTCATTCATCAGTACACTGAATTTGTTATGAACAGAGACATTATACTTAGTTCTGTATTTTGCATCTTTTAACATGTTCATATCCATTTGAATGTTGTTTTTAATTTTGTTCTGTTGTTTCAATTTCACTACCATACTGATTACTACTGGATTATGATCCGAACATATGTCAGCACCTGGATATGTCCTTGCCTGTTTGATACAATTTCGATATCGTTGGTTGACAAGAATGTAATCGATCTGGTTCTGACATACATCACCAGGGCTCTTCCATGTATATAGTCTTCTCTTTGGATGTTCAAATAAGGTGTTAGCAATTACTAGTTTTGATGTCAAACAGAAGTTTATCAAGTATTCACCACGATCATTTCTCTCACCTAAGCCAAATCTTCCTGTTACTGGATATTCATGTTGTTCTCCAACTTTCGCATTCCAATCGCCCATAACAATTGTTATTTCTCCAGACTTGGTGTATTCCATTACCTTTTTGATGCTGTCATAGAACTCGTTGACTGCTTCATCATCGTGATCTGAGGTTGGTGCATACACTTGCAGAATGTTTATATTGAACGGTTTTCCCCTCAGCTTCATCATAATAATTCTGTCAGATACTGGCCAGAATCCAATCATTGTGGCGGCAATGGACTTCTTCATCATAATTCCAAAGCCATACTGATGTTTTTCATCTCCAGAATATATCATATCTACCTCACTATCACCTATCCTCCCGTCACCCGTCCATCTCGTCTCAGCTATACCTAGGATGTCAAGGTTTAGCGCTGTCATTTCCACTTTCAGGTTGTCATATCGGCCTGATTTGTACAATGTTCGTACATTCCATGTACCGATCTTTAGCACCTTTCCTCCAGTTTTCAGTTGCCTGACATCAGATGCATACCTTCCTATTTTAGGCTTTGAGTTTACATTGTCATTACGAGGTTTCTTAATAGTTGAAGGAAAGGTGCCTCCACTGTAGCTATTAGAAGGCTTCCCCGCAGAGGGACCAGAGGTGTCTCCATCTCTAAATTTGTTTCCATTAATTACCATTGCTTACTATGGGTAAATACTTGGTAGGTTCCCCTTCCTTTCCAAGGTGACTGGCCACTTACTCATCTTTGTCAGAGTGTGCCCTGATGAGCCACATCATCTTGCTGTTACACCTTCCAAGCTATTGATCTTCTAACTCATCTGCTGCTCCAGTCTTCATACACTTGAAGGGGTGACATCCCCTGACCACACCAACAAAGTTGATGTGCACCGCAGTTAGTTTAGGCCGACAATTGAGTCGGTATGGCCGCTGGTGTGCACTACCAACTTCTGGTCTTCCCATAAATGGGACTAGCTGCACGGCAGCGGGGGTTTTAAATCAGAGTTTACCTTCTCCTAGATGAGCAGTCAGCCAAGATTGACGAGCCCCACCTGCCCGAAGCATCTGGTTTTGAGGCGCCAGAGATCCGCCTTTGCCCCTTCTCCCGTCAGTAGAAACAGTTTAGCCTCGTGAAGGCCGGGAGTTGGACTTGGTTATCAGAGGCTGTTTGATACGCATGCCATGAGAAAGTACTTTATAGGTAGTGAGAGCTTATCCTCACTATCACTTCCGGCAATAATAACCTTACACTGTGTAAATACAGCATTTTAATTGCCATTTAATGTGCACCTTGTTTGCCGTGGGATGGCAGCACTGCATCTGTATTTCACTGGAAAGCGCTGAGTGGCGCGTCTTGTCGTACATTGTCTTTGGTATTACGCACCGTAATTTTTCTCAAAATTAGACACCCCACCCCCTTGTGATGCGCCGTCATGCTAGACAATACACCACATAACGGTTGCTTGAATTGTCCCGAGTATACTCTTTCTACTTGGTGCTGCTCCCCATTTTTTGCGTGAACTACAGTGACTGGTGCTGTACATTATACAGCAGGAGCCACTCCCTTAATTCTACAGGATCGTGCTGTAACTAGTACACCACACATCAAACTTACACTATATAGACTGTCAATTTTCAATTGTAAGATGGCCGGAAGACCAGTGCTGCAGTACTGACATTTCCATTTGCATGAACCACAGTGACTGGTGCTGTACATTATACAGCAGGAGCCACTCGCTCCCTTAATTCTACAGGATCGGTGCTGTAACTAATACAGCACTGATCAAACTTAGATTATATAGACTGTCAAATTCCGCTCCGGCGCTGACAAATGTCATATTCAGATGAATAAACACTTTACAACAACAACAAACCCGCTTGGTCCTGCACCCCACTGTTGATTAAGCTATTTGTTATTCTGATTGATGGTTTCTTTACACATGTGGGGTAGGATAAATACTAACTAATACAGTGGTGAAACATTAAGTGACTGAATTATTCAAGCAAGCATTTATATACTTGGTGAGTGTGACCTTGACCTTGTGCACTAATATTTTAGTCAACTATTAGTGTATAATTAATGCAGAGCACGGACAATATGGCCAGCATTATTTAGCAGGGACTAAGTGATCAAGCTTCCTATTTTACACTATTTTAGAACTTCCTAAACATCAATGTGCTCCAAAAATAGGGTTAAAATCAAATATATCGTGGTATAATAAGACATTATATCAATATTATTTAATGGAGGGCCTATAGCTTTCATCCTGAAATGCTCAGTCAGCCCCCCCCTCTGGCAAACGGAGCGCCCTGGTCGACTTGGGTTTGCACTCAGGTAACACCATGGCGCCGCACCCAATCAAGCAGCTACAACACCACGCGTGTGAACTACACACGCTGTGGATACACGCATGGGCGCACAAACTGCCCAGCCAAGGACAAGGAGTGTGACAGGTGCGGGAAAATGGGCCATTTTGTCAAGGTGTGTAGAGGGAGAAGACGGAGCATGTATTCGCGAAGATAAGGGATTTGTGGTAAGATGCATGGTGCAGGAGGGCATCCCTGATTGTGTGATCTCGCGGTCGGTAGATGGCTGCCTAGACGCCCAGAGGGTGCTAGTAGCCATTTTGAAACATATAGGGTTCTATATGAGCTTCAAGAAAGTGACGCCCCCAGCGACCACGGCTCAATACCTGGGGATAGACATCGACCCGCCCTCCCCCTGAATGTATTGGATGTCAGTCCCCACTGTGAAAGTACAACATCTGAACACTTTGACTTCTGGATACTGAATGGTTTATTCACGGCCTAGGGCTCGCTCAACCCGCTGGCTAAACTTTCCATGACGTCATCTCATTAGCATAATCCTTTGTCTCAAACTCTGCATCTCGTTAACATATATTAGCCACATAGCTATACGTCTATTACGCATATATCACATCCCCCCCTCAAAGTATTTCTGAAACATGAAAGGTTTCAAAATAACCATCAACATACCATATAACAGTCAAATGAATGCACAATAACATATATGTGTACTTAACTGAAACACAAGTCCTTGCAAATGTCCAAGCGCCGCATGGCACTGAAGTCCTTCACTGTCCGGCTGTAATGCCTCACGGTATACTATAAATTGTCCATTACACATTCAATATCAAAACACACAGCTGAAAATGTAACTTAATCCTACATGCACATGCTATACGTGTAAACACTCAATCTACACTGAGCTACTACAGGTCTAACCTGCTCGCCGGCCTAATCAGCCGACCTGACCTACTTAGATTAGTCGCACTCTTTACATTCGGCAACGACGCTGACCTAGATTGCGTTTGCCCGACCAGTTCGGGCCGCCCCCCCTAAAGGCGCCCTAATAATCTGCACTCGGTTTCGATATAACATATTACCTGACTCGTTCAAAATTTGATATTCTCTCCCAGAAATACCAGTCCGACCCAAAATAACCCCTTTTTTCCATTCCCCAGCATGATTCTTGTATTTTACTTTATCTCCGACTTTCATAGGTTTGTGCGGCTTTCCACACTTCTTGTCATGAAACGCTTTCTGACTTTGCTGCCATTCTGGACCTTCTTTGGATTTTGCGTTTCGGGTACCAAAATTTCTTCTGCCATTGGCAATCTACCTCTCAGCCTCCTGCTCATGAGCAGCTGAGCCGGAGATGCATTCAAGGCGGGCAAGGAAGTGTTACAATAATTCAGCAAAGCTAACTGAAAATCTGAACCAGTCTTCTCACACTTCCTTAACATGTCCTTGACTGTTTGCACAAACCGTTCCACCTGCCCATTACTGCGAGGGTACTGTTTGACTGGAATACACGGCCTTAAACCCATAGTGGTGTGCAAATTCCCTATACTCATGGCTCTTAAACTGCAGACCATTGTCCGAAATAACCTGACTAGGAATACCGTGCCTTGCAAAATTATCCTTCAACGCTTCAATAACAGTGACAGACGACGTATCGCCCAACAGCGTCACCTCTGGATATTTCGTGTAATAATCTACAGTTATCGGGTAATTCTTTTGGTTTAACTCAAACAAGTCTGCACCCACATTTTCATACGGTTGAGAGGCGATCGGGTGATTTATCAACGGCTCGTTATGCAAATTTTTCCGGTTGTTTTGGCAAGTGTCACACCGACTGACTTTATCTTCAATTTGCTTATTCATATTCAGCCAAAACATACAGTCCCGTGCCAGCTGCTTGGACTTTGTCACACCCAAGTGTGTCTCATGTAACGCCTCAATCATTTCACCGCGGAGACCCAGAGGAACCACCACCCGATTGCCTTTCATGACCAGATTATTTTCTATCGTTAACTCGTGTTTGTGTGGGATGTACTGTCTCAGACACGGCGGTGTCTGTATGCGTGTAGTGTCCCACCCATCTTCAATGTGTGAGATCAGCATGGACATGGATGCATCCTTTTCATATTCTCTGACAATCTTACTCAACAAACTTGATGATTGAATGTCCACTGCGGCAACGCAGAACATGCCATCGAACAGGTTACCATGACCTACTTTGGCACTATGCGCCCTGGACAACGTGTCTGCAAAAAACATCAAAGAACCCTTCAAATGACATAGCTGAATATCATAATTTTGCAACCGCATTCGCATTCTCTGCATCTTAGCCGAAAGTTTATGAATTGGTTTCTGCATTATCGCCACTAACGGCTTATGGTCTGTTTGAATCTGAACTTCCTTGCCAAAGATATAGTCATGAAACCTCTGGCATCCGAAACATATGGCAAGCATTTCTTTTTCAATAGTGGCATAGCCACACTGCGCTGAGTTAAGCGCACGAGATGCGAGTGCGATTGGCTTGTCATCTTGCATCAACACGCCACCTAACCCTGACTGACAAGCATCTACTTGGATAACAATGGGTTTCTTAACATTGTAATATGACAACACAGGAGCAGTTCTTAACTTTTCCTTCAACTTATCAAACGCGCCCTGCTGTTCGATCTGCCAGTGCCACGCGACGTCCTTAGCCAGGAGCATGCTTAGTGGTTTGGCTATCTCGGACATGTTGGGTATAAACTTGTGTACATATCCAACCATGCCCAGGAACCTTTGGACGCCTTGTTTGTCACACGGCTCTGGCATGTCGATTATTGCTTGCACCCTGCTGGGTAAGTTGATGACCTACATACTTCACTGTAGTCCTACATAGCAAAGATTTTGTTTTGTTCAATTTAAGGTTAACCAACCTAGCTCGGTCCAACACAGCTCGGAGCTGCTCGTTGTGCTCCTCAACCGTTGACCCATATACCAAAATGTCATCCGTTACTATCCCGATACCGGGTATATCGCCCATGACACGGTGCATTTCCTGAATAAAAATGTCACCGGCTGTTTTGATGCCAAAAGGCAAGCGGGTGTACCTGTACCGGCCCCACGGAGTATTGAACGTGCACAGACATGAACTTTCTTCATCTAACTCTATCTGCCAATAACCTGTCATTGCATCCAAAACTGAAAAATATTTCGCATCTGCCATTTTGGCAATAATTTTGTCAATCGTTTTGGTAGGGAAAGGCCCTCTCTTTATCGCCTTGTTCAACTTAGTCGGATCCAGACAAACCCTCATCTTGTTTTGTTTTTTTACGATAGTTATGGAGTTAACCCACTCGGTAGGTTCATCTTGTTCAACTATGACACCTAACTTTACCATGCGATCAAGCTCACTACATACCTTACCCTGAATGGCAAATGGAATCCGTCTAGGTGGATCAATAACAGGTTGTACAGATTTATCGACATGAATGACAGCATTTGCTTTGATCAACCCCAAACCCTGAAACACATCTTTGTATTCGCTTACCAGCTTCTCCGCCTGAGCGCTGGGACTGTTCATCGGCTTGGAAATGTTCGTCGGCACAGCACAGTGCACCTCATCCACACGCACCAGCAGGTTCAGTGTCACACAAGCCTGCTTGCCCAAAATAGGCTGACAGTTCTGTACCACTTGGAACTTAAGCACTCTGTCGCCGACGTCCAGCATCGCCTCCCCGTCAGGAGTGATCCGATGACCCGAGAACGTCACCAAGCGACTCTGTCGCCCCGGAGCAACTCTGTTGAAGACGTACCTCGGCAGCACGTTCGCCTCCGACCCGGTGTCGAGCTTGAACTTGACAGGACAACCGTTCACCCGAACGATCGCGTGCCACAGCTCGGCATCTTGCTCGGCACCGCGGTCCATGGCACCGACAAACAGAGCCGTTGCCAGCACATTGACATTCGCCGGATCCGGGTCTCGCTCAGCATTGTGGGGGTGGGGGCTCTTCAACGGTAAGCTCATTGACTCTGCCCAGTCTGCTCCTGCAGACCTTACTGAAGTGCCCGATCTTCTTGCAGGCTATGCAAGCCTTGCCTTTCGCTGGGCAGACTCCCCCGGCAGTGTTCATATCCACAGTTCTGGCAGCGGATCTTGAACTCTCCTGCACCGGCGCTGCCGGCATTCCAAGATGGCGATTTCCAAGATGGCGTCGCCAATGACCGAACCGCCGGTGCACCGGTACGCGCAGTAGCATAGTTCCTTATAAAATCAATCTCCTTACTTTCCATGTCTGACTTGGTGTCCTCCAACAGATCTGAACTGAACTCACTCATTTCACAAATACTGACACATTTTTCCAAAGTTAACTCAGTAGTTTGCAGCAGTTTGTTACGCAAATTCACATTTCTCACACCAGCCACTAACCGATCGCGCAACAGCGACTCCTCCACATACCATATTCGCAATCCTTTACCCTGTCTCTCAATGCTGTGATGTACGTTGCCATATTTTCTGTAGCCTGATTATGCGTATTAAACTTATATCTTGTGATGATAAGACTGCATTTGCCTACACAATATGTCCGAAATGCCTCCGTGAGTGGCCCGATCTTGTCTTGATCAGCAAGCGCGATATCCATATTGGCAAAAACTTTTTGCGCCTCCTCGCCAGTGACTTGAAGAAAATCGCAGCATTGCACTCGTTCTGTCTTCATTATGACACCTGCAGCTGTGGCGTATATGTCATATGCTCTGATCCATGTTTTCCAGTCCGATCTCGCATTGTGGCTGAGCATAAGCTGACCAGGCGGCCGGAAACCCGGCAACGTATTAGCGAGCGGCATTCTTCCTCATCTGACACCATGTGAAAGTACAATGTCTGAACACTTTGACTTCTGGATACTGAATGGTTTACTCACGGCCTAGGGCTCGCTCAACCCGCCGGCTAAACTTTCCATCACGTCATCTCATTAGCATAATCCTTTGTCTCAAACTCTGCATCTCGTTAACATATATTAGCCACATAGCTATACGTCTATTACGCATATATCACACCCACTGACAGTCAAGCACATTTGACTAAACTGTGTTGATTTTATGGCACTGCACCAACAATTTTACACTGCAAACAGCATGCATGACCTTTTTACTAAAGTTAAACAAGACATTTTAGCCTTTTTGAGGGCAGCTGGTCTGTACCACCTCATATAGTTCATTAAAACAATTTGATTAATTACTTCTTTCATCTATTTTATTTAATTATATGATTTAGCTTTTAAAAATTCATAACTGTCTATTGACACATAACTGATTGTATGCTTTTACATTATATGTAAAGGCAATGTTTGAATAAAAAACAAGCAATTTTTGCCGTGAATATGGCCTATGCTGCCGACACGGCGTAAAGAAACCACCAATCAATCAATCAATCGACTCGGCAGCAATGGAGGCAAGGTTGCCCGGGGATAAGTTGGCTAAGCTGCAGTTGACACTTGCTTCCTTCGTAAGGCGAAGGAAAGCCACGAGGCTTGCGTTGGAGAGCCTGGCAGGGGTCCTCTCACACAGTTGCAAATTGTCTATGGGTGTCGCACTTTCTCAAGATGGGTCTATGACATGGTGAGCTCAGCCAAAAGGGCGACCAGTAAAGTCAGGCTGAATGAAGAGTTCAGGCTAGATGTAAAATGGGGGATAGAGTTTGCGGGTAAGTTCAATGGGAAGCCCGTTCTTTTGATCTATAGTGATGCATCATTGTTCGGCTTCTGGGTGACTCATGGTGACGATTGGGTGGCTGGATGTTTTAAGTTTAAAGATGAAAGAAATCTCCAGACGTGGCTGGGGCATCATTTTGTTGATTCAAGGGATGTGGGCTGTAGGACTGATAACATCAATGTCTTAGAGCTGTGGCCCATCCTGGTGGCGGTAAGGCGATGGGGCCACACTTGGGGGCTAATAGGATGATAATGTTCGTCACTGACAACACACAGGTCATGGCAGCCTTGAACTCAGGTCGAAGTGTGAATAAAACCATAATGGCGTTGTTGAGGCTGATCTTCTGGGCATCAGTTTCATTTAAGTTTGATGTTCAATCGGTTTATATAATACACATGATAACAACATTTGTGATGCTCTGAGTAGGCTGGATCAGTTCAAAAGCATTGCGCGGATCAGGGACGCTGACACTTCGCAATGCATGTGTTGTCACTATGTCTTTGATTGATAATTGACAGATTGGGACGAGCTGACTCGCGAGAGTTCCGCCTTCAAGGATGGTCACTACGCAGAGTCCACAAAAAAGTTCAGGTCGGTCCAGGTGAAGGCTATAAGCACATTAGTCATAGGAAGTGCTTCGGTATATAATCACTGCATCAGTCATAGGAAGGGCCTCAGTTATAATGACATCAGTCATAGGAAGCGCCTCAGTATATAATCACATCAGTCATAGGAAGTGCCTCAGTATATATATAACCACTGTATCAGTCATAGGAAGTATATCTGTATATAATCACCCACATAAGTCATAGATGTCTTGGTATATAATCACTTACATGAGTCATAGGAAGTGCCTCAGTGTATAATCACATGAGTCATAGGAAGTGCCTTAGTGTATAATCACATCAGTCATAGGAAATGGCTCAGTGTATAATCACATCAATCATAGGAAGTGCCTCAGTATATAATTACATCAGTCATAGGAAGTGTTTCGGTATATAATCACTGCATCAGTCATAGGAAGTTCCTCAGTTATAATGACATCAGTCATAGGAAGTGCCTCAGTTAAAATCACATCAGTCATAGGAAGTGCCTCAATATGTAATCACATCAGTCATAGGAAGTGCCTCAGTTATAATGACATCAGTTATAGGAAGGGCCTCAGTTATAATGACATCAGTCATAGAAAGTGCCTCAGTATATAATGACATCAGTCATAGGAAGTGCCTCAATTATAATCACATCAGTCATAGGAAGTGCCTCAGTTATAATCACATCAGTCATAGGATGTGTCTCTGTATATAATCATCCACATAAGTCATAGATGTTTTGGTATATAATCAATCACATGAGTCATAGGAAGTGCATCAGTATATAATCACATGAGTCATAGGAAGTGCCTCAGTGTGTAATCAGATGAGTCGTAGGAAGTGCCTCAGTTATAATCACGAGTCATAGGAAGTGCCTCAGTGTATAATCACATCAGTCATAGGTGTCTCAGTATATAATTACATCAGTCATAGGAAGTCTTTCGGTAAATATAATCATCCACATAAGTCATAAATGTCTTTGGTATATAATCACCTACATCAGTCATAGGTGTCTCAGAATATAATCACATCACTCATAGGAAGTGTTGCGGTATATCATCACCACATCAGTCATAGGAGGTGTCACTAGTCAGTGTACCGATATATAATAACCACATTCGTCAAAGAAGACTCGGTATATAATCACGCATCATTAGTGGAGAGCATTCTGTTCTAATAAAATTCATAGGAAACTGACACAAAAAACTTAGCTTTTTTTAAAATGATTTATTTATCATCATAAGTCCCATATTGTTACCTAACACAGGACGCCATTTTCAAACTCAAATACGAAAATAGGACAGGGATGCGCCATTATAGATATCGGCTCGAGCTGCTCCCGAGTAAAACTAGTCTAGGACTGGGATCAGTCACCAGGGAGCGCCAGAAGCCTCTGTAAGTGTAACTGGGCTGGTAACCCGTTCACTGGTTCATTCGTGTATAACTCACCACAGCCCACGTTGGCGAGTCCTACCCTAAAGGCGTTTCACATGGACCAGTGCAGCCAGGTCTGTACACCAAACACGCACCAGCAGATATAGATAACCAAGCAATTGTTGGGAGAGTGACGAGAATACGTATCACCATGCTGTTTGTGGTGTGTGCTTTGTAGCGGGTGGTTGTGTGTTCTTTTAATTGTGTTTTTAGATGCTGACTACTAGCTCACCAGACGCGGTGGCTAGATTCGTAGAACGTAGGCTTCTCGTGTGGAAGGTCGGGAGTTCGGTTTCTGGTCGAGTCAAACCAATGAAGTACAAAATGTATACTTGTCGCTACCTAGCCTGGTACTCGGCATTACTAGGATAGGGCAAGAACTGGTTAGCTAAGTATCAGGATAATGTGATAGTGGGAAATTGGATCATGGTGCTAGCAACCTGGTCACCCAGTGGGGCAGCACTATAGAGTCGACAATGTGACAATGTGCAATCATGGCGACTTTAGTGGGAAATAAGGCCGCCAGCACCATGACCTGATATCCCACTCAGTCACATTATCCGGGCACTGAGCTCACCAGCCCTTGCCCTATCCTATTAATGCCGAGTACTAGGCTAGGAAGGGACGAGTATCAATTTTATGAGTCATGGGTTTGACTCGACCGGGAACCGAACTCCTGACCTTCCGCATGCGAGGGCATCTGTGGGAGTACAGCCCTGGTTGTCCCAGTCCAAGTGGAGCGTCTTTAAGACAGACATAGCATACTTTATTGATGCGTCAAACTACAATGATGCTAATCCTAGTATTAGTCAAGTCAAATCGACTCGGGCAAAATAAATGTTAAAAACAGTTCAATAACAACAGGTTTGTGTGTTGTGTTGCTGAGCCTTCCCACACAAACTGAAAAACAATTTCCATGACAACTCGGAAATGTGCCTGGCGACCGGAAACCACGTGACATTTCCGTGGTTTATAACACGTACAAAGGACATATCTGGGCCGCGTTCAGGGTGCACCTTGGAGATTCTGAACGACTTTAAGCAGTCCGGTGCCTCCATAGCCTGCAGCCATTTGTAATTGAAAAGAATAGCTCTGATTGGCTGAAACCCATGGCCATTTTGGAAGTGGTTTTGCCTGCTACCTGAAAAGCAAGACGTCTCGGCATACCCTGAACGCAAATTGGCTAAAAAGACGTCGCTGAGCCATCTCAGAATCGACTGAGGCGTACCCTGAATGCGGCCCTGTAATCATTGTCGCTTCCTGTGCAGTCTTAACCACGTGACTCAATACTGAGTGAACAAACTGTCAGCTACGCACTAATAATCCAGAATAACAATTTCATAAATGTCACCAGTCCTTCTGCAGTGACATTTACTTCATTTCCTTAATTTCTTATTTTTTAAATAGGTTTGTCCAAGGAACATGGCTTGTAAATTGTTCAGGTTTTAGATGATGGAGAGTGATCCCGTGTTCGTCCATTTGGCAATACATAATTATAAAAAGTTATTCAGTAGGCCAACTTCCGGCACCCAATTATACAAACAGCTGTGGTCACTGGTACACAGGGACTGGGCTACATCAGTGTTTGTACCAAGGCAGAAATAAAAATTCTACTTTTGTGCAACCAAAATCTTATTTTTCCTCCAGTACATAAAATATGAAAAAACAAAGCTGTCAGACAAATAACAATATATATTCTGAATAAAGTAACTTATTTCATTAGCGTTCCAAGGAATATATGACATTCAAGTTAAGTTTTGAACAAAAAATGTAAGCAAAATCCCATGGATTCACCTTAAAATTATCGAAAATCTGACTTTAACTGACAAATACGTGAATATCTGACGAAAGTCGGATAATCTGACTCTGTACAAACACTGTAATCTAAATGAACCTCACAGCCCAGGTCAGCCACCTAAATTTGCAATGCGATCTTGTGTATTGCTTCTTCATAATGGGACATTCACGTGGCCGGTGGGGAATAATGGCTATTAAAAGTACAAAAATCACCATTACAAAATGCACCATCAATAGGATATATATACGCGTGTACCCTGTGGACTGACTATGACGAGGTGTGAACCAGGCAGGTTCAACACAGGAGTTGGGACAAGCATCGCTGTCTATAATCAATCACAAGACGCGAGTATTCCGCACTAATTCAATTCGAATTAAAAACTGAACACAAATCAATTCCTTATTTTTCTATCATTGGCTCATTAAGTTTTACCATTATATTGAGGTTATTTAAAGTTGCATAGTCCGATGAAGCATCAAATTTTCAAAACCATAAACACGCACCTAGTTTTGATTGTGCATATCTAACTTAGATATAGATACTGATACACTTATGAAGCATTTGTTGCCAGATAGAAGGGCGTACGTAATAAGTCTATTTAGTAGAACCTGTTACTGCTGAAGCCTGTTATCAGAGTTTTGGCGTACTTGCCAAAATTAATTTTTCATCTTTGCACTTCAAATATCTCCAAAGTTAGCCATTTAAAATAAAAGTTACCACAAACTAAAGTAAGGTAGGTTATAACAATCAATTTAATATATTTATCTCAGAAATATGGCTGAATCTGAAAACCTTCGGACTATGCAACTTTAATTACAAACTGAGATGGAATTGTTGGATACAAAATGTACACCTCAGTGGAGCTGGTGCAACACCTGACATTGGTACTACAGACAGTCCTGATAGACTTCTACATTGCTACTTGTCAATGTTGAAGTCTCACCTCTTCTTGTGATGGTTTGACAGTGTTTTAAACCACTGCACAGATTTCTGCGCAACCTATACTCGGACACTTCCGGTTTTGGAGTGTCTGCCATAAAATTAGCCGTTCTTTACCTGTTCAATACCAACATGCCTGCACATGCACATATTGCATAGTCCGATAAAAATATCAAATGTTCGAAAGCAAAATGCTTATCTAGATTTGAACCTACATATCTAATTTCGATACTCTGCCACTTATTTAGTGTTTTAATATTGCTGCATGGAAGGATGTGCTAAGTCAATTCAATAGAACTTGTTCCTCCTGAACCCTATGCGGTCAGTTTTGAGAAGCACGCCAACATTGATTTTGCGTGTTTACACTTCAAAGATCTCCAAAGTAAATTTTTTCAATTCTAAGAAAGGTAGATTAGAAGGATCAACTTAATATATTCATCTCAGAAAATGACAGAAACTCAAAACCATCGGACTATGCATACAATTTGATACTGAAACTAATGCGGGGCATAAGTAAAAGGTTTGGCTGCACCACTTTACTGCTGCTCCCTGGGTATCCAAGGCACTCTAACGGAGACGGAAGTGTCCCACTGCAGAGCACCTCAAAGCATTGTGGGATTGGTTGACACTATCTGGGTGAAGGACCAACAAACGGCTAACTAGTGCGCATGCGTAACTCCAACCCAACCGCAGCCCCAACACCAGACCAAGCACACGTGCACACCCAGCCGACAGCCGGTACACTCAAGGTGTCTGTCTGTCCACACTCAAGTTGCAGGTACACACTCAAGTTGCCGGGACATGCTTCTGACTGGCCATTGCTGTGCTGTTAAGTTAGCACTCACCGGACAAGTATTCGCGTCACCTAACTGACTACACATTGGCTATACGGTGACTTATAACCGGTTACAGGAGTAGACAAGGCCATATGCTAATACTTACGTGTACCTAAGGGCAGGTTATACATAATGCACCGTCTTATTTACTGTGAATCTTACTATCCGTTATACACATGGTTATATTAATAGTTATACTACGATGCTGCATGTCGCCCAACTTTGAAACCAAAGCGAGGCTGGCAATAAAATGTTGATTTTTTCAGTGTTTCTGTATTAAAATGTTGATGTGTACTACTTTGGGGGGTGGGGGGGGGGGGTCTAGAAAAGTACTATGCTTTGTACGACCGTGGACATGTTGACAACTTTGGATGGCCTCTAAGTCTAAGCAGTTAGGCGTTCCACAACCCTTCTAACGCTGACCCCTAGCGGGTGAACTGCACACTATCTGAGCACTGTCTCCAAGGGCGTAATCGATTAATCGACTCTGGTCACCCGAGCCACTTTTTGGCGCATGCGCACATCCTGCAGACTCGGGTCGAATAATCGAATACGCTTCTCCATGCTCGAGTGACAAAAATGGTGGTTCTTTTATTTGTCGTTTTAATAGCCGTTATAATTACAGCAAAATGTTATTACCAAAAAAAAATATGTATGACTGGTGGCTGTTATCCTGCAGGACGGTACCAGCGCAAATGTGACATCATCGCTCCTTGCAAACCCCAGCAAAGAGGTGGGTTACTGGGGTCGGGTTGTTTTGCACACTGCACGTGTATTTGTCGACTCCACTCGCGGTGTTCTATTTGAAATTCGGAGGACTCGGGTGACCAGAGTAGCTCGGGTCGTGTTAATCGATTACGGCCCTTATGTTAACAGGTCATCGAGACGGCTCTCAATCTGATACACACGTCAGGAGTTTGTGAGACTTAGCTATGACAGAGAACAAAAACAGCGTAACAACCCGGCTGTAAACAGGCAGACTCAGCGCAGTACACCCCCCCCCCCCACCCCACACACACACCGAACAAACGCTACATATTTACGTGAGAAGAGTGTCTACTGTAAAATGGGGCAGCAGGTGGTTATTCACCAGCAGTATTGATTGGTTGGTCCTGAGATGGGTTGTTCTACTTCCGGGTCGTCACCTTCCATGACCGGTTAATGGAGGATCAATTCAATTAATAAATAACTAATGAAGATGAAAGAAACAAATTAGATTATTACAAGAAACTGCTTTAATTAGACAACTGTGTAAGTAGCCCACTTGGCATCATATGGATTCACTGCAGGTCGCAGCGTGCTTATTTACACGTGCCATGCACTAGTAATTTATACCGTTATCAATTTAGTCATATTTAGACCTATATGATATATATATATAGTTTTATATACACATTTGTTTATATGCTATTATCTACTGATATTCATGCTTAAAGGTTACTTCAAGTAAGATAGGAACATTAAACCAAAACCAAGAGGGGAGATTCTTACTCTTAGATTGACCACATGGCTTAACCATATGCAATAACTACCTTAATTGTTAGTTCATTTTAAAATTTAAAAACATCCTTTTCCTTTGTGAAATAGAATACTGGTCAGAGTGCTGGTGTGAGTTGACCTATTTACTAGGTTTAATCACTGGGTTGTAGCAGAATGGCTGGCACTATCTAGGAATGAGGCGTTCAGTGGCTGGGGGTTGAGGTGTTTGGAATATGCTTTAAAACAATATGTAACACCGAATACATTCAAAGTAACCTGTATGAACTTTGACCTCCCCTGCACCGGGATCACCCTTGACACAGGAATTGTTGTCGAAGGAAATTAAGAACATTTTCACCCCCCTCCCCCCTCAATTGACTGCCCAACTCCCCTTGTAGGTGCCGCTTCTATAAGAGGATTCCCTACAAAGGAACGTGCTGAAACCAAATGGGGATTTGATGGAACGGCCAGGATGCGACTTTTACTGGCTCAGTAAAAGAAGTGGGCAGTTTTCACTAAGAAGCTGAATGGTCAGGGTGCGACTTTTACTGGCTTAGTAAAAGAACTGGGCAGTTTTCACTAAGAAGCTGAATGGTCAAGGTGCGACTTTTACTGGTTTAGTAAAAGAAGCGGTGTGCAGTTGTCATTGAGAAGCTGAATGGCCAGGGTGCGACTTCTACTATGAGAAGTAAGGTGATGAGAACCAGCAGGTTGCCAGCACCAGCGTCAGGAGCCGAGGTCTCAGCAACAGGACGCGTCATACAAAACGAGGCTGGCACAAGCTTTGTTTGTTCACAATACAGCGAATAACTGCTCACTACATACAGGATGATGGCTAAACGCTGCATACCGGAACCAACCGAAGCACCGATAACAACCTCCCACAGTATCGAATTAAAATTCATCGTCTTAAAGGGCGGATAGTTTTGCGAACATGATCACGCCCAACTCGGTGATTCTGTAGGCTATAGTGGCAACGCTCGGTGGGAAGAACTATGGCAATCTTGCATCTAAGTACCGTGCTTTAACACCAGTGGTTTAAGGCTCTGTAAAATGCACTATGATCAGTATCGGTTCAGACATTTGTGCACCAGTTTCAGGTGTCGTCTCGCATTTGTTGGTGTCAATAAATTATATATGCTTCAGGATACAAATCCATGAGGTACTTAGTAATATGGACACCCGGGACCACCCTGAAGTGGCAGTCACTTATTTAGAATTTAATGATTGGATCGAAAATTGCGTAAAACTATTTACTCGGTGAAATCACACCCAAACTAGTTTCTACAAGCTCCAACATCTGAGCATTACAATTCCAACTTTTCAGTTCAGTTCTGTTCAAGCGGTGGGAAATGGCGTAAACTGTAAAGTCTTAGTGATTATCATTGTTTTACATGTGATTGTATTAGTAATGGCGTCTTAACTGCGACCGAGTGAGGTTAAGTCTCTAGAACACTGTGATAAGGAGCTATGTTGAGCAAGTCATTTTGTTCGGTTTCATAGGGGGCCTTTGTCTAACCCCACAGCCCCAAATGGACCCCACTTCTGTAGGTGTCAACTAAAGGTTGGCGGTTTCCATTTACAAAGCCATGGTTAGTAACCACAAACAGTCCTCAGGCACTGTCCAACAACTACCATATTCTCACGGGTTGACGCGCTGGGTGTTTAAATTGGCAAATCACTGAAGTGGGAGGTGGGCCACAAGGGTATTTAAGGGGTGCGCGGTTACAAAATATTGGCCAAATGGGAGGTGGGCGTTAACCCACACATGGGCATTAACCCGTGAGAATAAATACGGTACATTTGTGTCCTTAGTGCGAGGTTAATACTTCCTTTTGGCAACCCTTTGAGTACAAACAAATAAGGAAAAAAACACGCTAAAACTGGAGGATGGCCCACATTTTGTTTGCACAGAATTTTGCTATTATTTGCTTGGAAAATGTCACTTAGTGACAAAAATTTCATCACGTCTTGCCTAATAACGACTCGATATTAATACTGCAATCCAACACTCAACCCATTTTCTACCTATAACGAACATGTTATTGTCAGGCGATAGCCAGGCAACAAGCTCTCCCAGTATCCTCAGTGTGCTGAGGCTACAGTCAGAAGTAGCACGTGTCAAGCGCTGGATAAGACATGAGTTCTCCCAGCATCCTCTGTGCACTGAGACTAGTCAGAAGGATCATGCATCAAGCGCTAGCCAAGATGTGAGTTCTCCCAGTATCCTCAGTGTGCTGAGACAATCAGAAGTAGCATGTGTCAAGCGCTGGCCAAGACGTGAGCCCTCCCAGCATCCTCAGTGTGCTGAGACAATCAGAAGTAGCACGTGTCAAGCGCTGGGTAAGACGCGAGTTCTCCCAGCATCATCAGTGTGCTGAGACTACAGTCAGAAGTAGCATGTGTCAAGCGCTGGCCAAGACATGAGCTCTCCCAGCACACTGAGACTACAGTCAGTAGTAGCACGCATATTCAGTGCGCTGAGATTACAATCAGAAGTAGTATGCATCAAGCGCTGGCCAAGATGCGAGCCCTCCCAGCATCCTCAGTACGCTGAGACTAGTCAGAAGTAACACGTGTCAAACACTGGGTAAGACGCAAGTTCTCCCAGTATCCTCAGTATGTTGAGACTATAGTCAGAAGTAGCATGCATCAAGCGCTGGCCAAGACGTGTGCTCTCCCAGTATCCTCAGTGTGCTGAGACTAGTCAGAAGTAACACGTGTCAAACACTGGGTACGACGCAAGTTCTCCCAGTATCCTCAGTATGTTGAGACTATAGTCAGAAGGAGCATGTGTTAAGCGCTGGCCAAGACGTGAGCCCTCCCAGTATCCTCAGTATGCTGAGACTAGTCAGAAGTAACACGTGTTAAACACTGGGTAAGACGCAAGTTCTCCCAGTATCCTCAGTATGTTGAGACTATAGTCAGAAGGAGCATGTGTTAAGCGCTTGCCAAGACGCGAGCCCTCCCAGTATCCTCAGTACGCTGAGACTAGTCAGAAGTATCCTCAGTGTGCTGAGACTAGTCAGAAGTATCCTCAGTGTGCTGAGATTAGTGAGTAGCAGCCACACAGATAAGACCCAGTCAGCCTCCATCTTACACTGCTCTATGTACCTTACCGCGTCCCTATCCAGTTGACACTGGCTCCCTTCATGGTAACATCAGCAACTACTAACAAGGTTGCACACCATCAGAATGCTCCATTGTGTTAGATTGGCTCAGGTGAGTGAAATATTTTGCTATGTACATAAATACATTAGTATCGACCGATAGGAAAGGTGCATTTTTCTTGTGCCAGCAGGATGGTTACCCCCAAGGGTGATTGATGCCCACACATACATACAATTATTTGGCTAAATAGCAACCATACATATATTATTGTAATTATTATAATAATTATAAGATACCCTAGCATTATAATCATATTATATATAAATGCCCATGTAATATAACCATATCATGCTTATTATTAAGATATCCTAATATTATATTAATTTATTGTAATTATAACTGACCACAGAATGTCCACAAACACACATGGTGTCTGTGAACTGCATGGATGCGCGACATTATTGAATTCATCATGCCAGCATCCCTTGGGTGCTGGTCGGTGTTCCATCAGAGAGCGCTTCTTTTACGCTTTGTCTTACTGCCCACATGGTATCCTAACGACATTCATGCACACAGTTCATCGCAGTCATTTCGTTACGCCATAGCCATAATAATTTTTGATTTGGCCTAAATTATGAATAATTGCCAGCATTTTCATTGTAGGTTCTTCATCAAATGTAGTTTAATTTTTCAAACTAATGAATATTATGAAACTACAAACCAAATAGATTCAGCGAATTAAGCCATTTCCAAATGATGATTTCCTGAAAAGGGCCTGAAAGGAAACTGAAAGTTATCGAGAAAGAAGCGAAAATTAAGACAAGCGCCCTTTAAAAAAATTGTTTACGGGGCTTCAGTTTTATTCGCTAAACTTGAAAATTGGTCAGTATAGCAACATAGCGCTTGTTAGTGAGACGCACTCCAGCAGGCAGCAGTAATGTGCAAATAACGAACATGGTGCAAGGACGGATTGCAAAACTGCCTTTGAGGACACAAAAAGCAAGAACAGAAGCCACCACAGAGATAGATGCAGCCTCCGACCGGCATAACCATGTCACTACTGGGACATACCGAAGTGGGTCACGCAACCATGCAACCATGACACATGTGGAACATGCAGTGAGCATGATTCACATATATGGCAAGTGTAAGAACCATGATGACACATAACCATGACATGTGTGGAACATGCAGTGAGATTCACATACATGGCAAGTCTAAGAACCATGATGACATGTAACCATGACGCGTGTGGAACATGCAGTGAGCATGATTCACATACATGGCAAGTGTAAGAACCATGATGACATGGAACCATGACGCGTGTGGAACATGCAGTGAGCATGATTCAAATACATGGCAAGTGTAAGAACCATGATGACACGCAACCATGACACGTGTGGAACATGCAGTGAGCATGATTCAAATACATGGCAAGTGTAAGAACCATGATGACACGCAACCATGACACATGTGGAACATGCAGTGAGCATGATTCACATACATGGCAAGTGTAAGAACCATGATGACATGGAACCATGACGCGTGTGGATTCAAATACATGGCAAGTGTAAGAACCATGATGACACGCAACCATGACACGTGTGGAACATGCAGTGAGCATGATTCAAATACATTGCAAGTGTAAGAACCATGATGACACGCAACCATGACACGTGTGGAACATCCAGTGAGCATGATTCACATACATGGCAAGTGTAAGAACCATGATGACATGGAACCATGACGCGTGTGGAACATGCAGTGAGCATGATTCAAATACATGGCAAGTGTAAGAACCATGATGACACGCAACCATGACACGTGTGGAACATGCAGTGAGCATGATTCAAATACATGGCAAGTGTAAGAACCATGATGACATGTAACCACAACGCGTGTGTAACATGCAGAACCATGATGACATGTAACCATGACGCGTGTGTAACATGCTGCAAGCCGTGGTTAACATCCACATACCGGATGTGATGGACAGGATCAGGAGATGGTGAGTTTGATCACCAGGAAAATGGCACCAAAGACTTTTCTTGCCTCAGCAAAATAAAAAATATAACCTTTCTAATTTGTGTTAATAAAGAGATAAAACCAGGATGACGTTCTTTACAATACAGTAAATCCATAGGACCGACTTTAAATGGTCCATTTAGGGAGGTGGTCGGAATAGGGAGTTAAAAAAAAAGTTACTATGGTATTGCATGGGGGATTGTTTGGGACCCAAATACAGAGCAAGATATAGGGGAGTGGTCGATCTGTGGAGGTGATCGGTTAGAGAGGTTTTACTGGACACCATTTAAATCATGATGTAAGGGTTTTCCTTCCGTATAACTTTTCAGTTTAAATGAAGCAGTTTTCACTTTAAATGGGTTATTTAGAATTACCGTGTGCCATACCTGATAGACCTGAGCCTGTGTTGTTACCAGTTACACCCGCCTACTTTTGGAGAATAACACACCATACTGAGGCGTCCCCGTCTCCGGCCCCTAGTCATGGTTTAATGCTGCAACCTTCTCTTCCCGCAGATTTAGTTCTTTAATTAGAATTAGGAGTGTTATATGTTTCTACCAGAGACAAGGCTATTACAAAGAGTAGTGAAAGCGTGCATGATGCCTGTACAGTATATATTAACAAGTCTTGTGTTTCTTTACGGCTTTGTGACTGGGCGGGGTGTGCGCTTGTCGTGGATGTCAGTGATCTGCAGTCACGTGGGTGGTTACAGGTAGCGCCACCAGCACCAAACACACAAGTCACCTTCGTGCAGCCATGCTTCAACGGCACTGTCCAGTTTGTTAGGCCACTGTTCTGTAGCCACTGTTCTGTAGGCTGTAGGCTGTAGCCACTGTCCAGTAGGCTGTAGCCACTGTCCAGGTGGTTGTGACTACTGTGCGTGACCTGCAGTCACTGCCCAGTATGCTGCCTCTCCGGCTATGTTTGCTCCGGTTACGAACCAGTTGTCTGCCTGAATCAAGCTGCACCCACCGTACAACTATATTTCAACTAAATACAAACTGCAACTCACCAAGTCGCGAATGAGCTGAGTGACCTAGCTAAATGACCTGCAATACCCGATTCAATGCCCACAATGACCGTTACAAGACGGAGCCAGGAAGCCGGCTAAGTAATCAAACTCAGCGTGAACCTCAACAATTAATCACAGACCGAACGTGGCACATTCACACCACAATGGGCGACTTTGCTTCACACCGGCTGGCAGATGCGCCAATCAAGTTCTCCCTGGCGAGATGACTCTACTTTCAAACGAACACCTACTTATTCGTCACTACCCGAGTACTTTGGGAAGTCTAACTACCAGTGCCTACCACCCGGTGGTGGGTCCCTGCTGGGGTCATTGCCCTGGTGTCGTCAGGCTGGTGTCCTCAGTGATGCTCACTGACTGCAGCACCACTTTCAGCTGCTCCAGCGTCTTCAGCAGCGTGATCTGAAAGCCACGAGAGGCCGGAAGTAGAGGGAACGCTGGAAGGCCAGCGTCTGACGGAGGTGCGTCCCCAGACGGAATCTGGAGGACCAAACTGTCGGTCGGGCTTTGTTTGACGACTGGTTGGCTGGTGAAGTCACCGGAGTGTAAAGCCGGTGGCGGGGTTTTTGGCACTGCTGAGGCGTCTGTCTGAGTGACGGGCGCACCTGGTGTGGTGGAGGCGCCCTTCTTGATGGATGACGTGGCTGGGACCTTCAGCCAGTTTTCAAGCCGGCGGATCAATCTGAGGACAGGAGCAAAGCAAACATCTAAAAAAGGTGTTATAGTTCTGTTTGTAAAATACTGATTAGATTTTGTTGGGAATTTTGCACCAATTCCATGCCTTTAAACCATTGAGTACGTGAGTCTAAAGGACCACAAAAAACACACAATTCAGGGTAGGACAATAAGGACTGCCAGGTTGCCCGGGGCACCTACTTTACTTGGTCGGGCAGGTGAAGTTTTCGGTGACCTGCCTGACGGGCAAGTTGTTATTTTTCTGATCTGCAGCAGCAGATTTCAGTTTCAATTGGCTGACTTGGGCTTGGGCAGGTAGTTTTGGCACTCGGGCAAGTAGAAAATTCAGTCATTTGCCCGATTGGGCAAGTGGGAACAAATTTTACTGTCCTACTCTGCATATCTAGTCAGCAAAACTGACGACAAATCGAGGGCTTTTGTCTGGCTCTATTTGACTATATTTTTGACTAGATTTTCCCACTCTTTACAAGGTTGTGTTTTCATGACTTTTCGAGGACTTTTCATGATTTTAAACAGCTCTTTTTAAGGACCAAATACAAAATTCCTACAGCCACCCATATGAAACTTTGCATGTTGCAACCCTGCAAGTATGCTGGAGTAAATCTACTGATCATCCAGAAGTTAATGAATCATAGAGAATTTCACCAACAAAGGGTCACAAACATCATTTTTATTTGCAAACAAATTACGAAATTAAAAACACATGATTTTAAATTGTCAGGCAATGCTATTTTCGTGACATTTTGCCCTTAAAACACTAATTTTAAGAACTCTCCAGCACTTAGTTTTGAAATAACCAATCTAAGTATGTTGTAGGTTTTAAAGGACCAGTACAAACCCTGTTAACGTCTTCTTGTATTAAACATTACATCTGCAAGTGCATATTACTAATAAAAACATATTTAATTAGAAGATGAATTAAACTCGAGGTGGCATTAATTCGAGGAAACCTAACTAGCACAATTCTTTGTTTTTCTTTAACAAGATTCTTGTGAGAGATCTAAATTTGATTAACCGAACCCCTTTCTGCTACCAGCTTTGTGTCACCGCTGAGTTATGCTAGGGTTACATTGCGCGAGTGACAGGATGCGTACATTACAGCTGAATGAAACATTAGCGGGTTACCTGAACGCGTGCTTCGACATGTACTCCAGTACTTCCTTCTCAAAGCAGACAGGAGGGTGGACGACCGTCTTCATAATGGACTGTAAATAGGCAGAACCAGTAAGCCGCTACCGACATACCGCACACAAATACACAACACAGCAGTTAGTTGCTTTAAAGACTGGACCCAGACTATATGTAAAGTATATGGATTTGTTGTTGGAGTTCTACCTCCAGGCAACATCTAAGGTCAGATCAGGATGGATACCGACTTGTGACAGTGCGCACTCATGGTGACTTTATAGTGCTGCCCCACTGGGAAATCAGGCCACCAGCACCATGATCCGATATCCCACTCAGTCACATTATCCTGACACTGAGCTGACCAGTCCTTGCCCTATCCCTATTAAAGCCGAGCGCCTGGCTAGAAAGCGACAAGTATCAATTTGATGAGCAATTGGTTTGACTCGACGGGGACCGAACACCTGATCTCCCGCATGCGAGGCCCGCACCCTACTGCGCCCGGTAAAGTATATGGAAAATTAACCTGGCTCTTCAACCGTACATTAGCGCCATATATTTATGAACATTCAGTACATACAAGCGATGTGCTTATAAATAGTCCGCTGCCTAATGACTATAAACCATGGCTTTACACAATTTCAACTCAAATAGTCAAAACCGTTAGAGCTAGCGACTGACAGGTCAGTCACCAAGCAACTATTCACACAGATTTTTTTTATAAACAGCCATGACATGATTAGAAACGACACGGTGCCACTCAGTGTCCTGATTGGTGGCCGCACATTCTACTGTTGACAAGTGCCCCCCACCCCCCACCCCATCCCAAACAAAAGTAAAGCTTGTTTTATATAACAACGCCTCCAGAGCACATTGATTTTTTATCATCGGCTATTGGACGTCAAGCATATGGTCAGTCTGACATATTTCATTGCAGGAAACCCGCTGCCGCCACATAGGCTACTCTTTCCGATAAGCAGCAAGGGGTCTTTTATATGTACTTTCCCAGAAAGAACAGTGCATCCCACAGCCCACGATGAACCAGTTGTGGACCACTGGTTGGAACGGAAAATAGCCCAAACTGCAAATGGATCAACCGAGAAGGATCGATCTGATGACCGACAGCTTCACAGGGTGACACGCTACCCGCTTGAGCTACATCCCGCTCCCCACTCATCCCAAACAAGTGTTCATAGAAGCCTCCCCCCCCCCCCCCCCCCCCCCCCCGACATAGTCACCCACAAACTGTTGTTGCTGATTCTGTCTACTTTCGCTGACTTGTTAGTAAAGATCGCACCTGCACCATCTTCAGAATGGCCATCTCGTTGTACATGCGACTGTTCTCGAGGCCCTGCTGTGTTCCCTTCTGCTTCTCGTAGCCAGCCTCATTGTAGTACGGCTCCGGTACAAGGATGAGCCCTGCAGCACCAAACGGGCAAAGATTACACACCCAGTGAAGAAAACTAACTCGCTTCAGGTAAAATAGTAATAATAACGCTAATCAAGTAAATATTAAAGATGTAGAATAGTAGTCAGCTTCAGGTAAAATAGTAATAATAACGCTAATCAAGCTAATATTACAGATGTAGAATAGTAGTCAGCTTCAGGTAAAATAGTAATAATAACGCTAATCAAGTAAATATTAAAGATGTAGAATAGTAGTCAGCTTCAGGTAAAATAGTAATAATAACGCTAATCAAGTTAATATTAAAGATGTAGAATAGTAGTCAGCTTCAGGTAAAATAGTAATAATAACGCTAATCAAGTTAATATTAAAGATGTAGAATAGTAGTCAGCTTCAGGTAAAATAGTAATAATAACGCTAATCAAGTTAATATTAAAGATGTAGAATAGTAGTCAGCTTCAGGTAAAATAGTAATAATAACGCTAATCAAGTTAATATTAAAGATGTAGAATAGTAGTCAGCTTCAGGTAAAATAGTAATAATAACGCTAATCAAGTTAATATTAAAGATGTAGAATAGTAATCAGCTTCAGGTAAAATAGTAATAATAACGCTAATCAAGTTAATATTAAAGATGTAGAATAGTAATCAGCTTCAGGTAAAATAGTAATAATAACGCTAATTAAGTTAATATTAAAGATGTAGAATAGTAATCAGCTTCAGGTCGAATAGTAATAATAATGTTCATTGAGTTAACACTAAACATAAAGAATACTAAAAGTTGAAATAGTAATCATAGCACTACCTGAGTTAACAAACAGACAAGAACAGTCAGTCACCTCGAGGTAAACTAGCAACCAAATTAACAATAGTCACGATGCAAACTTTGCTTCAATCTGACAAGATGCCTCTGGTAGGTATCCAGAAGGACAAGAGGCCTGAGATGTAAGAACAGACAGAGTTAGTGTGAAGGTTTACAGAGTATGCGCAGCAAACTGTCACAGCTACTCACCTTGGATGGAAATTAAAACTTGCAAAAGACTAGATTTACTGGTCCAAACTTCAGTACCCTGTAACAAAGATGATCGAATCTCAATTATACACGTCCCAGAATTATACAAGTACAGATCATATTAGCTCTTTCTTGAATGGAATTGTGTAAATTATCTGGCTGTTTTGTCAGATAATCATTATATCAACGTTGCTCTCAACCCAAGCACATATTGGATAATACTGGAAAAACCCCGCAGGGGAATTATTTAGTACCAGACATAGAGCTGCCTACTGCAGCCATTGTTTAACTGCAACCTATGCATTCTTGTTACAGTGGTCCCCCTCTTAAATGACCACCCCTACTGTATAGAGAGAATGTGGTCGCATAAGGGAGGTGGTCGCTGGTGAGAGCGTTAGGGTTAGGGTGAGAGGGAGTGGCACATTTAAATATCATACTTGTTGGTTTTAAAATAACACATTAAGTAATTTAAGCATCATATAATCACACTGGTTTTAAAATGTCTATTTAAATATCATGTAATCATACTTGTTAGTTTTAAAATAATGGTTGCATAAAGGGGGAAAAGGGTGGTCATTGGTCGCATTAGGTGGGTGGTCATTGGTGAGGAGTAATTTGTGGTTAAAATATGGTGCTGCATTGGAATTCTGGCCGCATATTGCGGGTGGTCGTTGTATAGGGGGACCACTAACTAATGAAGCTTTGAATTAAATAATTAAAATAGAATAATGTGAGAAGGAAATATCACCTGAGAGAAATAAAATGCCGGAAATTTTGACTTACAGTAAAGTTTTTGTGATACGCTGGCAATGCCAGACCAATGAGGGGCTGTCCGCCTGTTTGCAAAATATGGTGCAAATCAGTGAAGACGCGGAGAGAAGCCGAGTGAGCCGGAGTGTGGCCAGGTGCTTACTTACCCGTCCTGCCCAGGTGCCCAGCAGACTGACGCACACCTTGCCGTCTTCGTACAGGTTCGGGTTAAGTCGGTCCGAGCAGAACGAGACGTAGTGCACGCTGGGTGGAGCTGTCGGGTAGTCATCGGATAGTTGCACGTTGAAGAAGAAGAGGCTGTCCTCGTACGGCGTCCTGGCCGGGCCATGAATCATAATGCTGAACAGGTCCTGTAAGAACACCGCTAAGTTATGTACCTAAGTCTCACTAACCAGGTTTGACTGTTACAGTGTATGGTCCTGTAGCACACAGCTAAGTTATGTACCTAAGTCTCACTAACCAGGTTTGACTGTTACAGTGTATGGTCCTGTAAGAACACCGCTAAGTTATGTACCTAAGTCTCACTAACCAGGTCTCACTGTTACAGTGTATGGTCCTGTAGAACATTGCTAAGTTATGTACCTAAGTCTCACTGTTACAGTGTATGGTCCTGTAAGAACACTGCTAAGTTATGTACCTAAGTCTCACTAACCAGGTTTGACTGTTACAGTGTATGGTCCTGTAAGAACACCGCTAAGTTATGTACCTAAGTCTCACTAACCAGGTCTCACTGTTACAGTGTATGGTCCTGTAAGAACACAGCTAAGTTATGTACCTAAGTCTCACTAACCAGGTTTGACTGTTACAGTGTATGGTCCTGTAAGAACACCGCTAAGTTATGTACCTAAGTCTCACTAACCAGGTCTCACTGTTACAGTGTATGGTCCTGTAAGAACACCGCTAAGTTATGTACCTAAGTCTCACTAACCAGGTCTCACTGTTACAGTGTATGGTCCTGTAGAACATTGCTAAGTTATGTACCTAAGTCTCACTAACCAGGTCTCACTGTTACAGTGTATGGTCCTGTAAGAAATGAGCTAAGTTATGTACCTAAGTCTCACTAACCAGGTCTCACTGTTACAGTGTATGGTCCTGTAGAACATTGCTAAGTTATGTACCTAAGTCTCACTAACCAGGTCTCACTGTTACAGTGTATGGTCCTGTAGAACATTGCTAAGTTATGTACCTAAGTCTCACTGTTACAGTGTATGGTCCTGTAAGAACACAGCTAAGTTATGTACCTAAGTCTCACTAACCAGGCCTTACTGTTACAGTGTATGGTCCTGTAGAACATTGCTAAGTTATGTACCTAAGTCTCACTAACCAGGTCTCACTGTTACAGTGTATGGTCCTGTAAGAACACAGCTAAGTTATGTACCTAAGTCTCACTAACCAGGTTTGACTGTTACAGTGTATGGTCCTGTAAGAACACCGCTAAGTTATGTACCTAAGTCTCACTAACCAGGTCTCACTGTTACAGTGTATGGTCCTGTAAGAACGCCGCTAAGTTATGGACCTAAGTCTCACTAACCAGGTTTGACTGTTACAGTGTATGGTCCCGTAGAACATTGCTAAGTTATGTACCTAAGTCTCACTAATCAGGTCTCACTGTTACAGTGTATGGTCCTGTAAGAAATGAGCTAAGTTATGTACCTAAGTCTCACTAACCAGGTCTCACTGTTACAGTGTATGGTCCTGTAAGAACACAGCTAGGTTATGTACCTAAGTCTCACTAACCAGGTTGACTTACAGTGTAGGTCCTGTAAGACACGCTAGTATGCTAAGTCTCTACCGGTTGACTGTTACAGTGTATGGTCCGTAGAACCAGCTAAGTTATGTACCTAAGTCTCACTAACCAGGTCTCACTGTTACAGTGTATGGTCCTGTAAGAACACAGCTAAGTTATGTACCTAAGTCTCACTAACCAGGTTTGACTGTTACAGTGTATGGTCCTGTAAGAACACAGCTAAGTTATGTACCTAAGTCTCACTAACCAGGTCTCACTGTTACAGTGTATGGTCCTGTAAGAACACAGCTAAGTTATGTACCTAAGTCTCACTAACAAGGTCTCACTGTTACAGTGTATGGTCCTGTAAGAACACAGCTAAGTTATGTACCTAAGTCTCACTAACCAGGTTTCACTGTTACAGTGTATGGTCCTGTAGAACACAGATAAGTTATGTACGTAAGTCTCACTAACCAGGTCTTACTGTTACAGTGTATGGTCCTGTAAGAACACTGCTAGGTTAAGTACCTAAGTCTCACTAACCAGGTCTCACTGTTACAGTGCGTTGGGCTAATCTGTCAGCACTACAATGTGTCTACAATACAATGTCAGCACTACAATGTGTCTACAATACCTTGTTAATCCAGTGTCGACATTACAGTGTTTAGCTAATCTAGTCTCCACCTCACAACGTGTCTGGCTAACTTCATCTCGCTGCTAGAGTGGGCCCAGTTAACCCAGTTTTACCACTACACATTAATCCGAATTTTGATGAAATAAACAAAATTTTGAAATAAAAATTAATTTAGATGCTGAGGTCAATAAGTTATTGAAAAGCCTGCGCAATATGCCATATAGTCAAATACACAAACAACCTTAGAAGCGCAGTGCGTGAATGCTGACGTACCATTCTGTCCTCGAAGCCTTTGACAAATATTCCCTTTGGAAGGCTGGTGTGAAGCATCTTTAACTGCAAAGTAGAAAACATGGAAGCGGTGATGGGTGATGACACTGAAACGTGGTTTCGACTACAAGGTGAAGCAGGTACCGCATTACATAGCTTCGATCATCGATTTGCTTTTGTTCAAGTTGACACATGATTTATAGCTAATTGGACTCCCTGCTAACAGGTCAACCCACAAGTAGACTGCGATGTATGACCATCGTAGTTATGACATGAGGAAATAATGTACCAATTTACGCCTAAGATCCACCACCCCCCTGCCCCACTGAGCATATTGGCGCTCTGTTTGTAAAGCGCTTCCCATCATGATCTCCAATGTAAAAGAACAGTGTTGATTTATTCGTAAAGAAGTTTGGTTGATTGATTGATTGGTGGTTGCTTTATGCCGTTTCGGTGTACAGAAGCAGTTTGACGCTACATTATGGGTGAGTCAACCTCAATAGTACCAAAATAAATAATGCTAACAAACACAGAGTTGATAAGTTTATACTCTACTGCCCGCAAACACAGCCATCTAGTTAAAGTTCCGACCACATCATATTAAATGTGTATTCCTGAAATGAACATCCGCTATTTGTTAAGCCCTGTTCACATGGACAATGTAAATCGATTCGTAGAAAGCGACTTGTATAGTTCGCCTCACATTTGTCGTCTGAACGCACGTCTGAGGCGGATTAGGGCTGATTCGACTCACGTGATGCGGATCGTGTAAACCACCTAAGCGAGGTAGTCTACGTGAATCGATTCCTGTGATGCGGATAATTTTGTCCGTGTGGACGCACTGAGGCGGATTAAGCACCTCACACGCATGCGCAGTCGAGAGCTCACTTTGTTGACTTTCCGGTCGATCAAAAGCATATATTGTATAATTTGCTCTATGAACCTGCTAGAGGTGCACAGATATTTTTGTTATCATTTATTTTTAGGGTTTCACTGCCCAGCAGAAGTTTTGACCGTTCCAAACCAATGCGAATCATTAAATACATATCTAGGTCGAACCCACACTCTCTGGTGCCGGCATCGTCGAACCCAAAATGGCGCTGGTTAGGCTGGACTTGCTCATGCGCAGATATCCACTTCCGCCTCACGCAGTGTCCGTGTGAACGGGCGCCTAATTCGCCTCACCTGATTCGATTTGTGTGATACGCCTCACATTTTGTCCGTGTGAACACGGCTTTAGTGTAATATTGACTGCCCCTTGAAAACATCATTATTAGCTTCCTAGTTCATAGGTGCAGATTCGAAATTCCAAAAAAGGCACTCACCTCTTTCTTTAAAGCCACAAGGAATGTCTTTGGATTGGTCACATGGTGTTCGCTGTTCTTGAAGCGATGTCCTTGTGGTACGCTGTCCATCATGTGGAAGCCTATAGCAAGAGAGATGGGGACAATTCATCACATCTTATGCCTTTCATTATTGTTAGTGGCAACATTATTACACAAATTAATAAATACTTGTAAACACATCCCGATCCCAGTCAACTACGGTGAAGCGACTACACGTAGCGATGCAGGGCAGGATCAAAAACTAAGTCAGAATGATAAACAGAAGCCACATTGATAAACTCCTTTTTAGTTCGAGTTTATTCTCGGTTTCTACTCATCAGAAAGTCATGAAATAGACGGCATTGCAAAACTATGTATTTCCTGTTTCATCAGGTCTGGCCAAAACCATCTCGCAAGGCATAGTGAAAGGGGAGTAGAAAACAAGGCGGACAAAGAGGTGGTAAGACAACATCAGGGTATGGACAGACCTGGAGTTCCGCAAGTGGAGAACAGAGAGAAATGGAGAAAACTGGTCGCAAAGTCATCTGTGGTGTGCCAGTGACCCTCACAGTTAAGGGATTGATGACCATGATGATTGCCCAGAGAGGAAATAAGGACGGGTCACCTGAGCCACGTGTCTTGGGCCCTGGAGTAGTCAGCCACAGTGGGGAGGGCCCGTGATATTCAGGGGTGGCTCTAGATATTCTTGAAGATTTATACTGCCTATCATGGATAAGTCTTGTTTTCAGCATTAAGACAGTTGGTCGATAGAAAGCCAGAGCCTACACTTTTAGTGACCCAAGGGATTTTTAACCTCCTACAACACATAAACATGGAATGACAGCAACTAGCCTTTGATGACGCTGTAAGTTATATACAGCGGTGGAAATGGCTGGCACTGACCGTCACCTGTAAAACTGGTGACTAACACACCATATCTTGGAACAGTGGTGTGTGGCAGTAATATAGTAAAGCAGAACTCTTTAGTAAGTCGGACCTCACAACAATAACATTAAGTGCATTAACCATACTGCAATTCTTCAATAATAATATAAATAATAATGGAGGATATGGAAAAAAAAAGCAATGCTTGCAGCACTGCCCGCACCACACAACATACCGTCCTTATTATACTCGAGCTTCGCTCGGACCTCGGCCGGTGTTTGTGGGGTCGGTGGCTCCCAGGTCTTCGCGTCCGGGCTCTGCAGGTCCGGTGATGGTAACACCAAGCCAAGCCCTTCGCGCGTGGCCGTTCCCTTCTCAACACCTGGCTTCTCCGGAGTCGAAAAGACAGCTGGCGAAGCATCTGCAGCGCCATCTGCCTTAGCAGTGGCTGGAGGCGCATTCGCTTGTTGAGAGAGCGGAGTGTCCGTCTTCGGGGATGCGCTCACAGCTGCAGGCCTTCGAGTTAGGGTCAGCATGGCCATCGCATTTGCAGTCGCTTCTGCAGCACTGGCGACGATCTTCTCGACGGCTGCCAACTTGTCCTGTTCGAATAACCTGTCTATATTGTAGACACCTACATTCCTATTTACGGAGTAAGCGCTCTACTGGGCAATAGTACCTAAAGTTGCATTGTCCGATTCAGCCTCAAATTCTTTTAACCAAAACACTCACCTAGTTTTGATTCTACATATTTAACTTAGATACTGATACACTTATTAAGTATTTGATGCCACATGGAAGGGAACAATGAGTTAATTTAATTAAACCTGTTACTGCAGAAGCCGATGGTGTCAGGCATGCTTGCCAAAATTAATTGAGCATGTTTGTACTTCAAATAGCTCCACAGTTAGCCATTTAAAATCAAAGTTAGCGCAAACTAAAGTAAGGTAGATTATAAGTAACACAACAAGCAATATAATATATTTATCTCAGAAAAATGGCCGAAACTCAAAACAATCGGACTAGGCAACTTTAAATAAGGCCTACTTTGTGAGTCCTATTTTACTAGACATATGTGTAGGCGTCTTTTGTTATGAGACAGTCCTTCAGTATGAGCCCTACTTTACTAGACAAGTCTTATGTGTACGAGTCTTACTTTATGAGACAGTCCTTCAGTATGAGCCCTACTATACTAGACAAGTCTTATGTGTATGAGTCTTACTTTATGAGACACTCCTTCAGTATGAGCCCTACTTTACTAGACAAGTCTTATGTGTACGAGTCTTACTTTATGAGACAGTCCTTCAGTATGAGCCCTACTTTACTAGACAAGTCTTATGTGTACGAGTCTTACTTTATGAGACAGGCCCTCAGTACGAGCCCTTCTTTACTGGACATGTCCTATGCCTAGGACTTTTTATGAGAGAGTATGAGTCCTACTTCATTAAGCATGTCTTATGTTTATGAGTTCTACTTTATAAGAAAAATGCATGTAGTACCAGCCCTATGGTATGCAGGTATTGCAGGTATAGCAATACCTCAGGGAGTTTAACGCCCCTGCCCTGCAGAGTTGTAAACCATTGCCTTGTGGTACAGGTTCTTGACAGAACCGAAGGCTAAGGGAGCAAACCCTAAACAGAAAACCATGTCACTGTGGCAGCATTAAGGGCGGTTGATGTATGGAACTCCCAACATCTCCCGACCAGCCACTGCAGGGACAAATAGTTTTGCGCCTGACTTGACATGTTCTTGGCGGTGTGAAACCTCTATTTGGTCCCCGAGAAAGTGCCGCTGGTAACTTGCAAAAGCCAGCAGCACTTCCATCACTTTTGCAGGCAGCTTTCATGAAATGAAACCTGAAGCTGAGAGACATTAAGACCGACTCATGGACACAACTCTCCCAGCAGAGAGCTAAATGGAGAGCGGCAGTCAAGTAATGAAAGCAGTCTTTGTCGCATCGCGACTGACAGCATCATGATGATGATGATGATGATGATGACCAGCCCTACTTTACTAAACATATAGCTGTTGCATGCACCTTGAGCTACAACTAATACACCCAATTGACTGTACAAGCCATACCTACTTGTTGTATTAACCCTACTTACTTGTGTTAGCCCATATTACTTCTCATGTTAGCTCTACAAACTTGTTCGCCCTAATTGTGTTAGCCCTACTTATTTGTCAGGACAGCTCTACTTACTTGTCATGGTACCTCTACTTACTTGTTCGCCCTAATTATGTTAGCCCTACTTACTTGTCAGGATAGCTCTACTTACTTGTCATGTTAGCTCTACTTACTTGTCGCCCTAATTATGTTAGCTCTACTTACTTGTCATGATAGCTCTACTTACTTGTTTGCCCTAATTATGTTAGCTCTACTTACTTGTCATGTTAGCTCTACTTACTTGTTCGCCCTAATTGTGTTAGCCCTACTTATTTGTCAGGATAGCTCTACTTACTTGTCAGGATAGCTCTACTTACTTGTCATGGTAGCTCTACTTACTTGTCACCCTAATTATGTTAGCCATACTTATTTGTCAGGATAGCTCTACTTACGTGTCATGGTAGCTCTACTTACTTGTTCGCCCTAATTGTGTTAGCCCTACTTACTTGTCAGGATAGCTCTACTTACTTGTCATGGTAGCTCTACTTACTTGTTTGCCCTAGTTGTGTTAGCTCTACTTACTTGTCATGTTAGCTCTACTTACTTGTTCGCCCTAATTGTGTTAGCTCTACTTACTTGTCATGTTAGCTCTACGTACTTGTTCGCCCTAATGATGTTAGCTCTACTTACTTGTCATGTTAGCTCTACTTACTTGTTCGCCCAAATTGTGTTAGCTCTACTTACTTGTCATGTTAGCTCTACTTACTTTTTTGCCCTAATTATGTTAGCTCTACTTACTTGTCATGTTAGCTCTACTTACTTGTTCGCCCTAATTGTCTTAGCCCCACTTATTTGTCAGGATAGCTCTACTTGTCATGGTAGCTCTACTTACTTGTTCGCCCTAATTATGTTAGCCATACTTATTTGTCAGGATAGCTCTACTTACTTGTTCGCCCTAATTGTGTTAGCTGTACTTATTTGTCAGGATAGCTCTACTTACTTGTCATGGTAGCTCTACTTACTTGAGGTATGAGTGCATCGTCGAGCCCCTCATCGTCCTGATTTGGAAGTAGACCGGCTTCTTGTAGCTTTTGCCACTTTTTCTCAAGGTCTTCATGAACGTGCACGATCTGGTCCTTCAGTAGCCGACATGCCTCCTGACACAGGTCCTTCGCACGAAGCGCGTTTTCAGCCTGCAGACAGGTTTTGCGAAAATGTGTCTTCTAAGTGATAACAAATCAAACTTTCGCATTTGAGTATGCAAATGACATTCCTTGGAACACGAGTGTAGTCATGATGCTTCATGATTGGGTGATAAGTCAAATGTGCCAAATCTTCTACACAAACTTGTCATTAATTTATTCCAGATGATTGAAATGTCCACATCCAGCAAGAACTAACTACCAACAGAAAGTAAAAGTAGAACCAATCGCACCCCGTGTGACAACCTCAGCATGGGTTGCCAATATCTGGCCGGGTTGTCGACTGGTGGTAAATCCCACATGGACATCAAGCCATGCTGCCAAAAGGACCACATTTGGAACCAAAAGGACCACATTTGGAACCAAAAGGACCATATTTGGAAAGGAACAGTTAGCAGAATTGTGTAAATAAGAAAACTGATATTAAACATGACTATGCACTGGATAAGTTGAAATTATTTAAAAAAAATTAAGAATGGAAAATATGTAGAAATTTAGTCAATTGTTTATCATATGACATGCATTGCTGGGAGGAATTACTGGTCTGATATTAGTCACAAAATGCTGCTACCAGACTGACTGGTCCGATAATAGTCACAAAACACTGCTACCTGACTGGGTAGTCCGATATTAGTCACAAAACGCTGCTACCAGACTGACTGGTCAGATATTAGCTACAAAAACCTGCTACCAGACTGACTGGTCTGATATTAGTCACAAAATGCTGCTACCTGACTGGGTAGTCTGATAATAGTCACAAAACGCTGCTATCAGACTGACTGGTCCGATATTAGCTACAAAAGGCTGCTACCAGACTGACTGGTCCGATATTAGTCACAAAATACTGCTACCTGACTGGGTAGTCCGATATTAGTCACAAAACGCTGCTATCAGACTGACTGGTCCGATATTAGGTACAAAAGGCTGCTACCAGACTGACTGGTCCGGTATTAGCCACAAAACGCTGCTATCAGAGTGACTAGTCCGATATTAGTCACAAAAGGCTGCTATCAGACTGACTGGTCCGGTATTAGTCACAAAATGCTGCTACCTGACTGACTGGTCTGATATTAGCCACAAAACACTGCTACCAGACTGACTGGTCTGATATTAGCCACAAAACGGTGCTACCAGACTGACTGGTCCGATATTAGCTACAAAAGGCTGCTACCTGACTGACTGGTCTGATATTAGTCACAAAAGGCTGCTACCAGACTGACTGCTCTGATATTAGCCACAAAACACTGCTACCTGACTGACTGGTCTGATATTAGTCACAAAAGGCTGCTACCAGACTGACTGGTCTGATATTAGTCACAAAAGGCTGCTACCAGACTGACTGGTCTGATCTTAGCCACAAAACGCTGCTATCAGACTGACTGGTCTGGTATTAGCCACAAAACGCTGCTACCTGACTGACTGGTCTGATATTAGCCACAAAAGGCTGCTACCAGACTGAGTGGTCTGATATTAGTCACAGAATGCTGCTACCAGACTGACTGGTCCGATATTTGCCACAAAACACTATCAGACTGACTGGTCTGATATTAGCCACAAAAGGCTGCTACCAGACTGACTGGTGCGGTATTAGCCACAAAATGCTGCTACCAGACTGACTGGTCCGATATTAGCTACAAAAGGCTGCTACCTGACTGACTGGTCTGATATTAGTCACAAAAGGCTGCTACCAGACTGACTGGTCCGATATTAGCCACAAAACACTGCTACCTGACTGACTGGTCTGATATTAGTCACAAAAGGCTGCTACCAGACTGACTGGTCTGATATTAGTCACAAAAGGCTGCTACCAGACTGACTGGTCTGATCTTAGCCACAAAAAGCTGCTATCAGACTGACTGGTCTGATATTAGCCACAAAAGGCTGCTACCAGACTGACTGGTCTGATATTAGTCACAAAATGCTGCTACCAGACTGACTGGTCCGATATTTGCCACAAAACACTATCAGACTGACTGGTCTGATATTAGCCACAAAAGGCTGCTACCAGACTGACTGGTCCGGTATTAGCCACAAAATGCTGCTACCAGACTGACTGGTCTGATATTAGCCACAAAACACTGCTACCAGACTGACTGGTCTGATATTAGCCACAAAATGCTGCTACCAGACTGACTGGTCTGATATTAGTCACAAAAGGCTGCTACCAGACTGACTGGTCTGATATTAGTCACAAAACGCTGCTACCAGACTGACTGGTCTGACATTAGCTACAAAAGGCTGCTACCAGACTGACTGGTCCGATATTAGCCACAAAAGGCTGCTACCTGACTGACTGGTCCGATATTAGCCACAAAAGGCTGCTACCTGACTGACTGGTCCGATATTAGTCACAAAATGCTGCTAGCAGACTGGTTCGATATTAGTCACAAAACACTTATACCAGACTGATTGCCCCGATAATACTTTGCTGATTATCTGTTAAAAAACATAAAAATTTGTATATTTTATTCATGTCAAAATCAACGATCAATTAATGAATGCTTTACGGCCCTAATTTGGGGCTTGAGTCCTTTATGTCTCTCGAATATGCACCAAGTTCAGCTTGGCCTTGGTCAATGCTCACCCTAGAGTACCGCAAGCCTAAAGGCTCATATTGGGCAATGCAGTAAAACCTCTCTAACCAACCACCTCCACAGATCGCCCACCCCCCTATATCGATCGCTTTATTTGGGTCCCAAACAATCGCCTATACAATACCATTGTTACGATAAAACAAACCTCTCTGAATGGACTATTTTTAGTCGGTCCCATGGTTGGTCGATTTAGAGAGGCTTTACTGTAAATGAAACATACTCAGGTAGTTAGGCACCATGCAGATGACGAACACACATACCTCGATCTGTGCCATGGGGTCCAGGTGACCGCCCTTTGTGGTGACACCACCTCCGGTTGCGGCCAGTTCACCACTCTGCACACAAGAATCCTGTGTTTGTCCAACGGATTCAGCATCATGATTCGTTGAAGTCTCATTGGTGGGAAGAGTCTCTTGGCTGTGTTCGGATGTTGCGAGCACCACAGAAGCATCTGGCGTACCCTGTACCTGGTCCCCAGCATCCCGGCTGTGCCCACTGTCCTTGGCCTTCCGCCTCCTTTTCTCGCCCCTGTTCGAGTCCCCTGCCTCATCCTCATCAATTCGATCACCACTAAACTTGCAGTTACTCTCAAACAGCTCCAGCACTTGTCGTGCAATCTTTGCGGCTTTTTCGCGCTTTAGCTCCTTCTTGATGGTCTGGATGGTCTCGACCAGCTTTGTCTCTGCAAAGTATGTGGAGCTGAGCATACGGTCCAGCTCCTTACAGTTCCGGTTGATGCTGAGTATCTCGCGGTAGCAGTAGATAGTGCAGGGAGTGATATCGACGTTTTGTGCGAACGTGTCCTCCAGTTTCTGAAGAGTGTTCTTAGCCGTGTCCAAAAGCATGTCCAGCTCAAACTTCTTGTCAGGCTCAACCGCAAGTCCGCCGTCACCATCCCTGTGAGAGAAAGCGAAGGTTCAACAGTGAGAGATTAGCTGTGATTACGCATCCCAAATTGTTGAGGGCTTTTATTTTAAGAAAATGAGCCAAATATTGGAGATTTATCTAATCAAACCACAAAACTAAATAAACTAAGGAAATGGCAGCTAAAAAAAACAGAGGAAAGATAAAATTATTTAATCATTTCTTCAAACTCATTCAATTTAATAACCGTTTACATTCATTTCAGTGATCAATCAACATAATATCAGATATTTCAGAATGTCCGCAAAAGACCTTGTGAGGAAGTCAGGTTTCTTATGTCTGATTACCTCTAAAAGGCTTTTTATGTCAAGATTGCCCTCAAGAAACATTGTGAGAAAGTCATGTTTCTTATATATGTCAGACTGCCCCAAGAAACATGAAGAGAAAGTAGGGTTTCTTCTGCATAAACGTATCCTTAACTTTCAGAATGTCTAAACCAGAAAGCTTACACATAGATAGATGAACCTGGAGATACTCTAAATGGCGTCACAATGCCAGTGGAGGCTCTAGCTTTCGGACCCAATTTCTGGAACTGCCATAGATGGCTTCAATGCCAGTGGAGGCCCTAACTCTTAGACCCAATTTTTGGAACTGCCAGAGATGGCGTCACAATGCCAGTGGAGGCTCTAACTCTTACACCCAATTTCTGGAACTGCCATTGATGGTGTCACAATGCCAGTGGAGGCTCTAGCTCTTAGACCCATTCTCTGAGCACTCTCGACGGCGTCATAATGCTAAAGTAGGCTTCAGCTATCAAACACATTCTCTGTTATGTCACAATGCCAAAGGAGGCTCCAGCTATCAAACCCATTCTCTGTAGAACTCTCTAGATGGCGTCAAAATGCCAAAGGAGGCTCCACCTACCAAACCTATTCTCCGACATGTTACTGGTCTGCCACAAAGTCCGCCATTTTGATTCTACTATTAGGTATCCCAAACACAGGCTGATTACTTGTTGAATATGCCAAATTCTGTCAAAAAATTCTCCACTTCAACACCCTGGCAAAACAAACCACAAAGGATTTTTACAAATGTATTACAGCAGAAACAACCTTTGTTCCCTTACCTTTAAGCTGGTCTTGGATTCATTTTATTATTCAAATAAATAAGCCTGATATAGCTAAATAAAAACTACCACCAACTCCCAGTTTTCACTCTCAAACCATGGTAATTCCCAGGTGGAGATGTGTCATGGTATCCCTAGTAGAATTAGCTAGTGTACATCCAAATTGTGCAACAATGTCATTTGTTGATCAAAGTACCCAGGAAAAAGGTACTAATACCCCTAGATAGGTGAAATTCTGAGCTTTCCATTCATATAAAACTGTATATGTTTTAATTTGAGAGAAAATGCAAAAAAAAGGATTGAAATTTGAAGTTACAAAAATTGCCATTTTAAGTGCTATTTTCTACTGAAAATATAATGTTAAAACCATTAAAACTTGGTATTGAATTAAAGAGAATTTAATTTTCTGTCCAATCATAATTACCAGCACTCATGCGAACTTATGGCGCTCATGCGCACAGCGATTTAATGACTAAAAATTGGGGGGTAAAAAAAAAAAGAAGAAATTTGGGGGGTGCATTAGTAGATTAAGCAGGAGAACTGGTCTTCCTCATTCCACTGCTCATTGCCCTATTTTTAATTTTGGGAGCTATAAAAAATGTTATCTTTTTAGCTTTGATCAGGACTGATAGAGTAGCAACCTAAAAACGTCCATATCTTCCTTAATATTAGATCAATTTTGACAAATGAAATGTCATTTTCTTTCAAATTCAATATCCTAACAAGTGAAATCCATTAAATCAAGCTCAAACCTGTTTTTAAAAATCACTTGGGATACCTATGTGGTAGTAGTACTTATTACCTGACTGGCTACTTTTGAAGAACTGTATAAAATCATTGTAAAATTAAAATAATTCACATCTATCAAAGTTTATTATATAGATTATGATGTAAATAGAAAGAGCATATGGAGGATAATACAATCTCCAGATTTCATGGAATTATCTTGTACATGTGTTTTTTCTGTGCCATTTCAGACTTGCTCAAAATTGGGCATTTTTTGCCAGATTTGATCACAATCATTATAAAATTAAAATAGTTCACATATGTCAAAGCATATTGTATGTACTGTAAATAGAAAGAGCATATTGACGATAATAAAATCTGAAGATTTCATGCAATTATCTTGTATGGGTGATTTTCTGTGTCATTTTAAACTTGCTCAAAATTGGTCAATTTGCCAGATTTGATAATAATCATTGTAAAATTAAAATAATTCACATATATCAAAGTGTATTTTATATAATTGAAATAGAAAGAAGATATTGAGCCTAATAAAGGCTGAAAATTTCATGCAATGATCTTGTATGGGTGATTTTCTGTGTCATCTAAAACTCATTTTTTACCAGATTTTATCACTTGCCAAATTGAGCTCTGGAGCATTTTGGACCTATTTCTATCAACTTTTCCCAATCGTATGCGGTCCTGAAAAAAAATAGAGGTGACAAGACTCACCTATAGGTCAGGGAGAAATAAGAATAATCCATCTGGGGTGCATATTTTTTCCACAAGCCCACCTCTAAAAGTGCTCCACAGCTAAATTTGAAAAATGGTGAGTTATGGGAAATTGTACTTTTTAGCATCTTTGAAGATCCATATCTTGAAATGTAACCATCTCATACCCCTAGATCTCTATACTCTCTTTATACAGGCCAGAAAATCACCAGAAAAAACATTAGAAGTGAGATAGGGTGATTAGTTTTAATTTGGGGGACCATAACAAATGCTATCTTTTTAGGTTCGGATGGGCCCAATTAAGTAACAACCTAAAAACGCCCATATCTTCCTTAATATTAGAGCGATTTTGACAAATGAAGTATCATTTTGTTTCAAATTAATCACGGATGAAATCAATTAAATTAAGCTCAGACCTGTTTCTTAAAATCGCTTGGGATACCTACTACTATTAGTATGCAAATAAATTTACTTGTGCGTAAAATGTGTCTTATTTTGATGAAAGCAAGGCCGGTCACCCATGTTTGTTAGACTGCTGGTGTTTTCTTATCTCCACTAACCCTCGCCATGCTATTCTAACATAACTACCACCACGTATGCCCTTTTTTTCCTCTTATCTCATTTTCTACCCATCATTCATATTGTAGTGGTCTGCACTGACCTCTCAGGCAAGTAACCACATAGACAGGTAGGTGCGGGTAGTGTGGTGATATCACGTAGCCTAGGTGGTGTAATGGTTAGCATACTGGCCCAGAATGCAAAGAGATGTGGGTTCGAGTCCTGCTCTAGGCGCAATATTTCCCATTTTCATCACCCCCACGACACTGGTTGCCGTGATCATGATCCTGTACAAGCTTTACGATGTATGGTTGTTGGACCTACCCTGTGTATGTATGTGTTAGTGCATTGCCTGTATGTATGTAATTGTAAGCATTAAAAGACTTACAATTCCAGGGGGACGAGTGTAGTAGTCTGCACTGACCTCTCAGGCAAGTAACCACATAGACAGGTAGGCGTGGGTAGTGTGGTGATATCAGGAAGCCTAGGTGGTGTAATGGTTAGCACATTGGCCCGGAATGCAAAGAGAAGTGGGTTTGAGTCCCACTCTAGGCGCAATATTTCCCATTTTTATCACCCCCACAACAATATCAATGATTTGCTTATGTTCAAGTATATTGTACCAAGCCTGGTTAGTTGTTCTGTTCATTGATTTGTATTTGATATTAAAACCTCTATCTATATTGTTATAACTTTGTTTCGTCCGTAGTAACATTTTTGTTGTTGTAAATACAATTTATTCATTGAATCAAGTCCTTTGTCATTAGGGCTGGGAGACCAGTGCATCAGCACTTACATGTTATTCAGAGGAATAAAACCACTTGACCAATTTAAAAAAAATTATTATATATTTTTGATAGCAATAGCCATTGTCTAGAAAAATCATTGGGATTGGTTTATTTAGAATATAAGACAACCTGAACAAGTTCCTCTGTACTTTTAATATCTGATGCATGGCACCGGGTGTGGTGGCCTAATCGGTAGAGTGCGGGCCTCGCGTGCGGGAGATCGAGAGTTTTCCCTCCCAGTCGAGTCAAACCAATGACTTTATCAAATTGATACTTGTTGCTTCCTAGCCAGGCGCTCGGCATTAATAGGCTAGGGCAAGGACTGGTTAGCTCAGTGTCAGGATAATGTGACTGAGTGGGATATCAGGTCATGATGCCGGCAGCCTGATTTCCCAGTCGGGCAGCACTAAAATGTCACCATGAGTGCGCATTGTCGCAAGTCAGTACACATCCTGATAAGACGTTAGATGTTGCCAGGACATAAAACTCTAACAATCAAACAATTAACCTGATGCATCGCTTTAAGTACTATGAACTGGGACACATTGTGTTGGGTTGGAACAGACCAGAACAAACCAATGGCTGCACAATCACACGACTCCGCCAGAATCACTATATATATTATTGGTGGAAAATACGACTGGTAACAATAAAGCAATTATTAGAGATAGGTGGGGCTAATCCAACATCAGTGGAATTATCGCTTTGAAAATAAAAGAAAAGAAAAGAAAAAAGACGCAAATTTCCTATGACTTCTTGGCTTTCACACCACCTTTTCTGCTCCTATAATGCGTGTTCTGAGTTACCGCACACTAATCCGCGAAAAGGGACTGAAGGTAAGAACTGGTGTATTCGAATGGGCGTCTCAGCCCTAACCTTCAACATAGGCCGGCACAGCTTACGTTGAACTCATAAACACATGTTTACTGATGACCAAAGCAAGTAGGGTTTTGGAACCACTTTAAGCTCACTTTGAACCCATAAACACATGTTTACTGATGACCAAAGTAGGGTTCTACACCCACATTAAGCTCAGCTTGAACCCATAAACACATGTTTACTGATGACCAAAGTAGGGTTCTGGAACCACTTTCAGGTCATGTTACTGATGAACAAAGTAAGTAGGGTTCTGGAACCACTTTAACCCGTAAACACATGTTTACTGATGACCAAAGTAAGTAGGGTTCTGGACTCACTTTAACCCATAAACACGTGTTTACTGATGACCAAAGTAAGTAGGGTTCTGGACTCACTTTAACCCATAAACACGTGTTTACTGATGAACAAAGTAAGTAGGGTTCTGGACTCACTTTAACCCATAAACACGTGTTTACTGATGAACAAAGTAAGTAGGGTTCTGGACTCACTTTAACCCATAAACACGTGTTTCCTGATGACCAAAGTAAGTAGGGTTCTGGACTCACTTTAACCCATAAACACGTGTTTACTGATGAACAAAGTAAGTAGGGTTCTGGACTCACTTTAACCCATAAACACGTGTTTACTGATGAACAAAGTAAGTAGGGTTCTGGACCCACTTTAACCCATAAACACATGTTTACTGATGAACAAAGTAAGTAGGGTTCTGGACCCACTTTAACCCATAAACACGTGTTTACTGATGAACAAAGTAAGTAGGGTTCTGGACTCACTTTAACCCATAAACACATGTTTACTGATGAACAAAGTAAGTAGGGTTCTGGACTCACTTTAACCCATAAACACGTGTTTACTGATGAACAAAGTAAGTAGGGTTCTGGACCCACTTTAACCCATAAACACGTGTTTACTGATGAACAAAGTAAGTAGGGTTCTGGACCCACTTTAACCCATAAACACGTGTTTACTGATGAACAAAGTAAGTAGGGTTCTGGACCCACTTTAACCCATAAACACGTGTTTACTGATGAACAAAGTAAGTAGGGTTCTGGACTCCACTTTAACCCATAAACACGTGTTTACTGATGAACAAAGTAAGTAGGGTTCTGGACCCACTTTAACCCATAAACATGTGTTTACTGATGAACAAAGTAAGTAGGGTTCTGGACCCACTTTAACCCATAAACACGTGTTTACTGATGACCAAAGTAAGTAGGGTTCTGGACTCACTTTAACCCATAAACACGTGTTTACTGATGAACAAAGTAAGTAGGGTTCTGGACTCACTTTAACCCATAAACACGTGTTTACTGATGAACAAAGTAAGTAGGGTTCTGGAACCACTTTAACCTATAAACACATGTTTACTGATGAACAAAGTAAGTAGGGTTCTGGACTCACTTTAACCCATAAACACATGTTTACTGATGAACAAAGTAAGTAGGGTTCTGGACTCACTTTAACCCATAAACACATGTTTACTGATGAACAAAGTAAGTAGGGTTCTGGAACCACTTTAACCTATAAACACATGTTTACTGATGACCAAAGTAGGGTTCTGGCACTACATTTGTTACCGGGTTGGGGTGCAGTGGTTGGTTGTTGGACTTTTACATCCTTGCAACATCTAAGGTCATATCAGGACGGGTACCGACTTGTGACAGTGTGCACTCATGGCGACTTTATAGTGCTGCTCTCCTGGGAAATCAAGCTGCCGGTACCATGATCCGATATCCCACTTAGTCACATTATCCTGACACTGAGCCAACCAGTCCTTGACCTATCCTATTAATGCCAAGCGCCAGGCTAGGAAGTGACAAGTATCAATTTTTAAGTCATTGGTTTGACTCGAACGGGAACTGAACTCCCAACCTTCCATATGCGAGGCCCGCTCTCTACCGATTAGTCCACCGCGCCCGGTGGGTGAGAGTGAAAGTGCGCTAACAACCATTGTACATGTAAAATACCACTTGTTTGTATGTGCAGGGATGAAAGTGGTCTCTGGCATAAAACTCAAAAAATCAAGTCGAGATTATTAAGCCGATGACGAATTTCTGCCAAAACGCGAATTTCCCCCCATAGGATTAGCACTGTCAGGCAATCGCAGAAAAATGCTGGAAGTCAGGTTTCAGCTATCCTTGTTGTGACTGTATTGTCGCCCATATCTAATACATTGTTGTTTGGGTTTTATCTTCTAGCGACACTTTTGGTCATATAAGAACGAGATTCAAACAAACCAATTGTTGTCATATAGTGATATCCATCCATACTCCTTGGCATTTTGTTTAACTTTAATCGGTAAATATTAAAAAATCGCGGAAATGCGCGAAATCGCGGAAATCTTTCATCCCTGAATTGTGTATCAGTTTCAACTGTTGTATTAGTGACGGTGGTGAGCCAGGGCCGCGTTCAACTGTATGCCTCGGAGGCCTTCCAAATGGCTCGATTGCTCTGCACTTCCTGCAGCCATTTGCAATTGAAAGAACAGCTCTGATTGCCTGACATACACGCCCATTTTTGAGGCATTTTCGCCTCCCACTCAAAAAGCATGACATCTCAGAGTCAACTCTGAGGTGCACACTGAATGCAAATTGGCAAAAAAACATGCCGTGGAGCCGTCTCAGAGTCGACTGTGAGGCATACCCTGAACGCGGCCATGTTCTCCATCCACCACGTTGTTCCTTAATGAGTGCTAGTCAGGACCTCAACTTGGCTTTGTAGGTGGTGATGGTGTGACTGGCAGAGAATTACGGAGATCTGGAGACAGGCATTGGTAGAGATAGTTGGCCCCAGCCGTCTAAGGAGTGGTGGCTAGCTAATTTTATATATATATATTTTTTACTGACAAGGTATTTACTCTGCCCATAACGTATAAGCTCCCATGAGGGTGCTTGTTTTCAATGCTGGACAGCTGTGGTGCTGTCTTTGTCTCGTCCCTCGCCCAGGAATGTTTACCTGTTTCTGCTCAGGCCAGCCTTTTGCGATTTTGGGTGTTAGTAGCCTATGTTAGCTTTTTTTAAATATTTCCAGAGTTTTGTCTTGTCTGAGTATGATACCTTAGCCTACTACCTACATCTAGTTGGGTATCATGCAGGCTTGTGGGAGAGGATCCCGTCTCACTTTGATTTGTTACAGCATCCTTTCACCCAAGCCCTGTCCTTAGCCACCTTTCACCCAAGCCCTGTCCAGAACACACTCGGACCCTTCAGGACTGCGACCAGGTAGGATGGTTGCGTTGTTTGCTTAGCCATTTTGTATTTCAGGGTGGATCAGATGCATGACCGTGGCCTGTCCATTTCTGTGTTGGTTTGTGCCATTACACATACCCAGTTGGACTGCGCCATGCGGTGATAGCTTTCCTGATTTCCTTTGTACTTAGTTGGGCTAATTGTCTTAGTTTTAATACCTGCCATTTTCTCTGGCCTGTCTTTTGCTTTTTGTGCCAGTACACAACAAGCAGCGACTGCGCTCAGGGGCAGGAGTGATTTTGCTGTATCAGTAAGTAGTTTTCTTTAGGAATTTTTGTGTAGTGGTCAAGGTTACGGATTGCCCGCTGTTTTGTGTTTAGTTTATTCCAGGCATGTGCTGCCATGGCCAGTACACTTCTCTCATAGATTTCTTCTCTCATTTCCGTCAGTAGTATTGGGGCCGCCATGTGCCTAGTGTCCCTGCGGTGGGTTACTGTGTAACCTGATTTTGTGGTGTAGTGGCATGCTAGTATTTTCAGGTGCATTTCCCTTCTACTTGTTAATAGTGTTGCATTGCATTTTTTGTGTAGTTCTATTGTAGGATATCTTTTGTGTACTTGGAGACATATTTTAAGGGCTTTATTTTGCAGTACATGTAGCTTGTTTAGTAGTTTGGTATTTCCTCCCATGTATACTACATCACCGTAGTCAAAGTAGGGGAGGAGCATGCCTTTATATATTTTAATTGCCATGTTCTCAGTCAAGTAGTATCTCACTTTTGCCAGTAGCCATATTTTGTGCTTTGCTTTTTTCATAGTGTTTGTTATGCAAAGGTAATAATTTAGGTGCGTGTCGAGGTCCACTCCCAGATATTGGTAGCTGGCTACCTGTTCTAGTTCGCTGGTTCCCAGGAGACACTTTATTTTATTGTTACTGGTTAATCTGGTACCAAATAGTACCATCTTCGATTTATTGCTATTTATAGTTATCTTATTTAGATGGTTGTTGGACTTTTACATCCTTGGAATGTATGGCTGGGCTGTAGTAATGGTTGATCATGATGGTTCGGGCCACAGAGGGCGTGGGGTGGTAGCAGTGAGGGGAGGGGGTGGTATGGGTAGTCTTTGATATATATGTAATGTATAGTGTATGCGAGTATAAAAGCGTGGGAGGGAATTATTTGATTTTATATATATGGTGCGAGTGACACTGGTCTACATCCGGAGGAGGCCGTAGGTGGCGCCACCGGTACAGTGTTGGCTCTTACGGAGTATAACAATGATAATAATTCCCTTATGTATGCAGGTATGCAGGTATTGCAATACCTCAGCGAGTTTGACGCCCCTGCCCTGCAGAGTTGTAAACCACTGCCTTGTGGTACAGGTTCTTGACAGAACCGAAGGCTAAGGGAGCAAACCCTGAACAGAAAACCATGTCACTGTGGCACCATCAAGGGCGGTTGATGTATGGAACTCCCAACATCTCCCAACCAGCCACTGCAGGGACAAATAGTTTTGCGCCTGTCTGGACATATTCTTGCCGGTGTGAGACCTCTATTTGCTCCCCGAGAGAGTGCCGCTGGTAACTTGCAAAAGCCAGCAGCACTTCAACACTTTTGCAGGCAGCTTTCATGAAAGCAGTCTTTGTCGCATTGCGACCGACAGCATGATGATGATGATGATATTTAGATGGCACCACTCTGTTAGTTTCATTAGTGTTTAATTTAGTTTTGTTTCTATTTCTTCGGATGATTCGCCTGCGGTATACACCACAGTATCATCTGCATATAGTTGGATGTTTTCAATGTCTAGCCGGTTGTTTAGATCATTTATATATATCAGGAAAAGAAGTGGTCGCAGAACTGACCCTTGTGGCACCCTACAGCTTATTCTTTCCTCGTTTGATATGGCTCCATTTACTGTGATGCATTGCTTTCGATTTTTTACATAGCTTGCTAACCATTTTCCAGTTACTCCCGTTATTCCCATTTGGGATAGTTTGCTAATTAGGATAGTGTGGTCCATTGTGTCAAAGGCTTTGCTGAAGTCTATGAATGCTGCACCCACTAGCTTTTTTTAATTGATACTGTTAGAGATATGGTTTATTGGCAATTGTTTTAATTGTCGAGTGGTTTTTTTCTGAATCCGCCTTGCTTACTGTTTACTATTTTGTGCTCGATCAGGTGGTCCATAATATGTCTATACACTACTTTCTCCATTAGCTTCCCAGGCAGTCTGAATGACGAATAGGTTACATAAGACCTCTGGGATGCATCTGAATGCATCCTACAGTGCTATACGCGAGGTATTTTCAATGCCTGAGGGCTTTTTGCAATCAATTGTTTTTATGAGATCGCTTATTTCTATTATTGTGGTTTCGCAGTCCCCTATGACTACATTTAGTCATGGTGCTTTTGTCGTGCTTTTGTGGCCCAGTTAGAGTTAAATTTTTTGGATAGTTTATTTCCTATGGTAGAAAAATGTTTGTTCATTATATTTGCCATATCACTGTTGCTGAATTCAATTGTTGTATAAGGTAATCGAGTCTTTATTTTTGTTGTTTGGAATTAGTATCTTTACATTGTTCCAGATGCAGCATTGATCTTCAAGCACCCTGTCAAACCTCATTGCTATATGGATGGTTCACTTTTTTCAAACCAGTCTAATGAATCTTAACCAAAGGGGCGGGTGTGCAACTGGTGTGATCAGAGGCAGATCGACATGATATCGTTGACAGATGCAGTCAGCGACTGATCAGTGTTTGGGCCATTTGTCAGGCGGTCTAATATAAGACGATACTCAGCCACGTAGCGGTGTCACAGAGACTGGTCGCAGGGGCATGGCAGCATCTTCTAACAGTGAATTATCCACAACGTAAGTCGTAATTATGGCAAAATTATCTGTACATACTTTAAACAAAATTAAAAACCTCCCAATTCGATTGTAGCCACCAATTACAGTAAGTTAGCATATACAGTACAACCCCGTTAAACCAAGCTCGGTTAAACCAAACGATCGGTTAATCCAAACTTTTTTTCGGCCACCCGGCAAAATACTACCATTTATTATATAAAAAAAGTTGGTTAAACCAAAGTATCGGTTAATCCAAACAAAATTGTCGGCCCAGGCCACTTCTGGTACAGTTAAACCAAACTTTCATGTTGTTTTAAGGTCATCTGAGACTTTTTTTATATGATAAATGGTAGTATTTTGCCAGGTCGCCGAAAAAAGTTTGGATTAACCGATCAGTTGATTTAACCGAGGTTGGTTTAATGGGGTTAAACTGTATATACATAAAAAACAATAATCATAGTGTCCACATACATTGCACATTCATAATGCACCCCCGTTTTTCCCAAAGCCAAGTCAAAGCTCGGTTAAACCAATGATCGGTTAATCCAAACAAATTTCTAGGGTCCCTTCAAGTTTGGTTTAACGGAGTTATACTGTAGTGGCACTTCAAGTACTGAACAGAAAAATACCGCAATCAGGATATCCTCATCGCTTTAACGACTAGGCACCAAAATAAGTATACAAAAATGATAATGAATTATCAGTTTATTTAGCTTCCTTAAACATTAAAAAATATAGGGCATAAGCTTTGATTTCAGTGTTTTTAAAAAAATGACAAGCATTGAAGTGAAAGCACAATATGATGCTGAAGAGGTGCAGTGTCATGTCCTTCGCATTTCTTTCTCACCCCTTCTCTTCCAGCTCATCGTCTTCCTCCGTCTCCCAGGATGCCTCAGTAGACGCATCGCTGTCATCCCGGGTTCCATCCTCAGACTCGTCTGAACTCGAATCCAACTCGCTTCCCAGGTCGGACAGCTGGAAGATGGCACCGGTATATCCCGCTCACAATCAACTTCCATTATTTCATAGATGTACTTTTAAAACTGAGGCGTCGCGAATGAGCCCTACACTAATACATAGGAGGGGGAGGGAGAGGGAGAGTGGGAGGGAGAGCGGGAGGTAGAGGGAGAGCGCAAGGGAGAGGGAGAGCGGGAAGGCTGGAGCATGAATTAGGCCCTCAGGGATTCAAGTTGGCTACTAGGTTTCCACAATAAATTTACAGGCTAAGTCTCATAAAGTCGTACCTCACATAAAACTTAATGTATTTAAAGCTGCATAATCTGAGGAACGCAACCAACTTTTAAAACCAAAATACTTATCGAGATTTGATCCAACTTAGCTATTGGTGCACATATTAAACATTTATTGCTGCATAGACGGAACACTAAGTCTCTGCTAAAGCCTATGATATTCAGCTTTTTCATTGCGCAAACCTAAATTAATTTAGCATTTTATCACTTCAACTATCTCCAAAGTTAATCCTTAAAAATAAAAGCTACATCAACCTAAAGTAAAGTAGATTATAACAAGCAACCTAATGTAATTATCTTCTTTTATTTTTAAATTGCAGAAACTTAAAACCACCAGACAGTGCACCTTTAACCAAATCACTGCAATTCAGTCTATTAAACACAAGGATGGAACTCAGGGCCGTAGTCGATCATGGTCCCGACCATTCGGATCACCCCGGTTGTCAGAATTTCAAACAGAACGCCCACAGGTGTACCCACAAATATACGGACCATGTGTAAAATGATCTCACTCCAATGCCCCACGTCTTGGCTTGGGGCATCAGGAGCAATGGGGGCATTCGACTGGGTCCTTTCTATCCGCAAGATTTACAGATGCATCGGATGGAGCCACAACACACATCCGAATCATGCGTATAGTAACCCACTTCCGGTCCCAGTCGAATGGGAATTTATAAGGAAATATTTTGATATTCGCATAGAGGCCCAGTCGAATGCCTCCATAGACATCACATTTGTGCTGGTACCTATAGTGTCAGTCTGCACTGCTACTTGTTTTAGTGCTTTATTTATCTGCAGGTACACTACAGATCCTACCCTCGTTTATCTGCAGGTACACTACAGATCCTACCCTCATTTATCTGCAGGTACACTACAGATCCTACCCTCATTTATCTGCAGGTACACTACAGATCCTACCCTCATTTATCTGCAGGTACACTACAGATCCTACACTCATTTATCTGCAGGTACACTACAGATCCTAACCTCATTTATCTGCAGGTACACTACAGATCCTACCCTCATTTATCTGCAGGTACACTACAGATCCTACCCTCATTTATCTGCAGGTACACTACAGATCCTAACCTCGTTTATCTGCAGGTACACTACAGATCCTACCCTCGTTTATCTGCAGGTACACTACAGATCCTAACCTCATTTATCTGCAGGTACACTACAGATCCTACCCTCATTTATCTGCAGGTACACTACAGATCCTAACCTCATTTATCTGCAGGTACACTACAGATCCTAACCTCGTTTATCTGCAGGTACACTACAGATCCTACACTCATTTATCTGCAGGTACACTACAGATCCTAACCTCGTTTATCTGCAGGTACACTACAGATCCTACCCTCGTTTATCTGCAGGTACACTACAGATCCTACCCTCGTTTATCTGCAGGTACACTACAGATCCTACCCTCATTTATCTGCAGGTACACTACAGATCCTACCCTCATTTATCTGCAGGTACACTACAGATCCTACACTCATTTATCTGCAGGTACACTACAGATCCTACCCTCATTTATCTGCAGGTACACTACAGATCCTACCCTCATTTATCTGCAGGTACACTACAGATCCTACACTCATTTATCTGCAGGTACACTACAGATCCACCTCATTATCTGCAGGTACACTACAGATCCACCTCATTTATCTGCAGGTACACTACAGATCCTACCCTCATTTATCTGCAGGTACACTACAGATCCTACCCTCATTTATCTGCAGGTACACTACAGATCCTACCCTCATTTATCTGCAGGTACACTACAGATCCTACCCTCGTTTATCTGCAGGTACACTACAGATCCTAACCTCGTTTATCTGCAGGTACACTACAGATCCTAACCTCGTTTATCTGCAGGTACACTACAGATCCTAACCTCGTTTATCTGCAGGTACACTACAGATCCTACCCTCGTTTATCTGCAGGTACACTACAGATCCTACCCTCGTTTATCTGCAGGTACACTACAGATCCTACCTCGTTTATCTGCAGGTACACTACAGATCCTACCCTCATTTATCTGCAGGTACACTACAGATCCTAACCTACTCGTCATCATTAACTCCTGCAGGTACACTACAGATTCTAGACTGATTTATCCTGCAGGTACACTACAGATCCTAACCTCGTTATCTGCAGGTCACTACAGATCCTACCTCTTATCTGCAGGTACACTACAGATCCTACCCTCATTTATCTGCAGGTACACTACAGATCCTACTCATTTATCTGCAGGTACACTACAGATCCTAGACTGATTTATCTGCAGGTACACTACAGATCCTAGACTGATTTATCTGCAGGTACACAACAGATCCTAGACTGATTTATCCTGCAGGTACACAACAGATCCTAGACTGATTTATCCTGCAGGTACACTACAGATTCTAGACTAATTTATCTGCAGGTACACTACAGATCCTACCCTCATTTATCTGCAGGTACACTACAGATCCTACACTCATTTATCTGCAGGTACACTACAGATCCTACCCTCATTTATCTGCAGGTACACTACAGATCCCACCCTCATTTATCTGCAGGTACACTACAGATCCTACCCTCATTTATCTGCAGGTACACTACAGATCCTACCCTCATTTATCTGCAGGTACACTACAGATCCTACCCTCATTTATCTGCAGGTACACTACAGATCCTACCCTCATTTATCTGCAGGTACACTACACTCAACCTGCCATTTTTCTTCCCCGAGCGTATTCATTTATGCAACCGAAGTTTGTATGATCTGCGCATGCGCACAAAACATGGTTAGGATGATCCGAAGTGATTAATCGATTACGGCCCTAATGAGTGAGTGCTGTCCAAAGGAAGACGGTAATGGGTGGCTGACTGCGGTGGTCAGTAAGCGGGTGCCTACCTCATCACCAATGAGGTAGAGTTCTTGCGGGTAGCAGAATGTCTTGGTGTTGTCGGCCCACTGGATGAAGAGCCGACCATACGTTGTCAGCTCAGAGACCTGCCCCGCCGCCTCCGAATGAACTTCCTGCACAGACGACAACCAGGGGCAGACGATGAACATATGCAGCGACACACTTAGTAATGGCTTTCGCTTTTGATTTGAAACCCGAGGTTATTTAACGGTTATATGTTATACGAAACACCTCCCATTTCTCACTATGGTATGAACGGTATTACACTAACGTCAATACTAATGAAAGACACAAGGAGAGACTTGATAGGTGGCGATGTGAACAGGTTAAACCACAGTACACTAATACAGTGGGGGACTGATAGGTGGTGCTGTGAACGGGTTAAACCACAGCACACTAATACAGTGGGGGACTGATAGGTGGCGATGTGAACGGGTTAAACTACAGCACACTAATACAGTGGGCGACTGATAGGTGGTTGTGAACGGGTTAAACCACAGTACACTAATACAGTGGGGGACTGATAGGTGGTGCTGTGAACGGGTTAAACCACAGCACACTAATACAGTGGGGGACTGATAGGTGGCGATGTGAACGGGTTAAACTACAGCACACTAATACAGTGGGGGACTGATAGGTGGTTGTGAACGGGTTAAACCACAGCACACTAATACAGTGGGGGACTGATAGGTGGTGCTGTGAACGGGTTAAACCACAGCACACTAATACAGTGGGGGACTGATAGGTGGTTGTGAACGGGTTAAACCACAGCACACTAATACAGTGGGGGACTGATAGGTGGTGCTGTGAACGGGTTAAACCACAGCACACTAATACAGTGGGGGACTGATAGGTGGCGATGTGAACGGGTTAAACCACAGCACACTAATACAGCTATAGTGGGGGACTGATAGGTGGTGCTGTGAACGGGTTTATAACTCACAGCACACTAATACAGTGGGGGACTGATAGGTGGTGCTGTGAACGGGTTAAACCACAGCACACTAATACAGTGGGGGACTGATAGGTGGTGCTGTGAACGGGTTAAACCACAGCACACTAATACAGTGGGGGACTGATAGGTGGTGCTGTGAACGGGTTAAACCACAGCACACTAATACAGTGGGGGACTGATAGGTGGTGCTGTGAACGGGTTAAACCACAGCACACTAATACAGTGGGCGACTGATAGGTGGTTGTGAACGTGTTAAACCACGGCACGCTAATACAGTGGGGGACTGATAGGTGGTTGTGAACGTGTTAAACCACGGCACGCTAATACAGTGGGGGACTGATAGGTGGCGATGTGAACGGGTTAAACCACAGCACACTAATACAGTGGGCGACTGATAGGTGGTGCTGTGAACGGGTTAAACTACAGCACACTAATACAGTGGGGGACTGATAGGTGGTGCTGTGAACGGGTTAAACTACAGCACACTAATACAGTGGGGGACTGATAGGTGGCGATGTGAACGGGTTAAACCACAGCACACTAATACAGTGGGGGACTGATAGGTGGCGATGTGAACGGGTTAAACCACAGCACACTAATACAGTGGGGGACTGATAGGTGGTGCTGTGAACGGGTTAAACCACAGCACACTAATACAGTGGGGGACTGATAGGTGGTGCTGTGAACGGGTTAAACTACAACACACTAATACAGTGGGGGACTGATAGGTGGTGCTATGAACGGGTTAAACCATACTGTACTAATGCGGTGATGAACTGAAAAATGATGCTATGAATGGGTAATGTAATGGTAATGTAATGGTGAATCGATAGGTGGCACTGTGAATAGGTTAAGTGATGGTAACATCTTCTGGTTGTCCATTGGTGGTGATGACGACAGCAACTCATCATTAGTTGTGAACTCGTCGATGAGTCCAATTTGTGCTTGGAATGTGCAGTGGGGCATTGGACATGTGTGTGTCACTGCTGTCAGAGAGTCTGGTAGATGAAGGAGATGATCTTTTCTCTGCCGACACTTTTTGTTTAGCTTAGATATGGTAATACATGTGACGTACCTCATACCCACCGACGCGGACGACCACGTGACCCGGGCGGAACTTATAGTCAGGGTGATCCTTCACATCGTACACGCTCATCTCCTCAGAGTAGATGCTCTCGTCTGGCCTGAAATTGGTATTTTCAGGCATTTTCGTTGGTATTCATTTGGCATATATACTTGGTTTGGCATTGACCTGTAATGGGCCGCCTCCCCTCATCCCCAACTATGCAGTGAGCAGGCCGAGCCACTAATTGGCATCTGGCCAATTTATTTATTAATTCATATAATTAGACCCCCCCCCCCCTTGAAACGCTCTGTAAAGCTAGGCCATATAATGCTCGGACCTTCACCCTCCCACCCTGCTAAGCGCTACGTAATATTTTAATGGCCCCTTAACGTATGGAAAGCGCCTAGAAAACAACTAACTGCTTCTTCAAAGAATGTGTTGTTTCTATAGGCGCTAAGCTACGAACTCTCAAAGTAATACAATAATCTGCAAAGTGCACATTGCAATTTCCTGAAAACTGACAACCTTATTATCTGCTAGTTGTGAAAGGATGTCAGTATATACTATAACTATATGAATAATAAAATAAGGAGATTTAAAGAAAGAAAAGTCACATTTTCTTTTTGTTAATGCCAAACCAATTTTTCAGTTTCAAACAGAACAGCGCAATGCCCCCATGTGGCAATAATGAGCGAGACGCTCGCTGACAGCTGTGACAGCAAACCCATCCCGGTTAGAATATTTTATTTAAAGTTATTACCTTTAAAACTTTACTCAAATTAGAGTTTGGTGACTTGGAGGTTTTACGCCATGTCGGCAGCTATGGCCATAATCATGGCAAGATGTGGTTTTAACATTTTTTAAATTTAATCTCGACTATATCACTCAACAGAGAAGTAAAAAATAATAGGCTAAAATACTTTTAATGTTATAAAACTTTTGTTTATATAAGAGTAAAGGTTTGTATAAGTGCAAAATCTAAGGTAAAATCATAGAAGTCCATACAGTGAAGCTGTTTTCAGAAATTCAATGATTATTTCACCGTTCACTTTTTTAAAAAGGTCGTGCAGATTATGTGTTTCATAAAAGCATTGTCACATTCCAATCAAATGTGTTGCTGTGTTAGTGTTGTGGCGACTGAGAGGAAAGAGGAGGGGTGTACATTTAAGAGTGGGGTGATGGTGGGGGGGGGGGGGAGGATGCCTACCTGTTGCTCTTGCCCACCTGGTAGGGCTTCATCCAGCGTACCTGGCAGGTGCGCCCCAGGTGGTCGACCCCCTCCACCACGCCGTACGAGCCGCCCATCGTGCCGATGTCTGAAGTAGGCAAACACTGTACGTTGACACCGCATGCGTGTACCTTCACACTTGTACCATCACACCCCACACGTGTACCTCCACATACCCGACACTTGTACCTTCACACCCCACACTTGCACCTTCACACCCCCTACACGTGTACCTTCACATCCCCCACTTGTACCTTCACACACCCCACTTGTACCATCACACCCCCACACTTGTACCTTCACACCCCACACACTTGTACCATCACACCCCACACTTGTACCATCACACCCCATACTTGTACCATCACACCCCACACTTGTACCATCACACCCCACACTTGTACCATCACACCCCACACTTGTACCATCACACCCCATACTTGTACCATCACACCCCATACATATACCATCACACCCCACACTTGTACCTTCACACCCCACCCTTGTACAATCACACCCCACACTTGTACCACCACACCCCATACTTGTACCATCACACCCCACACGTGTACCATCACACCCACACTTGTACCATCACACCCCATACATGTACCATCACACCCCATACTTGTACCATCACACCCCATACATGTACCATCACACCCCACACTTTTACCTTTACACCCCACACTTGTACCATCACACCCCACCCTTGTACAATGACACCCCACACTTGTACCATCACACCCCACACTTTTACCTTTACACCCCACACTTGTACCATCACACCCCCCTTGTACAATCACACCCACACTTGTACCATCACACCCCACACTTGTACCATCACACCCCACACTTGTACCATCACACCCCACACGTGTACCATCACACCCCACACTTGTACCATCACACCCCCTTACTTGTACCATCACACCCCACTTGTGTACCTTCACATCCCACACTTGTACCATCACACACCACACTTGTACCATCACACCCCATGCTTGTACCTCCACACCCCATGCCTGTACCATCACACCCCACTCATGTACCTCCACACACCCTACACTTGTACCATCACACCCCACACTTGTACCATCACACCCCACACGTGTACCATCACACCCCACACTTGTATCTGCATGCCTCACACTTGTGTCTTCACACCTCCCACTTCACTACATATTGTAGTCATATCACTTGATCGCAATGTTAACTTGTCTGACGTTTGTTGGGGTTTTAGATCTTAGCAACATCTAAAATTATACCGGAAAAACAATTTATCTAATGACCACTGATTTGCTGAGGTTTTACATCCCCGCACAATCTGAGGCAGCATCTTAAGGTAGTGTCCACTTTATAGTACTGTACTACTGAGATACCATGCCCCGATATCCCCCTTAGTCACATTATCCTAATACGGAGCAAACCAGTCCTTGCCCTATCCTAGTGTAGTGGTCTGCAATGACCTCTCAGGCAAGTAACCATATAGACAGGTAGGCGTGGGTAGAGTGGTGATATCAGGGAGCCTAGGTGGTGTAATGGTTAGCACACTGGCCCAGGATGCAAAGAGATGTGTGTTCGAGTCCTGCTCTAGGCACAATATTTCCCATTTTCATCACCCACACGACACTAGTAATGCTGAGTGCCAGGCTAGGTGGCGACAAGTATCAACTCCGACCATTGATCATGCAGAGTGGGACATATCTGTCCAAACTGACCTGTATTCCTGACCACAAAGTCGCCCGGGAAGAACTCCAGTTCATCCAAGTGATGTATCGGGTAAAGTTCAGTCGAGGCGATGCCCTTTTCAACCGAGCTGTCCTGAAGCGCAAGCAGTTACACGTGTTCTAGGCAGCTCCATTATGTTTGTATTATAACCGAAAGACAACAGTTTGAGAGAAGGAGTGTGATTTCAAATGGACTGACAGCAGAGGCCTATTTGTAGTCACTCCATTCACTCACACATGGGTACCTCTATGTTGCCGACATACTATGGTTTTCGGGGTTTTTTAAAGTACGATTGGATGCGTAAGATGTGAATTATGAATAAGCATAAGAAATATCAATGACTATGTATGCTTTTAAAATTAAAATAAAAAGACAGGATAACGAACCCACAAAAATCACTTTTAATAGAAAACATCACCGATTGAAGTTTGGGCATGTCGACGAAAATATGCTTTTTGTAAAAAAAGAAAAAAATTCATGATTTCCAATTTTCAAGCACTGTATGGTCTGCGTTTTTTTTGTTATTGCACATGTAGGCCTACTGAGTTATTATACCCTTCATTATGAACTATCATCTAGTGGCAGTGTGCAGCACTTTTAATTGAGTGGGGTCTTACATCCTAGTAATAGCTGAGGTCATATCAGGAGAGGTTGCACTCACACCGCCCCCCCCCCCCACCTCACCGTCACCCGCCCCCACAGATTGCGCCTACCTGCCACATGACTTCAACGATGGAGAATGTGTAGATGATTTCTACAGCCACGCGGTCGCCAGCACGTAGTTCTCGGTTCCGCTTGTTCTCCTGCTTCTTTCGCGTCTTCCTTAGCTTCTTTTTCCGCAAGAGCTTTGTCTGCAGCCCTGGGCTTTTGCTTTTGCTCTTCCTCTTCTTAGTCGAGGAGGAAGAAGCATTCGATACGTTGGATTGACCAGAGGCAGTTGATCCAGTGTCTGACACTACATCATCTTCGTCTTCGTATTCTGAATTGTCAGCATCATCAGACTGGAAAACGTGTTCGCTTGCACCATTTGCCAGGAGCCCATTCGCTACAACGATAGCATTGCCGTCGTCTTGCGCAGCAGCAGGGACCACCCCATTTCCTGTGGTGCTGAGAATCAGGGAAGCATCACGGGAAGCATCACCATGCGCATCAACTGAATCATGCCTGTCTTTCGCATCTTGCGTCTGATCTGTGTCGACGGGCCCCATGATGACGTCGAGGGCAGACTGACCTCCTTTCAGTTTAAGTGGTTCGATAAGGTCTGTTGGCTTAACGATGTAAAAGGCTTTATCGCCCAACTGCACGCTGCATGCCTCAAAGCAGTCCAGTTTCTTCAGGCTGCAGTTAAAAGCAACGAGAGCAGCTTCATAGGTTAGTGAGAAACGCGTAAGTTAACAAATACCTGTTACAAAACCCCGCGAACAGCCAACATCGTCATCTCGTTACTCTATTGACATGAGGTGCTTTTAACACCAACATACATGACTGGACGATTGAATAAAATACATTCAGAAAAATGTGGCATGGTTATTATATTATATATGGAAATATTTAGATAACCATTAAACATGGTTACAGGAAGCGGTTATAGACATGACACGGTTATAGGAAGCGACAAGTATAAATTTATGTCATTGGTTTGACTCGACCAGGGTTCGAAACCATGGGTTTGAATCCCACGATCTACCAAAGCGGGAGACGGACGGACGCTCGACTCATTTGGCCATCCCGCCTGGTAATGGTATATACATGATTATGATTCTATGCCAGTGATACACATTGCCCTCACCGTGCTCCTCCATGCTGGAGGCAGCGGGGTGGGGAGTCCGCCTGGTGGGGAGTCCGCCTGGTGGGGAGTCCGAAGGGCTTGTAGCACGGGCTAAGCTTTGCCCAGCTGCACCATCATGTGGGCAACACCCTCACTCAGTCCAGTTTGGTTAGAAATTTATACCAGTGTCTCAGATAGGTTTATATGAAAACAATTACTGTATTCTCGCGGTTAACACCCCCCCCCCCCCCACTTGGCCAATATTTCGTTAACGCCCGCCCCTTATACGCACATGTGTGGGTAAATGCCCCCCCCCCCCCCACTTCAGTGATTTGCCAATTTAAACACCCAGGGCATTAACACATGAGAATATGGTACATGGTGTCATCAGACACACGATAACAGAGTAACGCTTAGATGACTTAATGTGTGAGTTGCTACCGTGAGAGATGGGCTGCAGTAAGTGTACGCGGAGGTGGCTCCATTCGGGCAAGTGGGTTTTCTACTCTTGCGTATCCACGGCATAACCAATGAACGTCAATACTTTTAGCTTCAACCTGCAGAGAAAACAGAATACCTCATCCGTCAACACTGGGCAGTAAAGAACAATGCGCAACGAAAGTTACATCAGAGTCCATTTGACATCTGCTATGCTCACAACTTGTCTAGAAATCAATACAATGTCCAGGAAATAACTATCCCTACTGACTGCAATTCGTTAGTGATCACAGAAACAATTTAAAATAAATTTTCAGGTTTATTATCACTCAATTCAGAACGGAACAGAATAGAGCACATCAAAACCACTTCACTGCACCAATCACGAAGAGCTGAAACCAACAGTCTTCTAGACATGGCCAGATTCACAGATGCTCCCTGCAGATGGAGGAAGGTGGTGGGTGCGAGTCCATCACAGCGGGCGGCCATCCATGGTGACCCAGGAACTGATCCCAGAACCAACACAAGCACAAGAAGCACCCACCGCAGTTCACACTATCCAGCTTGGCCAACAGAAATGTCATTCCGTCAACATTATGTACATTCTCGGATGAAAACAATCAAATTTTCAAAACCAAAACATTGGCCTCGATTTGGTCATATATATCGAGCTTAGATACTAGTGCACTCATTACGTATGACGACACGTCAACATAGTTAATTCGCGAACGAGGCTAGTCGAACCCAATCATGTGACCCTCCCCACGCTCTCCACTCCACTTCGCTTCTGGCTCTTGTCCAGGCAACTTCAAAATCACCCACCCACCCAACCCCTTTCTTAATGGGGTTAAGTGCTGATTACTGACACTCTGTCTGTTTATTGTTTTGATCTTGTCAACTTTATTTCGCTCCAGAAGCCATAACCGATTATCATTATCCTGTTCTCATCCGAGCAATCACTACTGACTCTGAAGCTGCCATCTTGCTTCCCGATTATCCTGACATCACCTGAACTCCATGAACTTCCGGAAGCCAGACTTCCGCATTGGCAAGTGCCAGCCACCTGCCCGCAGAGCCAGCCTCTACCGCTTCCGGGCACTGACTTTGATTAAGATTACTCATGATTCTGATCGATGCTGATTGATTCTGATTATTTAATGATAATGATTCAATAAATTCACCTTTATAAACACCTGTTTTGTTCTTCTTCCGAGTGCTGCGAATTAAACATTTATCGCAGCACAGAAGGAGTAGTACATTAAAGTCATTTCCAGCATGTCAATGTGCGCACCGAAATTCATTTTGCATGGTTTCATTTTTGTTAAAACTTCAGAAATTAACCCTTTAAATTAAAAGCTACATCAAAATAAGGTACAGTATATCAACCTGATATATTTATCTACATTTTGATTAATTAGTTACACGCGAACAGCTGCTGGGATGAAGAAAGCGCTTGGCGCTCACCTTGTCGACGGTGATGACCACCTCCTTGTGCTCGTTTTTCTTGGCGGCCGAAGCCGAGTGCTGCAAAGTCTCCTTGATCCACTTGGCCGACTCCAGGTCGCCCAGTTCACCCCGGAACTGCTGCCCCGGGTAGTAGTCGTTCGTGCAGAACTCCGTGTCCTGGCAGCGGGGGCGAGGAGCAGACGTTAAATTTGTTTGCTTGTTGGGGTTTTACGTGCTACCAACATCCAAAGGTCATATCAAGATGGGTACCGACTTGTGACAGCGCGCACTCATGGTGACCCACTGGGAGACCCGGCCACCAGCCCCATGACCCGATATCTCACTCACTCAGTCACATTATCCTGACACCCAGCTAACCAGTCCCTGTCCTATCCTATTAACGCTGAGCGCCAGGCTAGGTAGCAACAAGTATCAATTTTGTACGTCATTGGTTTGACTCAGCAGGGATTTGAACTCCCGGCCTTCCGCACGGGAAGCCTGCACTCTACTGATTCAGCCACCGTGTCCATGGAGCAGGCGTTAGACGCCAGGATGGGTGTGGGTGGAAGTCACATAACAAGCAAAAACTAAACAAAAGTTTGTACAGATTGGGCTGCCGGAATTGCCATAAACTTTCATCAAACTTCAAAATTTCGATAGCACGTGTCTGTACAGTGATTACTGATATATCATCTATGGGGTTGGGTGGAGGAGCGCAGGGTACTAGCTGGGTTTGGACAGTTCCCGTCAGAGATGTCAGAGAAGCGTGCTGCCACCTGTCAGCCATAATGACCCAACACGTGTCTGTACAGTGATTACTGCTATATCATCTATGGGGTTGGGTGGAGGAGCGTTCTGTACTAGCTGGGTTTGGACAGTTCCCGTCAGAGATCTCAGAGAAGCGTGCTGCCACCTGTCAGCCATAATGACCCAACAAGTGTCTGTACAGTGATTACTGCTATATCCTCTATGGGGTTGGGTGGAGGAGCGTTCTGTACTAGCTGGGTTTAGACAGTTCCCGTCAGAGATCTCAGAGAAGCGTGCTGCCACCTGTCAGCCATAATGACCCAACAAGTGTCTGTACAGTGATTACTGCTATATCCTCTATGGGGTTGGGTGGAGGAGCGTTCTGTACTAGCTGGGTTTGGACAGTTCCCATCAGAGATCTCAGAGAAGCGTGCTGCCACCTGTCAGCCATAATGACCCAACAAGTGTCTGTACAGTGATTACTGCTATATCCTCTATGGGGTTGGGTGGAGGAGCGTTCTGTACTAGCTGGGTTTGGACAGTTCCCGTCAGAGATCTCAGAGAAGCGTGCTGCCACCTGTCAGCCATAATGACCCAACACGGGTCTGGTCAGAGAATACTGCTATATCCTGTTGCGGGGTTGGGTGGAGGAGCGCTCTGTACTAGCTGGGTTTGGACAGTTTCCGTCAGGGATCTCAGACGAGTGTGTTGCCACCTGTCGGCCATAATGGCGCAACTTGGGTCTGTGCAGGTAGCCGGTACGACGTGATAGTCGGGCTCATATACCGACTACTACACAAGTAAAATGTGACAGGTAAACAAGTGGCGCCCCCTATCGGCAGAACACACTCACCCGAGGCCGCTTTTCATTAATGTCTTCAAACCGGAAGAGCTCGTTAATGAATTCGTCGTCACACACTTGACACCTGGAAGGACAGTCAGATACGCTATTAATTATCAACCAAGATCAAAGTGAGTCAATTATTGGGGGTTTTACAACCTAGCATCACCTTAAGTCGCATCAGGATAGGTACCGATTTGTGATTGTGAACACTCCTGTTGGCTTTATGGTGCTGCCCCACTGAGATCGTGTATCGATGAAACTATGATGCGATATCTCGGCCAGTCACATTATCTCAACAATGAGTCAACCAGTCCTTGCCCTATCTAAGGCAAGCGACAGTTGCTATGTATTTGGTGTGCATCATCCAGTGGTCGAAAAAGTAAGCAAATGGCAAAACTAAGAACGACAGAAAAGCACTCGTTGGACTCAAACATTTGATTACCTTAATTATCAAAATTCACATGTTTTGCTAACATTTAAGGTTTACAAGGCCTCCCCTGACATTGCACAGATGCACAGGCATTGCCAGACATGGATGTAACTCAAATTGTCAAATCAACATCATTCCCGAAACAAAAATCTTTCCACTGGCAACTGTACAGTGAACCCAGTAAAACAATGAAGCATTAAGCTAATATTCTATATACGCGGTATGGGGGGTAAGGGGGGGTGAGGTTAGAAAGCTGGGAGCGGCGTACTCACATGGCGTTGTCGGGAAACCTCAGGGTCACCTCCTCGTTGATGTGTTCGATCTTACCGACCCAGGAGTCGAGAGTCACGTCTCCAGGCTCCGAATCCCAATACTGTCAAAAGGGCAACATGCCACAAGTCAGATAAAGTGACAGTGTCACATTAACCAACGGGTCACAGAACGTAGCAATGTCACATTAACCAGGTGGTCACACAAAGAGGCAAGGTCATATTAACCAGCGGGTCAGATAGAGCGAGTGTCACATTGACCAACGGGTCACAGAACGTAGCAATGTCACATTAACCAGGTGGTCACACAAAGAGGCATGGTCATATTAACCAGCGGGTCAGATAAAGTGACAGTGTCACATTAACCAACGGGTCACAGAACATAGCAATGTCACATTAACCAGGTGGTCACACAAAGAGGCAGTGTCACATTAACCTGCGGGTCAGATAAAGCGAGTGTCACATTAACCAACGGGTCACAGAATGTGGCAATGTCACATTAACCAGGTGGTCACACAAAGAGGCAGTGTCACATTAACCTGCGGGTCAGATAAAGCGAGTGTCACATTAACCAACGGGTCACAGAACGTGGCAATGTCACATTAAACAGCAGGTCACAAAGTGGCAGTGTCACATTAACCAGCGGGTCAGATAAAGCGACAGTGTCACATGAACCAGCACAAGGTTATGACAGGAAACTTCTATGATGACTACATTAACCGTAGTGGTTCAAGTTGTTTGCTCCTGACAAAATACTCAATAACAAGCTAAAAAAGCAAACTATTTCCAGTTGCTATAACGACTACAGTAACTGTCGTGGGGGTGATGAAAATAGGAAATATTGCGCCTAGAGCGGGAATCGAACCCACATCTCTTTGCATTCCGGGCCAGTGTGCTAATCATTACACCACCTAGGCTCCCTGATCTCAACACACTACCCCCCTGCCTACCTGTCTACGTGGTTACTTGCCTGAGAGGTCAGTGCAGACCACTACAGAGCTGAAATGTCCACAATGATTCCAGTTTCTCACTTCTGGTGAAATACTTAACTGTAAGTTAAAAAATCATCCCAAAAAGTATTTTCTCTATTGCGTACATAAATCGGTACAGTTCCAATTTTCTCACTGCTGTAAAATATTTAATCATGAGGTTTAAAAAAAAATAAAAATAAAAAAATAAAGCGTTTCTACAATGATGACAGTAACTGACACAGACGTACCCTGAGCGGCTTGAGTTCTTCGCTGCTGGTGTTGCGGATGATCTTGTTCTTGCCGAGCACCTGCACGTGGCACATGACGCTTGTTTGGCGTACATAACCACGCTGACTGTCCTCACCTTCAATGAAGCGGCGTACAACATCACCCGGCATCAACGACCGGTCAACCAGCTTCACCTGGAAGAGCAACACAAGCACGCGTAAGGAACGGTTCACAATTATCGATATCATTACACGCACAGGGATCATAGTGGTTTCAGGCAACAAAACCACGGAAATCAAGCAACACAAGCACGCGTAAGGAACGGTTCACAATTATTGATATCATTACACGCACAGGGATCATAGTGGTTTCAGGCAAAAAAAACGGAAATCAAGCAACACAAGCATGCGTAAGGAACGGTTCACAATTATCGATATCATTACACGCACAGGGATCAGTGGTTTCAGGCAACAAAAAACAGAAATCAAGCAATACAAGCACGCGTAAGGAACGGTTCACAATTATCGATATCATTACACGCACAGGGATCATAGTGGTTTCAGGCAACAAAAAACAGAAATCAAGCAACACAAGCATGCGTAAGGAACGGTTCACAATTATCGATATCATTACACGCACAGGGATCAGTGGTTTCAGGCAACAAAAAACAGAAATCAAGCAACACAAGCACGCGTAAGGAACGGTTCACAATTATCGATATCATTACACACACAGGGATCATAGTGGTTTCGGCAACAAAAACAGAAATCAGCAACACAAGCACGCGTAAGGACGGTTCACAATTATCGATATCATTACACGCACGGATCATAGTGGTTTCAGGCAACAAAAAACAGAAAATCAAGCAACACAAGCACGCGTAAGGGAACGTTCACAATTATCGATATCATTACACACACAGGGATCATAGTGGTTTCAGGCAACAAAGACGAGATCAAGCAACACAAGCACGCCGTACGGAACGTTCACAATTATCGATATCATTACACGCACAGGGATCATAGTGGTTTCAGGCAAAAAAAAGCAGAAATCAAGCAACACAAGCACACGTAAGGAACGGTTCACAATTATCGATATCATTACACACACAGGGATCAGTGGTTTCAAACAACAACAAACAGAAATCAAGCAATACAAGCACGCGTAAGGCACGGTTCACAATTATCGATATCATTACACGCACAGGGATCATAGTGGTTTCAGGCAAAAAAAAGCAGAAATCAAGCAACACAAGCACACGTAAGGAACGGTTCACAATTATCGATATCATTACACACACAGGGATCAGTGGTTTCAGGCAACAAAAAACAGAAATCAAGCAACACAAGCACGCGTAAGGCACGGTTCACAATTATCGATATCATTACACGCACAGGGATCAGTGGTTTCAGGCAACAAAAAACAGAAATCAAGCAACACAAGCACGCGTAAGGAACGTTCACAATTATCGATATCATTACACACACAGGGATCATAGTGGTTTCAGGCAAAAAAAACAACGGAAATCAAGCCAAGATTATTATCCTGACGGCAAATTCCCGTTTACACCTATATCAAAAATGACCCCAGGCTGTGAAAAAACCGGAAGTTAACCGACCGACCCCGACCCCTAAAGTAATAATTGTCAGTTATTTATCACAGATAGTGCACATACATTTAAAAGAGTTTTTCTATATGACTTCGGGACTTTTCATCAATAATTTACTTACTATTTTAGTCAGGTAAAAAATCCTGCAATTAATTGAAAACCAATAGAGTAACTGAGATAATTAGCCTAGATATTCCTGGTACATAAGTTTGCTCTGCAAGGCCTATGGAGTCTAGATAAAGGATTCACCCAGAACTTGCAGTACACGGGTGAATACCAACCCTATTTAAATGCTGGCGAAAAAGCGGGGAAATGAAATGAGAGCCTAAATTCACAATCTAAGAACCAAGACATATTCTTTATATATGTCTTCATATTACCCCACTACTTCTGATTTGAAAAATATAATAAAACGTTTAATTTAATCGACTTTATAAGTGAAATCGACGGCATTCAATCGGCGCCATATTGTCTTTTTGCGTTCTCTCCCATTTCACCAACTCTGTGCCGATATAAGTAGCCATTTGATATTGGAGCCAGGAATTCTACTTCCTGTTCCATACTAAAGCAGTTTTCGCCAATATTTAGACTACTTTGTCGTTCACCCCTGTACCACAAGTATGGGGTGAATCTTTTAACTCATATGGAGTCCATCTATATGGCAAGTTAAAGGGATTGGTGTATTTGAACAGAAAACATTTGTTTTGTGTGACTATCTGGTATTTGAATTCTTTCTGCAAATCTCTAGCTCAGTGTCAGGATAATGTGACTGAGTGGGATATCGGGTCATGGTGCCTGCTAGATAACAGATTCACCCTGTACTTGTAGTACACGGGTGAACAACAACAGTCTAAATACGGGCAAAAATAGCTTTAGTATGGAACAGGAAGTAGAATGCCTGCCTCCAGTATCAAATGGGTACTTATATCGGCAGAGTTGGTGAAATGGCCGAGAATGCAAAAAGACAAGATGGCGGTCATAGAATGCCACTGTTTCACCTTTAAATTCTATAAAACTATATGTTTTATTATATTTTTCAACTCAGAGGTAGTGGGGAAATATTAAGACATATATACAGAATAAGTATTGCTTTTTAGATTGTGGATTTAGACTCACATTTCATTTCCCCTTCTTTTTCGACAGCTTTTATATAGGGTTGGTATTCACCCATGTACTGCGAGTACAGGGTGAATACTTTATCTAGGTGCCTACAGCCTGATTTCCCAGTGGACAGTACTATAAGTCAGTACCTTTACTGATATGGCCTTAGATGTTGTCAGGACGTAAAACAACAACCAACCGACCCTCACCCCACGTCAACCTGCAGCACTGTGCACTTCCCAGATACTACTTACACGCAAATCAAAGGGGCGTCTCTCACCATCCTCAACACACCCACACACAAACAAACCGCATTCCCGAGGGACCATCTAAATTATTCACTGAAAAACCTCACAAAACAACAAACAATTTATTAACTTCCCACAACACCTTTACGTTTGTGGACAAAAAAAAAAAAAGAGAAGAGAACAAAACAGTAAAACAACCCCTGCAATACACCCTGCGCCATCCACCTGTCACTAATACAGCATCCAGGTGACACTGCAGCAGTTCCAAATAGCACCAGCCTGTCACTAGGGATAAAAGTAAATGTGACAGTTCAGAACCAGCAGGTCAACACTGCTTAAAACCACAGCTTTCAACCTACATAGAAATAGCCAAATAGCGAATGGTAGACAGGAAGTGTGAACACTTATTTGTCTCTCCATTTTTCTTGAGTGCAAGTAAATAAGCAACACAAGGAATAATTAGTAGCATGTATAAGGAGTCAAATTTTCCTGGATCATCAGCCCATGCCTTTTCTAATCTGTTCTTGAATGAATTTATTGACTCGGCATCAATAACATTTTGTGGGAGACTGTTCCATATATTTATAATCCAGGGCCCATATGTATGAGCCCGGGTTAGCGGTCGTAACCCTCCGTCGTGCGGATTTCCAGGGTTAGCGGCGAAAACTGTGTATGTATGTGTCCGGGTTAAACTAACTCGGTGAGCGTAAAGTCGCCTGCACTAACCCCATGCGAAAAGAGGGTTAAAGGTGGGGTTAGGCGCCGATTATGGCGAAATCTATTGAATGCGATCATATTTAACAGAATTTTATCAATTTAACCATAAATTCGAACCGTTAGTAAGGCTACTGCCGCATTGGCGTCGATATTAATAGTGTCGAATCGACGAATGTAAAGTAAAGAAATCGCCCCCTCCGCAGCGATGTCGATATCCATGCTGTCATACATCACCGCCGCCGCTGCTGCCGCATCGGCGGCAATATATTAGGCCCAAATCTACTCAATGCTATCATATTTAACAGAATTACATACTCAAATCGTGAAATTTCATTAAATTAACCCTAAATTGGAAGCAATATTAACGTAGCAGCTACATCGGCGCCGTTATTCATATTGTCCAATCGACGAATGTAAAGTAAACAAATCGCCACCGCCGCCGAATCGCCGGCTATATATTAGGCCCAAATCTATTCAATGCGACCATATTTAACAGAATTACATACTCAAATCGTGAAATTTCATTAAATTAACCCTAAAAGCAAAGCTAGATTAACGCTGATGCCGTAACGGCGGCGATATTAATATTTTCGAATCGACGAATGTAAACAGGCACAGAGGGATTTCCCAAATCTATAAATAACTGAAACGTTAGCTAACTCGGGCGCGTTTTGGTCACATACATCCCCCGTGACACATTTGGAACTCTGGGGTTAGCTAACCCGGCACCCTCCTTTAACCCTGGTACGGTTAAAAATTGGCTCATACATATGGGCCCTGTTTGAGAAACTGTGTTGCCTTAACTTTGAAATGGCTCTGGGTTTTACTAGTTTGAGAGTATGGCCCCGACTCCCTTCTCTTTTATTCAATGTGAAAAATTGGTTCATATCTATTTGATCAAAACCTTTCATTAAGTACAGCAATACTATATTTATTGTTTTGATATATGTACTTGTTCTAGACTTTGGAATTTTCTGATAGGCCATAAAATCAAGCGTGTTACTGTGTACGTCTCTTAGAATACCGTGATTGCTGCTTCATGTGACATCACCCCTCACATTCACTGACAGTGTGATTGAACAAACTAGTCCTAGATTTCTACCATTGCAGTGTGCAATTGCTGGGCCTAGGGTGCTCTCAATACGTCTGGAACAGTCTCCTACAATACATATCGAAAGTGAATAAACTATATATATATTTGCATGTTTGGACTTAGATAAAGGATTCACCCCGTACTCCCAGTACACGGGTGAATACCAACCCTATATAAAAGCTGTCGAAAAAGCGGGGAAATCAAAGCGAACTCCTCAGGGCTGGGCTGGGTGGAAGTCGGGGTCGGGTCGGGCGGCATCAAGAAGGCGGTGCCGTGGAGGTCGGTGGCGTGAAGGTCGGTGGCTGGGCTGTCTGGGGGGGGGGGGGGGTCTCTCGTGAGGCTGGGCTGGGTCGTCTGAGGTGTGAGGTGCGAGGTGATGATCCTCGGCTTCTTCTGGGCGGCGTTTCGATCGGTGTTCGCTGGGTGGCCGTCGGTGGGCGTCGCGGGGCTGTCGGGAATGGTTGGGGTGAGGCGCCGGGCTATGCCCCCCGGGCCAGCCGGGGGGAGGCCGGTGGATCAAAAATCCGCCGAGGCGGCGGGGGTCTGGTGCTCACGGGCTTGCTTGGTGCGGCATGCGGCCTCGCTGTGCATTGTTAATATGCGCCGGACGTTGGCGCAATACGCACAGACGTGCCGGCGCCTGTCTCCCACCTCGCCGTGAGCCTCTCCGAGGGGTGCCCGATCGCACGAGGTGGGATCGCGGTTCCAAGCGGAGCAGGGGGCCCCGTGAGCGTGCCTATCGTAGGCGGTGCGGGTGTCGACTTGCTGCCGGGGCAGGTGTGCGCCTCGGGCCCCCTCGTCGCCTCGGGGAGCTGGTGTTGCCGGGGTGGTGGGCGTGGTGAGGGAGTCGAGCCTGACCGCGTTGAGGGCCACAGGGTCATGCCACCCCTGGGGGAGCCTTCCGTCCGCGATCCAGGAAAATATGGTCTCTGAGTACCGGCGGACGGTCGGCCAGGGGTGGATGAGGACGTCTCTCAAGAGGGTGAGGTGGTGTTGGTGTAGGCCCTGGAGGGAGTGATCCGGGAAGGATGGGTGGTTGACCATGGAGAGGAGGGCGAGGCTGTACTCGTCCTTGGTTGCTTCTCCGAGCTTCACCGCCTTGCGCCCCGGCCCCCTCTCCACGAGGTCGCAAGGGAAGAGGTAATCGGCTGGGATCCCTCGGCGGCGCACGGTGTGCCGCGCCTCGGCGGATGCGAGGATCTCGCGGACCGCGTCGGCCGCGGATGCCGGGCTGTAGTCCTCGGGATCCTGGCGGTAGGTGGGCGGTGGAGCTGAGCTGGCGTGGGCGCGGGTGTAGCCCTGGTACTGCAGGTGCGGGCCTTCGGGCTGAGTCGCTTGAGGTGGAGGCGGCGGCCGGCTCCCGGCGGCGGCGTACGCCCGAGGTGCCGGGACGTGGTGCAGGCTGCAGGCGGGCTCCCGCCTCGGCGTGGGCGGGGGGCTCCGCGGGGCCCCTCGGGCTTCCCCCCTCTCGTCCAGGTCTCTGTCCATGCGTCTGGTGAGGCAGGTGATGGCCTCGATGAGGAGGGCCGTCTCGCTGCTGGGCTGGCCCGAGGGCGCTGCGGGGGAGGTCGGCGCCGTAGGGGGGACGGGGCTCCCCGGGGAGCCCGAGGAGGGTCCTGGCGTGGCCAGCCCGGACGTCTTGGAGCTTCTCCGACTCTTCCCTTTGCCGCGGCCGGGCATGGTGCAGGGTCGGCAGAGGAGCAGCGGTCCGAGGTGGAGTAGAGCCAAAGTAGAAGAAGAAAGGGCAGAGAGGTGGAAGGCGGCTGGAGGCTGAGTGCCTGAGGGAGGCCGGCGGGCGGCCTTATAAGGGGGGAAGGGAGCAGAGGCAGGAGGGGGGTGAGTCGCTCAGGGCCGGGGGGAAGTGAGCAGTGGCAGGAGGGGGGGTGAGTCGCTCAGGGCCGGGGGCAGGGCGAGGGTGAGCAGCGGGCGTCGCGCGAGGCGCGAATGCTGGGTGAAGCCCGGGTAGAGAGGGGGGGGGGGGGGGGGGGGGTGAGTCGCTCTCCCTTCCCTCGCATCAAACGAAATGCTTCGCATTACGACCAATTTCACAATCTAAGAAGCAACAATTATTCTTTATATGTCTTCATATTTCCCCGCTACCATTGAGTTGAAAAATATAATAAAACATATAGTTTAATAGAATTTAAAGGTGAAATCGACGACGTTCTATGGCCGCCATCTTGTCTTTTTGCATTCTCCCCCATTTCACCAACTCTGTGCCAATATAAGTACCCATTTGATACTGGGGGCAGGCATTCTACTTCCTATTCCATACTAAAGCTATTTTCACCCGATTTATGCTATGTTGTCGTTCACCCGTGTACTGAAAGTATGGGGTGAATCATTTATCCTATTTTGATAGCGGAGTGGGGGTGGGGGGGGGGGGGGGGGGGGGAATAAGCAAAACATCATCAATAGGTATGTTGACATCCACGCGATGCGTCGCCGCCGTGTTGTCCCCGATCGTTGTGATCGAGAGTGCGTGAACCGTTCTCGACATCTCTATCAAAAGCACTTCTCATTGGCTAACCAGTGGGGGGATTGGGGAATCCTGATCACCACATATAAAGGAAAGATTTCTGAATCTCCCTGTTTTTGAATTTTGCATTTCTGTGGATTCGTTCATTTGTGACACAATTTCAAACATTTGCATTACTTTTCACATGTTCAAATCGGTTCAAAATCACTTTGGACGTAAATAAAAAACATATAGACGCAATCATTAATGTCTTTTCTCACTATATACCAAATATTATCACTCTCCTGTATGTCGAACTGGTTAATTTTGAATGGGAAAGTGCCATGGGTTGCCCGACTTTGGCGCGGAGCCCATACACTGGTAGGTTCGTGCAAGTCTGCACGCTACGCGACGGCCGTTTTCTGATGTCACACCCATTCCCTTTGTATCAGTCTAACTACAGGACAAAAAAACATGTGATTTTAAATAAATAAAAAATCATAACTTTCTTAATATTAGGCCAATATGCATGATCTTTGTGTTATTTAAAAGCATTTGTTTGGCTCTTTACAATGGTATGAGTATCATTTCTATATGGTAATTTTAAATTTTTGTCCAACATACCTAGTGCTTAGTGGTGGTGTGTATCACTGTATCATGTATGTGACACTGACATTATGACAAGTGTCACTGTCCACTGACAACCATTCTCTGCACAACCACGAAGCCGGCTCCCTCTGGACGACCACACATCAGAACAAACTAATCAGGCGGCGAGCGTTTGTGATCGTCCAAACGCTAAAGGCACTCGGTCAGACATGACCAGCTCAGAGGAGCACATTGCATATTGGAGGCGGCGACATTTGACAGTTGTGAGCAATTTGATTCCTTGACAGAACGAGCGTGACAGCGCACTCACCGATTTCTCCTGGACAACATCTTCCTGACCGTCCGGATGCCAGGCGACGCGTACCAACCCTTTGCGGACTCGTTGGTAGACAAACTCCGGTGAATATGAATCCTCCTCTTCGTCGCTGCTAACATACTCGGAACTTTCCACAACAAGACCACATTTATAGCCCTTGTTCGTGGTGACAGAGACTTCATCCTCCTCAAAGATTGCACATGCCGCCATGTTGATGTTCAAGCGCTGCAAAACTCCATCGCAGGTGACGTCGACTCATCGATGCCGCGACGCTGTTTTAGACCTTTTTACGCAACTTATATACGTTCGATCCCTACGCCCACCGCATTACATGTATAGGAACTCCCGACAATATAGTTCACTTTTATATGTCCAATTTGTTTCAAACATCGCCCAGATCTGAATTTATCAAGTAGATACACAAGTTAGGAATCGTATCGCATTCCCATAGAAAATAATCTATTGTTCATTAGAACAGGCATGGATAATTAGCGGTCGCCTAGACACGTGCCAATATTTTCAAACACATTCTAGTGACGTCAGACGATTATAGTTCGCATTTTCCATGGTCAGATGGCAGGGCGCTTTAGCGGCAACCAGGGTCCGACGGAGACTGTGACATACTCGGAATCGACACTCACTAATGTTTATGTTGGAAATTATGTTGCTAGAAATGTTTACACTTAGTGCACGATGTGAATCTAACAACGTTCCACATTTTGAGTTCAATTTGTAGAACAATTTGTGCATTTTAAATAATGTCCAAGAGTAGTTGATTATAGTCTTCACTTCGAAATACAAGAGGGGGGAAAACACTTTCCTTGATATGGCATCATATGACAAATGCATAAGGGATACAGCTGATCAAGTATTTCATTAGATTGTGTGTGGTTAACAGTCTATCAATTTTATGATAAAAAAATACAAAATTACTAGAGATTGCTTTATTGGATTTTCGGTGCTACATTAGTGTGGGTCTACTGGGAAATTAGTCCTAACCCTAAACAGTTAGTTAAATAGTCAGGTCAGATGGGTATATAGCTGTATTCACACGGGCGAGTTAAAATGCCTCACGCGAAACGCCTTGCGTACTGCGACTCACATTTGCCGTGTGAACGCGACGGTGAGGCGTTTTAGGGCTGAATCGATTCATATAAATCGTTTAACGTAAAACGCTTCGCTAGGTGGTCTACAGGAAGCGATCTATGTTGAAACATTTTATCTTGCCCGTGTGAATGCATATGAAGCGATTTAGGACGTCACACGCATGCGCAGTCAAGACCTTGGTTTGTTGACTTTCTGGTCGATCAAAAGCGCATATTATATAATTTGGTCTATGAACCTGTTAGAGGTGCACATATATTTTTTTCATGATTTATTTTTACGGTTTCACTGCCCAGCAGAAGTTTTGACCGTTCCAAACCAATACAATTCAGTCATTACATATCTAGGTCGAACCCACACTCTCTGGTGCCAGCATCGTCGAACCCAAAATGGTGCTGGTTAGTCTGGACTTGCTCATGCGCAGATATCGATTTCCGGCCCAAGTACTGCCTGTGTGAACGCGCATCTAAATCGCTTCATATGATTCGCCTTCTGTAGATCGCTTTAGATTTTGCCCGTGTGAATACAGCTTATGTTATTATCCCTATCTAACAAACTAACTATTTAGGGTAAGCGGAATGGTTGAAGTTTCAGTAGACAGCACGCTAATGTAGCACCACATCTTCATCTTGGTGTGAATTAGTTTAAATAGCTTCACAAATAGAAATATGTGGCCCTTAATTAGTGTGAGCCTGACAATGAAATGGGGGTGTAATATTGCATAGTCCGATGGTTTTTGAGATTTTGACATTTTCTGAGATAAATACACTAGGTTGATCGTTATAATGTACCCTACTTTAGCTTGAAGTAAATTTTATTTTAAGTGGGTACAACTTTTGAGACATTTGAAGTGCAACCATGCTAAATTAATTTTGGCAAGCTTGCCAAAACTCGGACACCATAGCCTTCTGCAGTAACAGGTTCTATTCAATTGTCTTACTATTCCCATATGTGTGGCAACAAATGTTTAATAAGTGCACCAGTATCGAAGGTAGATAATTATTTTGGTTTTGAAAATTTGATGTTGTCGTCGGACTATGCAGCTTTAAAAACTATTTTTAGAGGCAGTGGTGGCTTAGCAGTTAGTCTGAGTAGGCCTATGGCGCAAGAAGGGAGGGGAACCCAAGGACATTTAAAACAATGGTTTCATCATGCTGTCGGTCCTGATGCGACAAAGACTGCTTTCATTTCTTGACTGCTGCTCTTGTGCGGTTGTACATTTCATGAAAGCTGCCTGCAAAAGTGTTGAAGTGCTGCTGGATTTTGCAAGTCACCAGTGGCACTCTCTCAGGGAGCAAATAGAGGTTTCACACTGGCAAGAACATGTCCAGACAGGCGCAAAACTATTTATCCCTACAGTGGCTGGTCGGGAGATGTTGGGAGTTCCATACATCAACCGCCCTTGATGCTGCCACAGTGACATGGTTTTCTGTTCAGAGTTTGCTCCCTTAGCCTTCGGTTCTGTCAAGAAACTGTACCACAAGGCAGTGGTTTACAACTCTGCAGGGCAGGGGCATCAAACTCCCTGAGGTATTGCAATACCTGCATACCTTAATTTAAATGTTGTATTATAATAGGGTCCCGAGTCGTAGGTAATCTGCCACTGGTCATAGGGGTGGATCAGTGTGGAAACACCACATACTGTTCAGTTATATATGCACTAAACTAATTTGTTCAATGGGGTGAAGCTTAATTTTATATATTTTGTTTCATGAATGAGTAAATAGGGAGGCATTGAACAAATTCTAGACAAGGATGCATCTTTTTTAGGTAGTCAATAGCAACAATTACGTGGTCCTCCCAAGTTTACTTAGCATATAATTGTATTGACAATGCAAAAAAACTACCTGCTCCTAAAACCTCACACCAGCCCCCACAGTCAACAATGCTTGTAAGACAGTCTTGCCAGTGAGAGTATCACTTCTTACAGATGTGTGGAAACTGATAGGCGCTGGTGCCAGTTTGCACTATGGAATTTTCGGAACGCAATGATGTCATCGGGCATTACGCTGGTTACCGACGCCCGGGTTGCTATCTCGTTCCTTTCCGCGCCAAAACACCAGCGAAGTTTACACTGGGTAACGCTCACCCGCCCTGCCGTCAACAATATCCAACCACTTCTGAATTCCAACTTCAAAACACATACCAACAATCAAGGAATTTGTAATTATCTGTAAAAGTGATTTAGTGAGTGTTTTCGCAGCTCAAGTTATGCTACAATTCCACAGACCCAAACGATGCGCAGTTATTGGCGTCAGTCCGTAGCCAGGACACCGTTCTGCATTTGGATACTTGCTTAGACGCGAGTGTACTAATTGGCATTGTTGAATAACCTGTTTTATTGAAATTTGAATACATTTAATGTCATACTTCTACCATTTCGAACATTTCTGCATTTGGATACTTGCTTACATGCGAATGCATGACTTGACATGATTGAAGAACAGGTGTGCGACTAGCACCATACTATAAGATATATGTGTGTGCAACTTCGATACCGCAAAGCGTCATGTTATTTATTACTTTTAATAAGTTTTATTAGGCTTTAAATTAATGGAATCCAAGTTTCACACCGTACAGGCATGAGTAATAATTTACGGCATGTATATTTACGGCGGTTCTAAACACTCGTTGCTGTCTATATTGAATCGCGAAAATGGAATAATATTGGGTTTCAGACCAGAATATACCCTGTCCCTGTCGATTGGTTAATAACTAACCTTTACACCAGGAAACGACATGAAATATACCATTTGACTTCAAACTAGGTATCAATGCAACTCATCCTCAAAGCTCGATTTGAACGTGTTTTCTGAACTACTTTGAATAAAATATACACAACATAAGCTGCTTAACGTGTTTCTTATCTCCATAGTTTTAATCGTTATGGGCCTGTCACATTATGGCGCATGGCGGCGTATATAAAACATACCGATAAAATTTGAAAACCGTTGCGGGACGACGTATGGTGACCTTTGTGCACTGATATGAGCATATGCGTGGCGTGTGAGTAGTGTATGAGTAGTGTGTGAGTACATATCAGTTTTTGGTGCATACGCCGTCATATGCTACGCATACACCGTATACGCCCGGTCCCTCCCTTCCTCCTCCCTCCCGGCACCTTTATATACCGAGAGCATATGCCGGGCATACGCTGAATATACGCTTTGTACACGCTGAGAATACACTACGAATACACTCAAATACGTTACATGCATGCCAGGCGTACGCTACATACGCTATAGATACGCCAAAGGAGCGATTTTAGCATATGCATAACGCAAGACGGCGTACGTATAGCATATGCGCAACATATGACGGCGTAGCTTAGCGTATGCATAGCGTATGAGGAGTGTATGAGCCTTACGTCGCCATACGCTGAATTTTTTTAGCATGCCCAAAAAACTGTAGGACGGACGCGCGTATGATGGCGTATGAGGGACACGCCGGGCGTATACGACGTATGCACAGCGTATGCGAAGCATATGCGAAGTGTATGAAAACCGTATGCGAAGCGTATGCGAAGCATATGACGGCTTATCTGACGCAAGCCGATATGCCGGCATACGCTTCCGCCATACGCCGTAATGTGGCAGGCCCATTAGCCGCTCATGATACTGCCAGCATGAGTAGCCTATGGGGCCCTTCCTGAGATGACTTCACACTCTACTACTAGTAAATGCCAGTATCAAAAACCAATTAGCCTAATTCCGAGTGGGTCCTGATGGAAAGAAGGATCATATGGAGATGAGTGTCGACGATCGTGTTTGTAGAAAAGGGACATTAGACGTTCCTTCAAAAACGTATAGCTTTAATTTGGTATTGACTGATTGAGGAGGTGGCTGAAGGTTGGGTTAAGAAATGGCCAAATGAAGTTAGCCTTACTTAGTGTGCGCTTATATTTAGTGTTACATCTCCTATATAATTAATAGACATGTATCTACTAAGTACTATAACTCTAGGTGGAGGGATTTATATACCCAAAATCAAAAGCCGTGTTCACACACGGGAGTTAAGTCGCCCCAACTAATTGGCCTTGTCTAGTTCGGCTCACATTTGCCGTGTAGACGTGACGCTGAAGCGAATTAGGGCTAGTTCGCCTCATCTAGTTCGCTTCAAGTAAACCACGTCGTGAGGTAGCTTATATTAACCGAACTAGCTTAAGTCGGCCCAACTTCCTAATGTGAACGGTATCAGTTTACTTGAAGCAGCTTAAGCACGTCACACGCATGTGCAGTCGAGACCTGAGTTTGTTGATTTTCCGGTCAATCAAAAGCGCATATTATATAATTTGGTCTATGAAACCGCTAGCTGTGCACAGATATTTTTTTCATCATTTATTTTTAGGTTTTCACTGCCCAGCAGAAGTTTTGACCATTCCAAAACAATACGACTCAGTCTATACATATCTAGGTCGAACCCACACTCTCTCGTGGCGACGTCGACTAACCGAAACTGGCGCTGGTTAGTATGGACTTGCTCATGCGCAGATATCGATTTCCGCCTTAAACCGCTCCGTGTGTGGACACAACACTAGTTTGCCTCATCTAGTTCGCCTTATCTAGTTCGGCCTAAAGTTGTGTGTGTGAACACGGCTTAAGTAGGCCTACACTTAATAAAGCTGCTCTGATTCTGAATGTGGCCTTAGCAAGTTAGTTGCAGACACGGCATTGATTCATCAATCAATCATAATTGATATAAAGCCACTTACTCACCTTTTTATTACTTAGCCTGAGAGGTCAGTGCAAACCACTCCACTCGTCCCCCTGGAATTGTAAGTCTTTAAATACTTACAATTACATACATACAGACAGTGCACTTATGCATACACAGACATAGGGTAGGTTCAACAACTATACAGCACGTAGCTTGTACAGGATCCTGGTCACGGAACCAGAATCATGGGGGGGGGTGATGAAAATGGGAAATATTGTGCCTAGAGCTGGAACATCCGGACCAGACTCTGTCCACACCTCTCTCTATCACCTCTCCGCCGGCCATGCTCCTCCTCGATATGTCTGAAAAGAGTTCCAGGAGGGGGAGCCCGCCAGCATTTCACTTTCTACTCTTACTCTGTCCGTGTCTATGGCTCGCTGGACGGTCACCATAGAGCAAATAGACATGGTCCTTTGACTCAACTCTCCTCATTTCTCTTTCCTAGACTCTGCCCATTTCGATTTCTCCCAGGCACACTTCTTCCCCATACCAGGGTAGTTGTGTTCTTGGGTGGGGCCCTTCACCTTTATGATTTCTCTGCCTTGTTCTTGTTCCTGGAACGACAGCTGCTCCCACCTTTGCCCGCCTTCCTCAAACCCCTGCTGCTGACCGGATTCAAGTGCTACATTACACTACACCTACAGCTCAACTACACGCCGGACCGAAGAGATTCGCTGCCGCCCCAACGCCTCGCCGTTACAACGTTGTGAAGATGTCCCCAGCTTCTACAACACTCGTTACTGAAGTTAAGTCTTCAACCACAGATTGGGCCGATTTATCGGAGCCTCTCTACCCAATGTTGCAGTTCTGCAACCGGTAACCGTCGTAAGGTTACAAACACCCCCAATCATCAGAGCTGGAACTCGAATCCACATCTCTTTGCATCACATCACCCAGGCTCCCTGAAGTCACCACACTACCCACACCTACCTGTCTATGCGGCTCCTTGCCTGAGAGGTGAGTGCAGACCACTACACTAATGTAAGGTAGATTATAACGAGCAATCTAATACGTTTACCTCAGAAAATGGCGGAAACTCAAAACTGAAAGACTATGCAACTTTAACTTAGTCTAACTGGGGTCACCAACGCTATCGAAGAGCCCCTGTCGGTGGGACAGACTCGAATACACGATTTCCATGATGCATGCGCAGAGCGTAATCCAGACTCAGACTGGACTTGTGAATCACAGCATCTGTGGAGAGGCAATTAAGGCTCTGTTAGTGTTAACACTGTCTTCATATTGAGCAACTGACACAGTCTTTTCAGCACAAATGTGGATTTATAGAGAAAACATACTTACCATTTCTGAATCATTTTTGATAATTATAGCTGTATCCTATTGATTGATTGATTGATTGAAAAGCTTGATCATCAGTATAAAACAACACAGTGACACAGCTGTCGACCCACAACATGAGTGTCGTTGCCTATCACCATGTGTCATACTAGTCGCGGAAATTGTGTATTAAGCTAAGATTCCATATACGCGGTATTCGAATGCGAATGCGAAAACAAATCGAAAAGCATGTAAAGGCATAGTAGTGCTTCCATATGTCCGAAAGTGAATGCGAATGCAAATGCAAATGCAAATGCGGCAAATGGATCAACCCATGGACTGATCGGTGCGAATGCAAATGCGAATACTGCTGTATTTGCCATAGAAAACAATAGTAACTTTGACTTTCCTTCACAAATTTGGAGCAAAATACTCAAAAAATGGGATGGGTATCTTTCTATTTTTGTTGTTGCTTGTTTAGCAACCCCAAAACACAAAAAGAAGACATCGACTATTGGAGGTCAGCATGGGTATCTATGGTGCATACCGCATTCACATTCGCATGTTGCATACCGCATACCGCGTATATCGAATCTTAAGGGGCTGTCACACTATGACGTGTGGTGTTAGCGTATGCCGACGTATGCAATTTTCGACCAACAGGTCGTATATGTTGGGCATATGTCGAGTACGCTCGGGATACGGCGTCATAGGTCGGCTTAGGTCGAGCCGCTAAAAGATTGTTGCGCATGTTCAAAATTGTCAACGTATGTCGCCGTATGGCTCATACGTTTTTCATACACTCGGCGTATGTCGGCGTACTTTGGCATACGTTACTCACACATTAGGGGTAGGTCGGCATAGGTTGGAACACGTTAGCCGTACGTTGAACCGGCACCCTTCGCATATCTCTGACGTATATAACATACTCACAACGTTCCGTAAAAGGGCTGTCACACTACGACGTATAGCCTTAGTGTATGCCAACGTATGTGATTTTCGACCAACACATCGGTGTACGGTGTCATACATTACGTATACGTTGGGCATACGTTGGGTACGTTCGGTATACGGCGTCTTACGTCGGCATGCGTCAAGGCTCCAAAAGAATTTTTGTGCATGTTCAAAATTTTCAAAGTGTGTCGACGTGTGGCTCTTACGTTCCTCATACGCTATGTGTACGTTAGGGGTATGTCGGCATACATTAGGAGCACATTAGGGCTACATCGGCATACGTTACTCATACACTGGACCTGTCACCTCCAACCGTCACAACACGTCTCAGCACGGCGAGTATACGTCGCCATACATTTCGTATATGTCGCCATACGTTTCGTATACGTCGCCATACGCCATGCATACGGTAGCCATACGCTCCGCGTAAGCTTCATACGTTCCTGGGACCGCCCACAGCATGAAAGTTAGGCGAATGCCGACATATTTTGATTTCAATGTTATTTCAACACGTTACGCACACGCCGGCACCATACGTCGTAGTGTGACAGGGCCTTAAGCTTTAGGCCGCATGCAGTTCCCTCCGTGCACAACAGATGCCGCCACGAGTGATATATACACGCTCTCTGTTGTTACTCCCGCAGCGCCGCCACCGTCTACTTTACGTACTAGAAGCCCAGTTAGATTAAAGACAGAAGCCCCTGACAACCCATACACACATATCAACGGCTGCCACGATGACATTTCAAGATGACATTATCTACGCCAGTCTTCTCATCATATCCCTACCTATGGGGTTGCTAATCCAAAGAGCAAAGAGTCCACTGCAGCGTCAGTTGTTGGCGGGCGCGATCGGGGCTGGGTTCGTGAGCTGTGTGTGTGGATGGCACGCTGCACACTCCCTCATTACCATCCTTGTCAACTCCCTCATCATCTTAGCACTCGGACCAAAGTAAGTGATCGGGGTAAGAACCATTAGTAACTAAGCTGTTTTAAAGAATGCCGCTTTGATCTAGGCTCAATTATCCATATGTACAGCGCTACCGTCGGTAAGTGCGGATTGGTTACACTGTGTTTATGGGCGATAATATAGGTATTTCATGTAGTTTTAAAGTCCCAACCGCTGTCAAAACTAGTTTAGTAGTTACTCCTGCAGCCCCGACACCTACTCTTGGTAGGGGTTAATCTGTTATCTATAGATATGTTGACATCCACGTGATGCGTCGCCGCCGTGTTGTCCCCGATCGCTGTGATGGGGAGTGCGCGAACGGGTCTCGGCATGTCTACCAAAATCGCTTCTCATTGGCTAACGGATGGGGGTATCGGGGAATCACGATCACCACTTATAAAGGAAAGCTTTCTGAATGTCATCGTTTTCGAATTTTGCATTCCTGATGATTCGTTCGTTTGTGACACAATTTTAAACATTTGCACTCATTTTTGGATGCTCAAATCAGTTCAAAATCACTTTGGCCAAAATAAAAAATATATAGCCCAAATTATTAATGTCTTGTTTCACATGATACCAAATATTATCATGATCCTATACGTCGAAAGTGGTTAATTTTGAATCGGAAAGTGTCATGGGCACTATAGTGACAGGCTCACCTCTGCCTTGCACTCATTTTCGGTTCAAAATCAGTTCAAAATCACTTTGGGGATAAAAAAAAAATATGTAGCCCAAATTATTAAGGTCTTTTCTCACATTATGCCAAATATTATCACAATCCTAGACGTCGAAAGTGGTTAATTTTGAATCGGAAAGTGTCATGGGTTGTGTGTGACTTCGTCACGGGGCGCAGGGGGAGGTTTGCATTGTTTAGGGTCACACCCATTCCCTTTGTTTCAGTCTAATTACAGGATAAAAAAACATGCGATTTTAAATAAATAAAAAATCATAACTTTCTTAATACTAGACCAATATGCATGATCTTTGTGTTATTTAAAAGCATTTGTATGGCTCTTTACAATGGTATGAATATCATTTCTATATGGTAAATTAATTTTTTTTTCCAACATACCTATTATCTGTCAAAGCAACCCTGGACAGAGTCCACAGTATTATCACGTGTGCCATATAAATACTAGCCCGCTAGGTTATGTGCACAGTGATTGGCTGTTTTCGTCAGACTGGACTTTTAACAAAGCAAGGCAAAGTTTAACATTTATATATGCCTCAGCCTCAGGCTACTGTAGACTAGTATGGGATGAATCTTTAATCTAATCCTAACAAGTATTATTATCAACTGTAGCGGTATAACTACGATTACAAAATTGTCTGATAAAGACTGATTTCTGATGAACTTCTATCGGATAGTCGACTACATAATGGTCCCCTAAGTGGGGTGAATAGTTTATCTAACTATATGGTTACTAAGTACCGTAACCCACTATCTGGGACATGGTGTCTCGTTTGTGCCCTATGACCATTGAAGCCATATCTTACTTCAAAGACCTTGTTATCAGACTTAGCCTTTAGCGTGTTTAATCGAGTACAGTTGTGCTGCCTAGTTTTCTTGGCCGATCTGCACCACATAATCTATCTGTTTGCCGTAGTGCTTTCTTGGGCTCAATTATCAGCGTTGTCCACTGGGCATGGGTCAGCTTGTATATAGATTAACCGATTTACACTACATTGTTCACACACCACATGAATTTGTACTAAAAAACATCAACTATTATAATATTTTACATACACAAGGCCGACTTTCACGACACACACTGCTCACACACAAGGCCGACTTGCATGACACACACTGCTCACACACAGGGCAGACTTGTACTACACACATTGCTCACACACAGGGCTGACTTGCACGACACACACTGCTCACTCACAGGGCCGAGTTGTACTACACACACTGCTCACACACATGGCAGACTTGTACTACACACACTACTCACACACAGGGCAGACTTGTACTACACACACTGCTCACACACATGGCAGACTTGTACTACACACTACTCACACACAGGGCAGACTTGTACTACACACACTACTCACATAGGGCAGACTTGTACTACACACACTACTCACACACATGGCAGACTTGTACTACACACACTACTCACATAGGGCAGACTTGTACTACACACACTACTCACACACAGGGCAGACTTGTACTACACACACTACTCACATAGGGCAGACTTGTACTACACACACTACTCACACACAGGGCAGACTTGTACTACACACACTGCTCACACACAGGGCAGACTTGTACTACACACACTACTCACACACAGGGCAGACTTGTACTACACACACTGCTCACATGGGGCAGACTTGTACTACACACACTGCTCACACACAGGGCAGACTTGTACTACACACACTACTCACACACAGGGCAGACTTGTACTACACACACTACTCACACACAGGGCAGACTTGTACTACACACACTACTCACACACAGGGCAGACTTGTACTACACACACTACTCACATGGGGCAGACTTGTACTACACACACTACTCACACACAGGGCAGACTTGTACTACATACACTACTCACACACAGGGCAGACTTGTACTACACACACTACTCACACACAGGGCAAACTTGTACTACACACACTACTCACATGGGGCAGAGTTGTACTACACACACTACTCACACACAGGGCAGACTTGTACTACACACACTACTCCCACACAGGGCAGACTTGTACTACACACACTACTCACACACAGGGCAGACTTGTACTATACACACTACTCACACACAAGGCAGACTTGTACTATACACACTGCTCACACAGAGGGCAGACTTGTACTACACACACTACTCACACACATGGCAGACTTGTACTACACACACTACTCACACACAGGGCAGACTTGTACTACACACACTACTCACACAGGGCAGACTTGTACTACACCCACTACTCACACACAGGGCAGACTTGTACTACACACTGCTCACACACATGGCAAACCTGTACTACACACACAGCTCACACACATAGCAAGCTTGTACTACACACACTACTCACACACAGGGCAGACTTGTACTACACACACTACTCACACACAGGGCAGACTTGTACTACACACACTACTCACACACAGGGCAGACTTGTACTACACACACTACTCACACACATGGCAGACTTGTACTACACACACTACTCACACAGGGCAGACTTGTACTACACACACTACTCACATAGGGCAGACTTGTACTACACACTGCTCACACACATGGCAAAACTGTACTACACACACTGCTCACACACATAGCAAGTTTGTACTACACACACTACTCACACACAGGGCAAACTTGTACTACACACACTACTCACACAGGGCAGACTTGTACTACACACACTACTCACACACAGGGCAGACTTGTACTACACACACTACTCACACACAGGGCAGACTTGTACTACACACACTACTCACACACAGGGCAGACTTGTACTACACACACTACTCACACACAGGGCAGACTTGTACTACACACACTACTCACATAGGGCAGACTTGTACTACACACACTACTCACATAGGGCAGACTTGTACTACACACACTGCTCACACACAGGGCAGACTTGTACTACACACACTACTCACACACAGGGCAGACTTGTACTACACACACTACTCACACACAGGGCAGACTTGTACTACACACACTACTCACATAGGGCAGACTTGTACTAGACACACTACTCACACACATGGCAGACTTGTACTACACACACTACTCACACATAGGGCAGACTTGTACTACACACACTACTCACACACAGGGCTGACTTGTACTACACACACTGCTCACACACAGGGCAGACTTGTACTACACACACTACTCACACACAGGGCAGACTTGTACTACACACACTACTCACACACATGGCAGACTTGTACTACACACACTACTCACACACAGGGCGGCCTTGTACTACACACACTACTCACACACATGGCTGGCTTGTACTACACACACTACTCACACACAGGGCATACTTGTACTACACACACTACTCACACATGGCACACTTGTGCTACACACACTACTCACACACAGGGCAGACTTGTACTACACACACTACTCACACAGGGCCCTCTTGTACTACACACAGGACTGACCTATACTACTACTCATCACATGGCCAACTTGCACTCCGCAGACACACGCCGCCGGGCACTACACACACTGCCGATACACATGGCCGATGTATCAGTACTCTGCTATGTTTTAGGTAAAGTGCAAAAAAAAGTTTGGCACAGAGGGAAATACTTATGGTTCCATTAATACATTTTTATGAAGAAAAATCACCATAAACCTACGCTATGATAACTGGTATGAACACTATTATTAAACAGAAATAAAATAAACTATAAATTGGTATTTGGTGAGAAACGATGCCATGTTTGGTGAGAAACTACCATATTTGATTAGAAGACACTGCTGTGTTTGGTGAGAACCACTGCCATCTTTGATTCGAAACATTGCCATGTTTGGTGAGAAACACTGCCATGTTTGGTGAGAAACACTGCCATGTTTGGTGAGAACCACTGCCGTGTTTGGTGAGAACAACTGCCTTGTTTGGTGAGAACCATAGCTGTGGTTAGTGAGAACCACTGCCATGTTTGGTGAGAACCACTGCCATGTTTGGTGAGAACCACTGCCATGTTTGGTGAGAACCATAGCTGTGGTTAGTGAGAACCACTGCCATGTTTGGGGAGAACCACTGCCGTGTTTGGTGAGAACTATAGCTGTGGTTAGTGAGAACCACTGCCATGTTTGGTGAGAACCATAGCTGTGGTTAGTGAGAACCACTGCCATGTTTGGTGAGAACCATAGCTGTGGTTAGTGAGAACCACTGCCATGTTTGGGGAGAACTACTGCCGTGTTTGGTGAGAACCATAGCTGTGGTTAGTGAGAACCACTGCCATGTTTGGGGAGAACCACTGCCGTGTTTGGTGAGAACCATAGCTGTGGTTAGTGAGGTGAACCACTGCCATGTTTGGGGGTACCACTGGCTTGTTTTGCAATGCTGGCCAGTTGTTCTGTGTGTTAATGACCAAACACTGCAATGTTTGGTGAGAAACTCTGCCATGTTTGGTGAGAACCATGGCTGTGGTTAGTGAGAACCACTGTCATGTTTGTTGAGACCATAGCTGTGGTTAGTGAGAACCACTGCCATGTTTGGTGAGAACTACTGCCATGTCCTATTGAGATACCATAGCTGTCGTAGTGTAGTGAGAACCACTGCCATGTTTGGTGAGAACCATAGCTGTGGTTAGTGAGAAACACTGCAATGTTTGATGAGAAACTCTGCCATGTTTGGTGAGAACCATAGCTGTGGTTAGTGAGAACCACTGCCATGTTTGTTGAGAACCATAGCTGTGGTTAGTGAGAACCACTGCTGTGTTTGGTGAGAACCATAGCTGTGGTTAGTGAGAAACACTGCCATGTTTGGTGAGAACCATAGCTGTGGTTAGTGAGAACCACTGCTGTGTTTGGTGAGAAACACTGCAATGTTTGGGGAGAACTACTGCCATGTTTGGTGAGAACCATAGCTGTGGTTAGTGAGAAACACTGCAATGTTTGGTGAGAACCACTGCCATGTTTGGTGAGAACCATAGCTGTGGTTAGTGAGAACCACTGCTGTGTTTGGTGAGAAACACTGCAATGTTTGGGGAGAACTACTGCCATGTTTGGTGAGAACCATGGCTGTGGTTAGTGAGAAACACTGCAATGTTTGGTGAGAACCACTGCCATGTTTGGTGAGAACCATAGCTGTGGTTAGTGAGAACCACTGCCATGTTTGATGAGAAACACTGCCTTGTTTGGTGAGAACCATAGCTGTGGTTAGTGAGAACCACTGCAATGTTTGGTGAGAACCACTGCAATGTTTGATGAGAACCACTGCCATGTTTGGTGAGAACCATAGCTGTGGTTAGTGAGAAACACTACCATGTTTGGTGAGAACAACTGTCTTGTTTGGTGAGAAACACTGCAATGTTTGGTGAGAACCACTGCCATGTTTGGTGAGTTCCAGGCCGGTGTAATGATTTCAACTTCCCCCCTTCCCAAGTTCCCCCTCGGGAATCTGAAAACGTTTTTAACTTCCCTCTGGGGAAATTAATAACGTTTTCATGATTCCTGGGCGGGGGGGGTACTTAAAACAGTTTGTCAGATGCTCCCCTTATTTTCAATTCCCAGCCTCGGTAATTTAAGATTGTTTAAACAGAACTGTAGATAATAGTTGTGTATTTCAGTAGCCTATGATATTTTTTTTTAACATTTTGGATTTTTGTGCATTTGTGGTATTGTTATTATTGTTCTAGTACTTATTTCCATTATGCTATTCTCGTATATTATAATATTGTCATGAACATAACAAATAGTACTGTGTAATAAGGATAATTCCCAAATGTGGGGGGGTGGAGTTAAAACGAGCCGGTAGTGGATTGTGAGAAACGTTTCAAATGTCCCCTGGTGAGGAATTCACGCCGTGTTTGGTGTCGCGGGGGAACTTGATATGGCGGGCATTTGACTCTTTCCAGCCGGCTCTTTCCCCGACTCATTCCTCCAGTTCTATGGTACAGGAAATGCCACACTTGGAGCTTCGTCTGGTGCTTCAGCTACATCGTGTTCTTCCGGACCACCCACTACCTGGGGCTGCCCCGCGTCCCCGCCCACGCCAACGCCGTCCAACTCCTGCTCACCCTCAAGGTGAGCCCCGCGCATGCGCACAGGCCGCTCCTGTGATCATAATTTTGATTATATAATATGATTCTAGTGAATTTCCACTAAAGAAGGGTAAACAGTATAGTAAGTTAGATTCAGGCAGCGCTGTGGTGGAAGTAGGTAACCACTCCAATAGAAAGTAATCTGATGGTAAGGCTGTAGAGTATGTAGATGATACCTTGCCGATGGTGTAGAATGTTCGCACCTGCCCAATGCGGATGTGGGTTGATTTAGGCACTGTATTTTTTCGTTGACCTGTTAGTTTTGGTAAATATGTTCATTCGCTGATAGTAAGTCTTTTGTCTAGCTGCATGACTAGCACTGGTCTATCCAGACCTATGGCTTGTACAAGCTGTGAGGTGTGTATCTGGCTACACTGCATGTTACTTACCTATGAGTCACAGTTGGCATACAATACATGCCCTGTTGCAGTGTACTCTATGTTTGCTAGCCCATGTTGCAACACAATGATATTTGTAAACCCATATAGTTCCATGAACTAATATGGTAGCAGTAGTGGTACATATAATCCAGGATCAATATTAGTCAGATCAATGTGAGTATTTACATAGTATTTAGAATGTAAGCAGAAGTTATCTTCTGTATTCAGTTGGTATATAATACTTTGGCATTAAGAAGTGCCACCACACCCACAACCCTCCTCACAGAGTGTCCTTTCTTCTCCATTCGCCCCATATTTAAAGACCGTTGTTAGTAATATATGAATTCAGAAGGTGCAGGATAGCAGTGGTTGTGGTAACTAACTCTAGGGTTGTTTGCAAGTACTTCCCCAGCATAGTTCTTCTATTGCAGTTAAAGTGACTAACATTATATAGCATTAACTTAGGCGTTTGCTTATTGCATATTATGATCGCCACACATGAAGCTAGATTAGTCATATGTCGGTTGGTTGTTGGAGTTTTATGTCCTGGCAACATCTATGGTCATATCAGGATGGGTACCGACTGGTGACTGTGTGTACTCATGGCAACTTCATAGTGCTGTCCCACTGGGAAATCAGGCTGCCGGCACCATGACCCGATATCCCACTCAGTCACATTATCCTGACACTGAGCTAACCAGTTCTTGCCCTATCCTATTAATGCCGATCACTAGGCCAGGAAGCGACAAGTATCTATTTTTGTCTATTTTATAAGTCATTGGTTTGACTCGACTGTGAACCGAACTCTCGATTTACCGCAAGCGAGGCCCGCACTCTACCGATTCGGCCATCACGCCCGGTAGTCGGTCATGTCGGAGAAGCTGGTTCTTTATTAACAAGTTGACGGTGATTGCAGTGAAACACCCCCCCCCCCCCCATCTCTATTTTGCTATAATAGTCTCACTGAACACAAGTCGACTGATCCCTTGGTATGCAATAGCCATCATGTCTGGTTGTACTTGTAGCTGGTGGGACTAGCGTTCGAGGTCCACGACTCCTACAAGAACAAGAAGGCAGCTGAGCAGACTGCGAACGATGACATGGTTGTCGAAGGCGAGGCGGGTAGTGTGAACGAAGTGGCGAAGGCGCGCCTGCGCTGCAACTACCAGAATGTGAACCCCGGCTTTATGGACATGTTGCTGTACGGCTACTGCTACGTGGGACTCCTCACAGGTAGTCGTATAACATGGGACTCCTCACGGGTAGAACCTTACAGCATGGGATTGCTTACAAGTAGTTTTCTAACATGGGAGTCATCACATTCACAGGTTGTCTTATAATATGATACTTTCTCACAGGTAGAGACTTATAACATGGGAGCCATCACAGGTACAGCCTTTTAACATGGGACCCATCACAGGTGCAGCCTTATAACATGGGACCCATCATAGGTAGACTTTTAACATGGGACCCATCACAGGTGCAGCCTTATAACATGGGACCCATCATAGGTACATCCTTTTAACATGGGACACATCACAGGTGCAGCATTATAACATGGGACCCATCATATGTACATCCTTCTAACATGGGACCCATTATAGGTACATCCTTTTAACATGGGACCCATCACAGGTGCAGCCTTCTAACATGGGACCCATTATAGGTACATCCTTTTAACATGGGACCCATCACAGGTGCAGCCTTATAACATGGGACCCATCATAGGTACATCCTTTTAACATGGGACCCATCTCAAGTGCAGCCTTCTAACATAGGACCCATCATAGGTACATCCTTTTAACATGGGGCTCATCTCAAGTGCAGCCTTCTAACATGTAATGGGACCCGTCATAGGTACATCCTTTTAACATGGGACCCATCTCGAGTGCAGCCTTCTAACATGGGACCTGTCACATGTGCAGTCTTATAACATGGGACCCATCACAGGTATGGCCTTTTAACATGGGACCTGTCTCCGGTGCAGTCTTATAACATGCAATCCATCACAGATAGTCTTAGAACATGGGGAGTCCTCAGTACGGGATGTAGTTTTTTTTCTGGTTGTAAATTCAAGTAAGGCGATGAAAGCACCTACAACTTTGGTGCTCCCTGTGCCCTACTTTAAATAATATTCATATAAATGTGTATTTACATACCATATAATGTCGACGTTAATTTCATTATATAGTATTCCATTTCCATATTACTTCTTGTCTGTCTTCTATTTCCAACTCGTGTGAGCATAGATTCAACAGACTGGCTGCACACAAAAACACAGAAAGAGGGCTGGGGGTGGGAGCGGAATAACCTGGTTCATTTTCCATGTATGCCTCTAGAATAAGCACGGATTAAAAAAACTAACTCAAACACCAACGAAAACACAGGCCCTTAGAAGAATGCGACACCTGTACTAAGTTGGTGCTGCATTTGAGGAGCACCCAGGTTCGAGTCCTACCTCACTGGTTTCTGTAGGTGGCGCCTCCTGTTGTTGCAGGCCCTTACTACAAGTACCGGACGTACCACGACATGATCCACCAAACAACCGGAAGTGCTGTCGACTTCCGCAATCCGCTCATGCGCCGTTTACGCTGGATTCCGCTGATCTCCGCCATCTTCCTTTTCCTGTCCTATTTCTTCAACATAGAGGTATGTCTAAAAGCACGTCTTTGCAAGTTCGCTCTGATGCTTCGTTTTAGAGGGGTCAATATATGTGTGGAAACCCCCCAACAAAATTGATACAAAAGGTTTTTCAGTGCATTCTGGTACCACTGGGCATGTTAATAACGTATTGAAAATCTAGTACAGTGACTTCCGGAAAGGGGTCATTTTCTAGATGATGTCCAAGATGGCTGCTGGGAACTTAAGATGGGTATATCCCAATTACAATTCAACGTAGAAAGGTTTTTTTTTTTGTCATGACCAATGTAAGATTTTCTCATGTGACCTAGTTTGGAATCAAGGTGGTTATATTATTATACAGATGGAATAAAACGCTGTTTGAATAAAACACTATAAAACATATATTTTAATAATAAAAAAGAATTGTAATCTCAGGTGGTACGCAGCTACATTCCCGCATATATGGAAGCTAGGCCCCTGTATGCGTTGTATTATATATGCCGTAATAGAACAGAATATGGGCTCTGAGTGGAAAACTACCGGAGTGTCGCTCGCTGACTTATCAACCAGTCTCTTGTAGAAAATTGAGTCGTGGGTTTAATTTTACATATTTTCCCCGGACATTTGTATTTGTTTCCGAGCCTATTATGTACATTGTGATGAGCTTGAGGCCTCACTGAGACTCAGCTGTTTTCCACTGCATCAAGTATGTGGGTTGACCTTCATTTGACCCGAGTTCTAAGTCATTGAGAATATGGTGTATTTAGGAGTATATTAAGAAAAGAATAATTGCATGCGCATGGGCATTTATTCTACTTCTTGTGACGTTTGCAAGCTGCATTTGGCTATTATTGAGTTGTCAATAATAGATTATTTTTAAAACCACCTAAATGCACTAGTGAATCTACCGGACGCCGTGTCTGAATCGGTAGAGCGCGGGTCTCGGGAGATCGGGAGTTCGACTCCCGGTCGAGTCAAACCGGTGACTTATAAAATTGATACTTGTCGATTCCTCGCCTGGCGCTCGGCATTCTTAGGATAAGGCAAGAACTGGTTGGCTCAGTGTCAGGATAATGTGACTGAGTGGGATATCAGTTCATGGTGCTGGCAGCCTGGCTCCCAGGGGATATAAAGTCACCACGAGTGCGCTCTGTCATAAGTCGGTACCCGTCCTGATATGACCGTAGATGTTGCCAGGACAACCAACCAATGGGGGACATGTGGCGTAGTTCATTTTCCGACACTTGGTGGCGCATCTGTAGTAGTGGGCCTACACGGTCATTGACAATGCTTTGAGTTTGCCGGTACGCGCAGTGCAATACGTATATTTTATTCAAAATTAATAGAAATACAGAACCCTAACCGTACAAATTTAATATAGTCTATTCGTTGTATTTTTTCTATATGTATACCAAGCGGTTTGTCTCTAGGTCTTGTGGTTTTAGAGATATTTGACTTCTTCTGTATGAAGATTGCTCACGGCCATTGACAATGCACTGAGTTTGGCGGTACACCCAGTGCAAAACGTTTACTTTATTCAAAATTAATAGAAATACAGAACCCTAACTTAGAAATTTAATATAATGTATTCGTTGTATGTTTTCTATATGTATACCAAGTGGTTTGTGTCTAGGTCATGTGGGTTTGGAGATATTTGACTTCTTCTGTATGAAGATTGCTCACGGCCATTGACAATGCACTGAGTTTGGCGGTACGCCCAGTGCAAAACGTTTATTTTATTCAAAATTAATAGAAATACAGAACCCTAACCTTAGAAATTTAATATAATGTATTCGTTGTATGTTTTCTATATGTATACCAAGTGGTTTGTGTCTAGGTCGTGTGGCTTTAGAGATATTTGACTTCTTCTGTATGAAGATTGCTCATAGCCATTGGGTTTGCAGTGTGACAGTGTGCCGAATAGGCCCACTCGTTCAGTGGAGACGCGAACGGCAGGAATTTGAACTAAAAAGTCGGAGGTCCCCCATTAGTGAAATGAATTGCTTCTCATTCATCACACTGCAGCATGCAGGACCTTTGGTCTGCTGAGTTACCATTTCCTTCATTCATCACACTGCAGCATGCAGGACCTTTGGTCTGCTGAGTTACCATTTCCCTCATTCATCACACTGCAGCGTGCAGGACCTTTGGTCTGCTGAGTTACCATTTCCCTCATTCATCACACTGCAGCGTGCAGGACCTTTGGTCTGCTGAGTTACCATTTCCCTCATTCATCACACTGCAGTGTGCAGGACCTTTGGTCTGCTGAGTTACCATTTCCCTCATTCATCACACTGCAGCGTGCAGGACCTTTGGGCTGAGTTACCATTTCCCTCATTCATCACACTGCAGTGCGCTCTGTCATAAGTCGGTACCCGTCCTGATATGACCGTAGATGTTGCCAGGACAACCAACCAATTAGTGAAATGAATTGCTTCTCATTCATCACACTGCAGCATGCAGGACCTTTGGTCTGCTGAGTTACCATTTCCTTCATTCATCACACTGCAGCATGCAGGACCTTTGGTCTGCTGAGTTACCATTTCCCTCATTCATCACACTGCAGCGTGCAGGACCTTTGGTCTGCTGAGTTACCATTTCCCTCATTCATCACACTGCAGCGTGCAGGACCTTTGGTCTGCTGAGTTACCATTTCCCTCATTCATCACACTGCAGCGTGCAGGACCTTTGGTCTGCTGAGTAACCATTTCCCTTTTTGTAAAAACCTAATTGCATGGAGATACTGTATTTTTTATTTAGTTTTATGCTTCTGTATATTGCTTCTATTTCGTCCCCGGTGGTCCCGTTCCGGTGCGCAGTATCAGTACTGTTTTACTGATAAGTAAAACAGTACTGATACTGCATTATCAGTACTGTCTTACTGAGTTAATATCACCCCCCCCCCCCACCCACCCACACACCCACACACACATTAAAAGAAGAAAAAAATCACCTAAATTTTATGGCCTGAGTTGCCAATAATACAATATTATTTAATGTATTTTTGTATTTATTTTACATTTGTTTTATTTCGTTCCGTGCTGCCTGTTCCGGCGCGCAGTACCTGGCGTCTGCCGAGCTGCTCGAGCAGCCCTTCTGGCTGCGCTTCCTCTACATGCTGCCGATGTTCACCATATTCCGGATGCGGTTATACTTCGCGTGGATGATGGCGGAGTGTGTGTGCATGACGTCTCTACTGGGAGCCTACCCGGCCGTCAGCAAGCCTCGTTGTGGGAACGGCCCCACCAACCTGCAGGCCCTCAGGTAGGTCTGCATAAAGCGCACGTGGAGAAACTCGCCCGGCCGTCAGGTCTGTGGTAGTCTGCAGCGTTTGTACAGAGTCGGATTAACCAATTTCGTCGGATTATCCGATTTCGTCGGATATTCACATATTTGTCGGATAAAATCAGTTTTTTGATAATTTTTCATTATATTTGGACAAAGCCATCGGATTTTACTTACATTTCTTGTTCAAAACTTAACTTGAATGTCATAAATTCTTTGGAATGCTAATGAAATAAGTTACTTTATTCAGAATGTATATTGTGAATTTTCTGACAGCTTTGTTTTTTCACATTTTGAGTACTGGAGGAAAACTTTTCGGCTGTACAAAAGTAGGATTTTTTATTTCTGCCTTGGTACAAACACTGAATCTCCACTCACCCTCAGGCAACCAGCCACATAGACAGGTGGGCGTGGATAGGGTGATTGCATTAGGGAGCCTAGGTAGTCTAATGGTTAGCATGCTAGCCCTGGAATGGCAGGAGAGTGTGGGTTCGAATCCTGCTTTAGGCGCAATATCATCAAATGGACGCCTACCTGTCTATACGGCTCCTTGTCTGAGGTCAGTGCAGACTACCACATATTAGATGTTCCACCCCGAGCACCAGACAGGATGGCTGAATGAGTTAGAGCGTCCATCTCCCATGTTGGTAGACCATGGGATCGTGGGTTCGAACCCTGGTCGAGTCAAACCAATGACTTAAAAATTGATACTTGTCGCATCCTAGCCTGGCACTCAGCATTATTAGGATATGGCAAGGACTGGTTGGCTCAGTGCCAGGATAATGTGACTGAGTGGAATATCAGTTAATGGTGCTGGTGGCCTTGTCTCCCAGTGGGGAAGCACTATAAAGGCGCCATGAGCGCGCACTGTCACAGGTCAGCACCCATCCTGATATGACCTTAGATGTTGCTAGGACGTAAAACAACAAACAAACTGTTCTATCCCGTCCTACTGTGGATGTGTGGTTAGGTATTGTGTGTATAGTCGCTATCGTCCAAGTGACACAAAAGAAACTGCATATCATATAATGTGTTTGGTTCTGTTCTGAATTCTTTTTGGCGCGTCTTTCTGAGAAGCAGCGCAGTTGGTTTGTATTTGAACATTGAACTAGGTGTAAAATGGTCATCCATGTGAACAGTTAGAGACGTGAGAAGCGCCTGTAAAGGAATTCAACGGTAGAGAAAGCAGGGTCCTATGGGGCCTGGAAAGTCTTTAAAAGTCTTGACCTTCATTTGCCCCATTTCAAGGCCTTGAGATGCCTTGAATTTAAACCTATTTTGGGGTAATTAGTCTTGAAAAGCCCGGAATTCCATTAAACTGCCCCCAGTCATCTAAATTAGTCTGAAATCGCCATTCGCTATTGTTGTGTTTTCCTGAAATCCAAATGAGAATAATCTTGAATTCGTTTTTTGTTTTTTTTTAAACTGCCTTGAAAAGCCTTGAATTCTATATATTCACATTTGTACGGACCCTGAGAAAGTCCGAAATGGAACCATGCAACGACCGAAACAAAAGCTGGATGACAAGATCTTGTACTTCATGTCACTCTCCCAACACATGTTTAGTTATTATATAAAACGGGAAACTATCCAAAGATCTGCAGGAGCTCCTCACTGCAAGTTCAGGACTCGTCATCCCAGTTCATCTGCACCACCTTTAAACATGTGGGTACAGTGAAACCTCTCTAAATCGACCGACCTGGGGACCGAATTTAAGAGCTCCATTTAGGGAGGTGGTCGGTTTGAGGAGGTAGAATATGGTTACAGTGGTATTGTTGGGACCCAAATAAAGCGGTCAATATAGGGGAGTGGTCGATTTGTGGAGGTGGTCGATTAGAGAGGTTTTACTGTATTTGCAGATCATCTCAAACTGCACACACTGCAATCCCCATTATGTGCTTGAAATCCCCCTCCAGTTGTCGCATAATTCTGATTTAATTAATGTTTGATTTTGTGCGATGTGTGCGCATCATGCTCGCCTCTGACTAAGCCGCTGTCACCATTACTCCGTAAATGCAGTGATGCGACTGAGAGGGAAACGACCGACTACGACTTCGAGACGATACACAACATCAGTGTGTACGGATGTGAGCTGGCACCGACACTGCGGGAGGGCATGCGGTCCTGGAACATGTCCGTTCAGTTCTGGCTCGCGAACAATGTCTACCACCGCGTGCCACACAGCCTCAAGGCGCACAGGTAGGCACAGATGAGATACTTGTTGATACTTCCGCCATCGTTGGCTGAGTGTAACCATGTGTAGAGTGGGTGTTCGAGTCTGTGGCTATGTAGGTAGGCTAAAGTGAAAAACAATACAGACGGAGAGAAAGAGAGAAAGTAAAGCAAAAGTAAGAGTGTAAGAGAGAGTCGAAGCCCCTCTGGTTTATTATATATAGTACATGGATTCTTGGTGTAGGATCATGCCATTCACTCAACCAATAGGGGCGCAGCATTCCCAGTTCCTCCAATAGGGACTTGGCATTTCTGGTTACCATGACCACCAGTGGTCTGCCCACCACCAGAGCTGGTTGACCTGTAGCCACCACCAACCTTGACCCCTGTGTGCATTGACCCCTACCTCAGCAGAGAGTCAGGCCCTGAGTGCACTCACACCTAGACCTGCCAATCATCTCTATGTCTATAATTACCTGCCCTGTAGCATGGGCCAAGCCATATATATACACACACCATACATTTACACACACTCTTGGCCGGCCACACAGAATAATAATAGAGGATTTCCATTTCCCCCTCTGCTGATTATCGGAATATTTTACACATGTATGTGTAACTGATTGTGCATAATTAATTGGCTGTGTGTAACTGGCCGAGTGTAACCATGTATGTGTAATGGGTTGTGTGTAATGGGTTGTTTGTAACTGGCTGTGTGAAATTGTCTTTCCGTAATGGGATGTGTCTAAGTGGCAGAGTGTAACAGGTTGTCTCTAAGTGGCTGTGTCTAACTAACATTGACGTCCAATAGCCGATGATGCGAAAATCCATGTGCTCTAAAGGTATGGTTAAATAAAACAAGTTTCTTCTTTCTGTCTAACTAGCTGTGTGTAAATGGGCTGTGTGTAAGTGTGTAACCAGTGCCTCTTTCTCCCAAAGAATGGTGATCACGATGATGGTGAGGTCTAAGTGGATGTGTGTAACCGTGTGTAACTGGCTATGACTCTGTCCCCCACAGGATGATGATTACGATGATGGTGAGGTCTAAGTGGATATGTGTAACCATGTGTAACGGGCTGTGTCTCTGTCCCCCACAGGATGATGATTACGATGATGGTGAGGTCTAAGTGGATGTGTGTAACCGTGTGTAACGGGCTGTGTCTCTGTCCCCCACAGGATGATGATTACGATGATGGTGAGGTCTAAGTGGATGTGTGTAACTATGTGTAACGGGTTGTGTCTCTGTCCCCCACAGGATGATGATTACGATGATGGTGAGGTCTAAGTGGATGTGTGTAACTATGTGTAACGGGCTGTGTCTCTGTCCCCCACAGGATGATGATTACGATGATGGTGAGGTCTAAGTGGATGAGTGTAACCGTGTGTAACGGGTTGTGTCTCTGTCCCCCACAGGATGATGATTACGATGATGGTGAGGTCTTAGTGGATGTGTGTAACTATGTGTAACGGGCTGTGACTCTGTCCCCCACAGGATGATGATTATGATGACGGTGAGGTCTAAGTGGATGTGTGTAACCGTGTGTAACAGGCTGTGTCTCTGTCCCCCACAGGATGATGATTACGATGATGGTGAGGTCTAAGTGGATGTGTGTAACCGTGTGTAACGGGCTGTGTCTCTGTCCTCCACAGGATGATGATTACGATGATGGTGAGGTCTAAGTGGATGTGTGTAACTATGTGTAACGGGTTGTGTCTCTGTCCCCCACAGGATGATGATTACGATGATGGTGAGGTCTTAGTGGATGTGTGTAACCATGTGTAACAGGCTGTGTCTCTGTCCCCCACAGGATGATGATTACGATGACGGTGAGGTCTAGGTGGATGTGTGTAACTATGTGTAACAGGCTGTGTCTCTGTCCCCCACAGGATGATGATTACGATGATGGTGAGGTCTAACTGGATGTGTGTAACGGGCTGTGTCTGTCCCCCACAGGATGATGATTACGATGACAGTGAGGTCTAAGTGGATATGTGTAACGGGCTGTGTCTTTGTCCCCCACAGGATGATGATTACGATGATGGTGAGCTCGTTCTGGCATGGCATCCACCCCGGCTACTACCTCAGCTTCATCCTAGTTCCACCCAACCAGATAGCCGAGGACTGGATGCGATCAGCTTTCCGAGACCCGCAGCCCTCAAGGCGACAACGCGTCTTTGACTGGGTGTGTTGGTTTTGGAAGCAGCGTTCGCTCGATTACATGGCGATGGCGTTCCTGTTGCTAGGGTTACGGGAGACGCTGCATTACTGGGGGAGCATCTATTTCCTGGGACATGTGTGGGTTGCGGTGTTCATGTTAATTGGCTACGTGTGTAAGCCAAGGCGAGTAAGTCGTAAAGGTGAGAAAGACGAAAAGCTGGTTAGCGTTGGCCCAGAAGGAGAGAACCGTAGCAAAGAAAACCAGAACACTGTAAAGAAAGTCAATTAAAGATGCCAATGTTGCACAGAGGTAAGTTTTTTTGTATATAGTTGATCAAGAATATGTTAGAAATGTGAGCCAGTTACGTAACAAGTAGATATACAATAAGGCTAGTGTGACAGTTGTTTCGTGGAGCTGTGACATGGGAGCTCCGTGACTTCCGGGTCAGCGTGTTGACCTTTAGGTCATCTAGGCTGCCTGTTACAGGTCGATATTACCTGGTGAGTTCAGGGGAAACCCTGGTGACCTTGACACAGTTACACGAGCATGACCTGGTAATACATGCACCTGACCTCTCTCAAGTATGTCTGGACTTAAAAAGTTGCATAGCCCGATGATTTTGAGTTTCTTGCATGATTAAGTTGATTGTTTTAATCTGCTTTACTTTAACTTGGAGTAACTTTTATTATAAGTATCGAAAACATGTAAAATAAAAAATAATTTTTTTTAAAAGAAATGTCGGTGTGCGCACCGAAAGGCTAGAAATCAGAGGCTTGCGTGACTTGCAGCAGTGACAGGTTTGATTAAATTGATTTCATACTCCTTCTATGCAGCAATAACTGTTGGTTTTGAGTTTCTGATATTTTCTGAGATCAAAATACATTAGGTTGATCGTTATAATGTACCTTACTTTAGCTTGAAGTAACTTTTATTTTAAATGGCTAACTTGGGGAGATATTTGAAGTGCGAACATGCTAAATTAATTTTGGCGTGCTTCTCAAAACTGAACCCATGGTCTTCATCACTAACAGGTTCTGTTAAATTGACCTGGCGTCTCCTTCTATGTAACAACAAATACTTACTAAGTGCACCGGTATATAAGTTGGATATGTAGGTTCAAATCTAAATATATATTCTGATTTTTAAAACTTGATGCTTTTATCGGAGTATACAACTTTAAGTAATGCATGTTGATTACAAGCAAGCTGGTCAGTTTCCCTTTAAGAAGTTGTGTGTCAGGAGGTGCGTTCACTTCAGGTGTGCGTGGATGCTTTTTGTGGTGTAGAGAAAGTGGCTCGACTAGCCCAGGGGGACCATGATGTCTGAAGACAGAATTGCCTTTTCAATAATTGGCAAGATTATAAAGAGTGGTGCTAAGATAAAAATTAGGTTCTGCTTCTAAAATAAAATGTAGGTTCTGCTTCTAAAATAAAAATTAGGTTCTGCTTCTAAAATCAAGATGAAGTTCTGCTTCTGAAATCAAAATTAGTTTTGCTACTCAGATTTAAATAAAATAAATTCTGATGGTAAAAATTGAGGCATGGTTGCAATACTATAAGCAAGACTGCACTAATATTATAATAGTATAAAATTGGTCCAGTAGTATTGCAGTGCTATAAGCAAGACTGTGCACTCATATTATATAGTATAAAACTAAAATAATAAAATAGGCACAGGAGTAAAAAGCAACATTGTGGTTAATGTAATAAAAAAAGTACTGTTACATGGTAAGATCTTGATGAGGCACGATTACTAAAGATCTAAATTTGCTTCTGGTACAAATGTTATTAAACAAAGGTATATTAGAATCGCGTTTTTAAGATTAGGCAGGCCGTGTTTACATTAAAATTAGGCCCCCTTCTAAATTTAAATAAGTTCCAGAGAAGCTACCCAATGTTTAAAGATGTTCTGATGAAGCATCAACGCGAGGTTTAAAAGAAACTGTGCAACTTATTCCATTCTGACAAAGATGTTGATTGTTTGCTGTTACTTGCCTTTTACTCGAGTTGTTTTCTGCTCGTGCGAACTCTGCTTTATGACCTGCTTTAGGACCTGGGCATGTCTGGTCTCATGTGTCATACTGACACCCACCCCCCAACCTCGTTGTCTTTTCACGAACGGAAAAAAATGAACGAGCTGTCGCAAAAGTGACATTTTAATTATTAAAATGACTTGGTTATGATAATCAGTTGCATAAAAGGAAATTAATGAGGGGCCGTATTCATGACGCCGTGTTAGCGAGCCAAAACTGGTTTTGGCCAGGATTTCTGGGTTAGCGGCGAAAACTCAGTACGCAAGGAGTGGTGTTAGCGTAAACACACCGAGTTTAAGCTAACACCGCATCGTGAATATGGGCCCTGAATATGTGCAAGTCTGTAACCCTTAAATAGGTCCCCAAGTAAGGTCAGTTATGTCGTAAAAGGCGACTAATGAGCAGTTGGTAACTAGTAAATATATCGAAGTCTGTAACTCTTAAATAGGTCACAAGTAGGTTATGTCGTAAAAGCCGACTAATAATGAAAATAATGAACCGATAACAACTAAATATGTGGAAGTCTGTAACCATTAAATAGGTCCCCAAGTAGATCATGTTGTAAAAGGTGACTAATAATGAACTAGTAACAACTAAATTTATGGAAGTCTTGAACCTTTAAATAGGTCCCCAACTAGATTATGTTGGAAAAGGCGACTAATAAGGAACTGGTAACTACTAATTATGTGGACGTCCCTAACCCTTAAATAGGACCCCAAGTGGGTTGTCGGATAAGGTGACTCCATAAGGAACTGGTAACTACTAAATATGTGGATGTCCCTAACCCTTAAATAGGACCCTAAGTAGGTTATCGGATAAGGCGACTAATAGGGAACTGGTAACTACTAATTATGTGGAAGTCCCTGACCCTTAAATAGGACCACAAGTGGGTTATCGGATAAGGCGACTCATAAGGAACTGGTAGCTATAAATATGTGGATGTCCTTAACCCTTAAATAGGACCCCAAGTGGGTTGTTGGATAAGGCGATTCACAAGGAACTGGTAACTACTAAATATTTGGACTTCCCTAACCCTTAAAATGGACCCCAAGTGGGTTGTTGGATAAGGCAACTAATAAGGAACTGGTAACTACTAAATATGTGGACGTCCCTAACCCTTAAGTAGGACCCCAAGTGGGTTATCGGCTAAGGCGACTCATAAGGAACTGGTAACTACTAATTATATCAAAGTCTTGAACCCTTAAATAGGCTCTAAGTAAATTAATTCAAGATATCGATTGATAGTTATTACTTATATCTGTTTTGCGCGACAGAAACAATAGAGACGGAGGTATGTAAATTATTCTATTTTGAAATACACAACTATTTTTACACAAAAGTGTATATTACACACACATACAATCTCACAAACCATGAGAAACATTTTGAACTAAGACAATATTTTGGACAATATTATAATAGATAATACTGAACCTAAAAGACTTAAAAGGAGATTTAATTTACATGTATACAAGAGATTATGGCGGTAAATTTCTAAATGCTTTGATATTTGTAAACTCGTAAGATATTTGCTTAAATTATCACTTTTGCTTGTTGATGGAAATAATTAACTGGTAGCGACTAACCTTGTGATTGCCCTTAATCTCGGTTAGCTTTAGATAGCGGATAGAAACTCCTACTATATAAGCTAATTTTCTATCGTCAGAGTTAAATATATATGACCTACTATTATAGCGTTCATATATGCGAGTTGTGGCGTAAGACATGTATATTTTGACATATCTGGTGTTTTTAAGGTGTAAAGGTTGCCTCCCCTTATGACTGTATTATTGATACATGAACAAAAAACTAACAAAATAACCCTAAAATGAATTATTTTATCACTCTTTATAATAAATATTGAGATTTGTTATGGTGCAGTTTTATATATGAATATATTTATAGAATAGAAACTTTGAACGAATTTTGACTTTGGAATGTTTGGTTTGGGGAAGATTAATATATAACTGATCGTGGAGTATCAGACTGAAAAGTGAAAATATATGAGCCAACCAGACTGGACAGTGACAATTACAACATGGCATCTTGTACAATCAGACCGGACGTGAGTCGGGTAGGAGTAAAACCCAGTGGCACCTGGGCCGTGTTCAGGGTACGCCTCCGAGACGTCTCGGGGGAAATCCCTGATGTCATGCTAGTCTGAACGGCAAAAGCAGTTGGTCGCCTCGAAAATGGTCACCCCGATAGGCGGCAGCCATTTGCCATGGAAAAGAAGCGTTCTAATTGGCTGAAACCACTGAATACGGCAGCCATTTTCGAGGCGCTTTTTGTCTCCTGTCTGAAATAGGAGGCTTCTCCAAGACACCCTGAATGGAAATAGTCCAAAAGGCGTCTCCGAGATGTCGCAGACGGGTACCCTGAACGCGGCCCTGGCAACTGACTTACTAACTTCCGGTATCTTCGACCAATTAGAAGGCGCCGGCTATACCTAACCTTTGTTGTATTTGGCTACGCCACCGCTTCTTGTAAAATGTTGTGTAATAAAATATTTTTTTCCCCTGTTAAAATAAGGTATTTTGGACGTGTAGCCACGAGGTGCTACCTGTAATACAGTTGTAAACTGTTAGTCTGACACAGTAAGGTGGTGGCACCTGGTAGTGCGAAGGAACACTATCCAATCCCTCTAGGACATTACCCATGCTGGTGTCACCGAGGGCGTAATCGATTATTCAACTCGGGTGACCCGAGCCACTTTTTGGCGCATGCTCACATCCTACAAAATCGGGTCGAATAAACTAATACGCTTCTCCACGCTCGGGGTGGAAAAAATGGTGACTTAATCTAAAACGTAATATCTTTTTTTAATAACCGATACAAGTACAGCAAAATTGGATTTAAAGTAGTTTATGATTGTATAAGCTGACAATCCGGGTTATTTTAAAAAAAGCACCCTTAAAACAACATGCAGGACTTGTACTGGTAGCTGTTATCCTACAGGTACCAGCACAGATGTGATGTCATCGCTCCGAGCAAACCCCAGCCAAGAGGTGGGTTACTGTGGTCGGGTCATTTTGCACACGGCACGTGTATTTGTCGACTCTACTCGCGGTGTTCAATTTGAAATTCTGATGACTCGGGTGACCGGAGTCGCCCGGGTCGTGTTAATCGATTACGGCCCGAGTGAGTTAGGCTACCGTAGTTACTAGTTTAGCAAGGTGAAGGTCGCGCTGTCATTGTTGGCTTCCTGTCTGTTATATTCCAGACACGAACCAGTCTAGCCAATCCCAGAGCAGATGGCAACCCTTCGACATGTCGTAAAAATAGGTGTACAAAGTGTATACATAGAAGTCTCAAAGCCCTTATACACCCCAGACTAATATTTACAACCATAATTATCCTATAGAGCAGTGTCAAGTGTTATTATTGGATTAATGTTTAGGTTCCTCATTTATTCCAAGATTCAAGCGCTTGGTGTTTTTGCGAAGAGCTACAAGAGTGATTGATATGTTACGAGCACATGACTTGACAAACAAAATTCCTTCTTGTATAAGCTATTGTTAGAACGGCTTCCACTAGTTCTATACAGCAAGCTGTGTGGAACCAGCGGACAGAATGAATGTGTAACATAAGACCACATTAATGCTCACTTCTGGTGGAAAGGTTATAGTTTCTCTCCTGTAACCATCCTGTTTCCCGAAGGTTCGCTGGGTACAAAGTTGGCCAGAGCACTTTCTTCTATGTTGTAACTACTCTTTCTCTTCTAACCTTCAACTTGTCCTATATCACCCCCCCCCCCCACCTGATCACAAACTAATACCATTAAACCCCGGAAACGAAACCTAAATAAGACCGCTAGAGCTAAATCATTTGCACAGAACTGTGTAGCCACCTTGTGGCTATATTCTGAACCACCAGCATGCTAGTGGTGCCACCTCGTGCATCATGGGGAACTGGCTGTATTAATTTGGTGGTAAGGAAGAACAGAGGCGGAGGTGGGAAAACTGAGGCGTTTATTGTGACGCCTCGGGCAACAGACATAGAAACAGTGACATACAATAAATGAGAAAGTAAGGTACAACAGGGTAACTGAGGAGGTTTACAGGTTGAGTTGTACTTTGCAATGCAGGGCTCATGTGTTCAGGGTGTGCGAATACTGTTGTCTTGGTATTCACGAACAGTCATAACCAAGCGCGGGCTTATAAGAACTATGTCAGAGATAGTAAGGGGGGCCGAGGAGCCTCCGCCGCAGATTGTTTATGGCCAAGGAGAGTTGAGTGGGTAATTGAGACAACAAAGGGTTCATGTGAGTTCGAGCAAGGCAGCATGGATGCTGAGTGCCTGAGGGAGGCTGGCGGCAGACTTATAAGGTGTAGAAGAGAGCAAAGCCTAGGAGGAGGTGAGTCGCTCAGGGGGAGCTGAACAGTGGCAGGTTGAGTCGCTCAGGACTGGGGGAGGCCACCAGTGGCTAGAGGGTGGGCTGAATCGCTCAGGGCATGGTGAGTCGCTCCCCTCCCTGCATCAAGCGAACTGGCTGTTTTCATTTGGTGGTAAATTTGGTAACGTTGTCGCTGTCAACGACGTAGAATTGTATTTGATATATATTCATTCATTCATTCATTGAATACAACAGAAAAGACGCGGTTGCGTTGGTTGTGGTTTTCCAGGTTTAGTTGTATTTGCTTGAGGTAATTTTTCAGATTGTGCAATACTGTTGTTTTGTATTCACAACATTCATAACCAAGCCGTGTTTAAAACTATGACAGAAAATAATGCAAAACTTGCCCTCACTTAATTGTTTATGGCCAAGCAATTATTAATTGAACAACAAAGTGTTCATGTGATTCGAGCAAGCAGCATTTCGATGTGAAGCTCCAGACTTGACTGAATGATTTAGATTTTATTGAGGGAGATATTAAAGTTGCATAGTCCGATGGTTTTGAATTTCTGCAATTTTTCTGAGATAAATATATTTACTTGGTTGTTATAACCTACCTTACTTTAGGTTGTAGTAACTTTCATTTTGAATGGCTAACTTGTGAGATATTTGAAGTGCAAACATCCTAAATTGATTTTGGCAAGCTTGCCAAAACTCTCACCATAGGCTTATGCAGTAACAGGTTCTGTTAAATTGACTCAGTATTGCCTTCTATGTGGCAAAAATTTGTTAATAAGTGCATCAATATCTAAGTTAGATATGTAGAATAAAATGTAGGTGAACGTTTTTGTTTTGAACATTTTATGCTTCATCGGACTATGCAGCTTTAATTATCTGGTAGAATATTTATAATGCTGTTACATTGAGTAGAATGTTTGTGTTGGTCTTTACGGCCATCTTTTTGTACCTCCTTACAGAGAGCGGGCAATCTTGTGTCCTTTATTCAGGACAACAGGTGCACGGGCCATGGTCGGGGAACAATGGGTCGATCATGTGCTGTTTGGATGATTGTTGTGATACTATCGGAATACATGGTTCCTCATATGTGTGGGCATGTGTAATAGTGTTGTAGGTGGATGGAGTGATTTCAAATGGGCCTCACCCGAGTTCAAATGGACGGAAGTTTCAGCTTTGGCCCATTTGAAATCACCGCCCGCCAAAGAGGGTTACTACTATGTATGTTAACACCAAAGTAAAATCCCGCCTTTGGTTTTTATTGCACATGTACCTAGTTGCTTTATTAGTTGTTCGGGAACTATACTTCATACGGTACGAGTGCCATTCTATGGAGCTATCAGTGAGCGGGGTTCGTACGGGGCCTGGAAAGTCTTGAAAGGTCTTAAACTTCATTCACCCCATTTCAAGGCCTTGAATTAAACTCGTTTTGGGTAATTAGTCTTGAAAAGCCTTTAATTCCATTAAATTGTTCGCACTAATCTAAATTACTCCGAAATCGCCATTCCGAAAGGTTATTTAGTATTAAATCCGAGTGAAAATAGTCTGAAATCCCTGTCTAAAACATCCTTCAAATAGCCTTGAATTCCATATCTTCACATGTGTACGGACCCTGAGTGAGGTAACGTCTAGATGGTGTTTTATAAACCAAAGACCTGATTTTACATAGATGTACGCAACTAATTTAACCCTCCCCCGCCTCACCCACAGGAACCTTTATGTTGTCTACACGGATATAGAATCATGTCTTTGGGGTTTTTGATTGTATATTATGGAGTTCTGTTATTTACTGTGGGACTATGTTCTAGTAACGTCAGTGCTAGTATCATTCGACTGAACACAGACACCTGTGTGTAAAAGTAACGCGTGTGTACTAAACCCTTAACTGGTCTCTTCGTGGGTTTGATAGTGTGGCATTATGACGATACCTGCGGTGGTGGGTGCTCTCCGCTGGTAACCATAGTGTCAGCTGTTGTTGCCGCCTGCCTCGCCAGGTGGCGGGTCGGTACTTCAACCTTTCTCTGCTATTCCGCCCGTTTACTCTCTTAGACTTAATGAACCTATTCCTAGCCACAGACAACCGGCAAGCTACGCACGAAGGCAACAATTGGAATGCCACTTTAAGAGAACCGGAAGCGGCCAGTTTGTTTCCGTTTAATCCAGTCGTGTTTACTTCGTGCGCAGTGCGCCGGTTGTGGCTGGCTGTGCCGACTTTGTCCCCATGTAGATAAAATATTCACCCCATACTTGCAGTAGGGGTGAACGACAACGTCGTCTAAATACTGGCGAAAGCTGCTTTAGTAAGGAACAGGAAGTGGAATTCCTGATTCCAGTATCAAATGGCTACTTATATCGGCACAGAGTTGGTGAAATCAGAGATGTTGCAATAAAACAAGATGGCGGCAATAGAATGCCATCGATTTAACTTTTAAAGTCCATTAAACTACGTTTTATTATATTTTTCAAATCAAAAGTAGCAGGTAAATATTAAGATATATATGTGAAGAATATATTTTGCATCTTGAATTAAGAATTTATCTGCTCCCTTCATTTACCCAGCATGTAGATATTTTTCGCCAGTTTTTCTGATGGGTTGGTTTTCACCCCTACTGCAAGTATAGGGTAAATCTTTTACCTATGTCCCCTGCTGACCCGAATGTGAACCCCTGTTTTTGTGTATTTCCTGCGACCTTTTAGCGCCTTCTCAACATCACCCCTTCACAGAAAGCATTTGGCTACAGAAGGAATTTATATAAAAGACTAATCTAGTTTTGTACACCTGGCCACCCGTTGCTCGGCTACATATGTATCAAATGGTTCATTTTGCAGGTTAGTTAGTTTGTCAGGCTTATGAGATGTGATTCGTTATCAAGGACTCCGACAAAACATTGAAAAAGTTGTGTTCTTTACACTAAATGAGTCACGTGGTGTATTGTATGTATGCTTCCTTGTGGCTGCTGTCAAGTAATTAATTTAACTATTTAAAATTATTAATTAATTAATTTATTATACATTTATATTATGCAGTGGCTGCTCTAGACAAATTGATCGTTTCAATTCGTCACCTTTTCTGCGATGAGTCAATCAGCAATTCGTCACCTGTGACGAATTGCCATAGTGCAGTCATATGACTGGTTGCAATGTCTTTACACCTGGAAATCGGATATATGTTGCAACTAATTGGATACACCTGTGATGACTTATCTAAATGCAACCATGTCTGCAATGAGTCATAGCCATGAGACAATGAGTCATAGCCAAGAAGCGATTCACCACCTGTGATGAATAGCTCAAGTGCGACCATATTCACAATGGGTCATAGCCATGAGGCGATTCACCACCTGTGATGTATTGCCGCTGTGTGACCATATTTCACCACCTGTGATGAATTGCCCCAATGTGACCATATTCACAATGAGTCATAGCAATGAAGCGATTCACCACCTGTGATGAATTGCCCCAATGTGACCATATTCACAATGAGTCATAGCCATGAGGCGATTGACCACCTGTGATGAATAGCTCAAGTGCGACCATATTCACAATGAGTCATAGCCTGTGATGTATTGCCCCATTGTAACCATATTCATAATGAGTCATAGCCATGTGACGATTCACCACCTGTGATGTTTTGCTCGAGTATGACCATATTTGCAATGAGTCATAGCCATGAGGTGATTCACCACCTGTGATGTATTGCCGCTGTGTGACCATTTTCACAATGAGTCATAGCCATGAGGTGATTCACCACCTGTGATATATTGCCGCTGTGTGACCATATTTGCAATGAGTCATAGCCATGAGGTGATTCACCACCTGTGATATCTTGCCGCTGTGCGACCATATTCGCAATGAGTCATAGCCACAAGGCTATTCAAGACCTGTGATGTGTGGTATTATCCCAATGTGACCATGTTTGCAATGAGTCATACCACTGAGGCGATTGACCATCTGCAATATGGCGAACTGCTCCAACAGTCGGAGGCAGTTGCAATGTGTCGCTTGGTGAAGCCCTAAGTAATGGCCACCAGCGACCCTGCGTCTCCTACTTCAGGAACTGTTGTGAAACTGTATCACCCGCTTCTCTGATATCTTTCCACTTGACTTATTCGCTACAAACGAATGTAAGATAATGCAGTGAAATATTTAAAACATTTTGTTTTGAACAAATTGTTTTCTGTTTGGAATGTTTCCTCTTGTAATTTGTACAAACTGCAAGTTGAATATGGTCGATCTCACCGCTTTTCCATTGAAAAGAATGTAATAAAATTATGCGACATTGTACCAATATTGTTTTGTTTAATCCTACAAATCGACCAGTTCACACGAACCTCAGGGACCACACCTCCCTCTCCCCTGAATGAATGCGTAGAGTGCCAAGTCAAACCAAACACATACTAAATGGATACGTGTCACTACTTAGCCTGCCACTCTACATTACTAGGACACGGCAAGGACTGGTAGGCTCAGTATCACAATAATAGTGGGATTTTGGATAATGGTTCCGCGACCTGGTTTTCCAGTGGGCGCCTTAATACAAAGTGTTTGTATCTAATGTAGAATATCCTGGTGTGCAAACGCGCCAAGTCACAGCTCCAGACCTACCGAAGTAACCAGTGAACACTATCCATTACATTACTTCCTGTGTGCAAACACGCCACATCACAGCTGCAGGCCTTCCCCAGTAACTAGCTAACACTATCCATCACCCCACGTCCGGTGTGCAAACACGCCAAGTCGCAGCTCCAGGCCTTCCTAAGTAACCAGTGAACACTATAACCCCATGTCCGGTGTGCAAACACGCCATGTCATAGCTCCAGGCCTTCCCCAGTAACTAGCGAACACTATCACCCCATGTTCGCTGTTCAAACACGCCACATCACAGCTCCAGGCCTTCCCCAGTAACTAGTGAACATTATCCATCACCCCACTTCCTGTGTGCAAACACGCCATGTCGCAGCTCCAGACCGTCCTAAGTAACCAGCAAACACTATCTATCATCCCACTTCCGGTGTGAAAACACACCAAGTCACAGCTCCAGACCTTTGCCAGTAACCAGCGAAAATATCCATCACCCCACTTACTGTGTGCAAACACGCCAAGTCGCAGCTCCAGACCGTCCCCAGTAACCAGCGAACACTATCCATCACCCCACCTCCGGTCTGCAAAGACACCAAGTCGCATCTCCAGTAACCAACGAACACTATCATCCCACTTCCTGTGTGCAAACACGCCAAGTTGCAACTCCAGGCCTTCCCCAGTAACCAGTGAACACTATCATCCCACTTCCTGTGTGCAAACACACCAAGTAGCAGCTCCAGACCGTCCCCAGTAACCAGCGAACACTATCCCTCATCCCACTTCCTGTGTGCAAACACACCACGTCGCAGCTCCAGACCTTCCCCAGTAACCAGTGAACACTATCCCTCACCCCAACTCCTGTGTGCAAACACGCCACGTCGCAGCTCCAGACCTTCCCCAGTAACCAGCAAATACTATCCATCACCCCAACTCCTGTGTGCAAACACGCCATGTCACAGCTCCAGACCTTCCCCAGTAACCAACGAACACTAACCTCAGAAAGGATGCATTAGAACTTTGCCAATGTACAGCTTCCAAGCTGAATTGTATAATGATAAAAACTACATCCGGTGTAGGAAGAGGACGCGCAGTTACCATGACAACGCCAGGTTACTATGTACACGTGGTTTTATTACACAGATAACAGGCCCCAGACAGGCCACACAGAGGAATGTTGGTTTATTTTACACAAATCTGGTGAATATCACTCACCAATCTACAGCACTGACAACTTATTGAAGTTACATAGTCCGATGCTTTTGAGTTTGTCATATATATATTCTTAGATAAATATAATATTAATAGGTTGATCATTATGATCCTTCTGTTTAAAGTAACTTGAGAGATATTTGAAGGGAAAACATGTCAAATTAATTTGATTGTGCACATCAAAATACTGCACATGAGAGGCTTAAATAGTAAAGGTTCTAATAGATTCACTTACAGCTGCAAAGTCCGATCAAAACATAAAATCTTCAAAACCAAAACAATTATCAAAGTTTTATTCTACTTGACTAAATTAGACATTGGTGTACTTAATTTCACATTTCTCGCGATACAAAAGTGAATACTGAGTCAATTTAATAGAACCTGTTACTGCAGAAGCCTAAGAGTTTTGGCGTGCTTGCCTAAATTAATTTAGAATTATTGCACTTCAAATATCTCACAGGTTAGACATTTCAAATGAAAGTTACTTCAAGCTAAAGTAAGGTACATTATAACGATCAACCTAATATATTTATCTCAGAAAATATCAGAAACTCAAAACGATCAGACTATACGTCAATACATGTTTAATAAGTGTACCAGTATCTAAGCTCATTATGTGGGATCAAATCTAGGTCAGCGTATTGGTTTAAAGAATTTGGTGCTTTCATCGGACTATGGCGTTTTAAGAACTAGAACAATAATTATATACATACAGTAAAACCTCTCTAACCGACCATCTCCACAGATCGACCACTCCCTTACATCGATCGTTTTATTTCAGTCCCAAACGATTGCCCATACAATACCATTGTAACAATAAAAAATACTCCTTAAACCTACCACCTCCCAAAATGTACCATTTAAAGTCGGTCCCATGGTCGGTCGATTTAGAGAGGTTTTACTGTATAAGTTTTAAAATCAAATAATACTAATACTCGCATTTCACATATGTTGGCACTGACAGGTGATAGAATTCATGGCACGAATTTTCAACACTATATATTTTTTGTAAACCTTCATTGAAATATATATTATTCAAGTGGTGCTTTTAAATGTTCTGTGGTTGACTAAAGTTCGCGAGTGAATACAGTCTATCAACTCTCAATATATAACAAGTTCTGCTGGTCATTGTTTCCGTCAGCTTTCTTTAAAGAACTAAATGAATGACTCCTTTTTGTTGGTAGTGAAGGTTCCATTGCGGTGCTGGATCAGTAGCCGTCGCCAGCAGGATGCGTCAGTTCCTGTAGCACGAGGTGCAGCAAATGGTTCGTCTCAGGTGTCAGCTGCGACCACAGCTCCGTCTGCAGCGCGCGCAGTGACTCCAGGTCATGTGACTGACACGCCATCTGTCGGCAAACAGGCACATTGTCAAATCATACTCACATAATCCAATCCAGTGTAAACCAAACTATAAACAAACTAATTATTTTATATTTGATGGGTTTTTATATTTGATGGGTTTTTATATTCGAAGGAATTATATATTTGAAGGATTCTAAATAAAAATTAAAGATTAGCTCTAACAAAATGATCATGAAGGAAGAAAGTACCCCAAAGACAGCTACTCCCAGGTATCAAATTATTCAAAGATACATCAGCAGCTGGCCCTGAGGGTGGTTGGTGCCATTATGTATGTGGTTAGTACCAGTATACCACTAATTACAATATAGTCAGGCGTCTCAGGACCAGACTTGAGATGGATGAGGACATGCTGGATAAAAGCAACATGGCCCTCATAACAAAATTTAAAGCTATGATGATGGAGAATGTGTGCGTGTGGGGGGGGGAGGGGAATTAACGCGTTTATCTGACATGTCACCATCATCTTCCCCATGCCATCACCTCTGCCAATTTGAATTTCTACCATTATGTAGAACTTACAGCATCATCAAAGACCAGTTGCTCTCATACAATGTCTATGTGGTGTGGGAGGTTAAAAATCCATCAGGTCGGTAAAAGTGTAGGCTCAGGCTTTCTATTGACGAACTGTCTAATGGTGAAAACAAGTCTATTCAGACTTATCCATTGATAGGCAGTATAAATCTTCAAGAAAGAAAAATAATCCTGCTAAGCTGCCCGACTAATACTGATACTGATGTAACATATGATGCGTCTACATTTCGCTGCTCACCACGACTGACTGCAGGAGCAGGAAGAGCTCCTCGTCGATGCAGTTCACAGGAATGCTCTCATCCGTTGTCTCCCATGCGTACTTCTCCAGTGTCTGCGCATGTTCTGGGCGGATCCGCTGAGGGGTCGGCTGCAGGCAAAGTCAAGATAATCCTTTTGAATGAAAATATATGTCATATTCTGTTTCTAAGCCTGTTCCTTTAAAATTATTTGTTGTGTGCTTAGCAGGTGTAAAAATATTATGAAATTTATGTTCAAAATGACAGCAGGATTACCTGCAGCAACATGAGGAGCAGGACGCGTGTCACTTCACAGCGCGCCAGGATGTCGCAGAAGGCCCCGATCGGCTTCCCGCTCGGCATCATGCCTGCAAATGTAGCTGATTATTTAGTACACCATCTCTTTGTTTAATCAGTTCAGAACCGATTACTTACTTTTATTAAAAATCTTTTTAGTCTTCTTTCATATACCAGTTGACTAAGTGTAGGACATTTCGATCATGAGAATTGGTCTTCCTCATTCTACTGCTCATTGCCTTATTCTAGCAATGCCTACTGCTCAGCTAGGTACTGACATCCTTGCCTTATGCCAGCAATGCCTACTGCTAAGCTAGGTACTGACATCCTTGCCTTATGCTAGCAATGCCTACTGCTAAGCTAGGTACTGACATCCTTGCCTTATGCTAGCAATGCCTACTGCTAAGCTAGGTACTGACATCCTTGCCTTATTCTAGCAATGCCTACTGCTAAGCTAGGTACTGACATCCTTGCCTTATGCCAGCAATGCCTACTGCTAAGCTAGGTACTGACATCCTTGCCGTATGCTAGCAATGCCTACTGCTAAGCTAGGTTCTGACATCCTTGCCGTATGCTAGCAATGCCTACTGCTAAGCTAGGTACTGACATCCTTGCCTTATGCCAGCAATGCCTACTGCTCAGCTAGGTACTGACATCCTTGCCTTATGCCAGCAATGCCTACTGCTAAGCTAGGTTCTGACATCCTTGCCGTATGCTAGCAATGCCTACTGCTAAGCTAGGTACTGACATCCTTGCCTTATGCTAGCAATGCCTACTGCTAAGCTAGGTACTGACATCCTTGCCTTATGCCAGCAATGCCTACTGCTAAGATAGGTACTGACATCCTTGCCGTATGCTAGCAATGCCTACTGCTAAGCTAGGTTCTGACATCCTTGCCTTATGCCAGCAATGCCTACTGCTCAGCTAGGTACTGACATCCTTGCCTTATGCCAGCAATGCCTACTGCTAAGCTAGGTACTGACATCCTTGCCGTATGCTAGCAATGCCTACTGCTAAGCTAGGTACTGACATCCTTGCCGTATGCTAGCAATGCCTACTGCTAATCTAGGTACTGACATCCTTGCCTTATGCTAGCAATGCCTATTGCTCAGCTAGGTACTGACATCCTTGCCTTATGCTAGCAATGCCTACTGCTAAGCTAGGTACTGACATCCTTGCCGTATGCTAGCAATGCCTACTGCTAAGCTAGGTACTGACATCCTTGCCTTATGCTAGCAATGCCTACTGCTAAGCTAGGTACTGACATCCTTGCCGTATGCTAGCAATGCCTATTGCTAAGCTAGGTACTGACATCCTTGCCTTATGCCAGCAATGCCTACTGCTAAGATAGGTACTGACATCCTTGCCGTATGCCAGCAATGCCTACTGCTAAGATAGGTACTGACATCCTTGCCGTATGCCAGCAATGCCTACTGCTAAGCTAAGTACTGACATCCTTGCCGTATGCTAGCAATGCCTACTGCTCAGCTAGGTACTGACATCCTTGCCTCATGCTAGCAATGCCTACTGCTAAGCTAGGTACTGACAAGTATACATTTTTAAGTCACTGGTTTTACACAGCCCGGCTTCGAATCTTATGAGAGGAAGCAGGCGCTCAACTTGTTATAACTTTGTGTGTAGTGGTATTTGTCATGAGGACTGGAAGACCAGTGCATCAGCACTGACAACATGTTAATAATTGTTATTCAGAGAAATAATACCACTTGAACAAAAAACAAAACCCCAAAACTCATTCGGCCATCCCATCTGGCAAGTACTTAATTCATCACATATACATCCATACAAGCTCAGTAGTTCATACTCAACACAACACACTGTTATTATGGATTTAAGCTTTACACTAATTACAGTCTCTATATCCATATCTGAGAATATATTTCCTTCATGATATTTAATAATTAAGTGTACTGAGATTTATAATTCCATTTCAGAGGATGACTTTCATAGTGATTGTCCAGTTTTGATTTAAACGAATTTAGTGACTTTGGCCAGACAACTAGCAGCGTTAGTGGCAAAGATTATTGTGTAGTTAACAAACACATAGATCATGAGTATTAGACAATCATAGCTTTGTTGTTTTATGTCCTAGCAACATATTAGGTCATATCAGTGAAGTCCCCACCCAAGTGTTTATAAACAACAGTAGTAGTCATGTGGGGTGGAGTCTACTCGCCTCGTTCTTGCGCTAAATACGCCATTTCTGTGAGAACTCCCAACGCGCCTTCATAGTCACCTGAAGAAGGAAGTAACACCATTCAATATCTGGTCACGTGGTGCGGCTAGGCATTCCATACATGTATATTTGTCACAGCTTAAATCTGCATTGTCCGATAAAAGCATCATATTTTAGAAACTGGGGCACCTATTCGACATATGAGAATTGTAGCAAGGAGAAGGCTGTAATACTAATAGGCCAGTTCTGAGAATGAGCAGATTGTCCCTGTTGCATATAGGTACTGAATTTGTTTAAAACATTCATATTTAGTAAGTGCTGTAGTTAGTTTGCATAGAATGCCAAGCTAACAGTGAGATATTTATCCATCAAAACGAAACTAAAAGAAGACATTAACAAACAACTACAAAACCAATCACAAGCAACACAGAAACTGCTTGGTGATACCTTAGCACTTCCCATCACTCTCCCTACACATGTTTGGTTATGGAAACAGGAAGTTATACAACGACCTGCTTGGGACGGGAGCACTTGTCTGAGAATGGAACTGGCCATGCAGTCCAAACCCAGCCTCCACAATAGAGTCCTCAAACTTACGTGTCTCAATCTTGCATGTAGCCACGTGACCGAGTGACGTCAGACAATCCAGCGGGTTCTGAAAGGTGACCAAAGTGCGTCCGACGTTAGCCTGGTGTCAGCGCTGTCATACATCCAGACAGTAAGGCTACTTATGAATGACGTCACATGCTGGTATACTTCAAACAGGCAGTTAGTCAATCAAACTTTAAATCTATATTTAGCACCACAGCATATACCATATTCTCATGGGTTAACGCTCATGTGTGGGTTAACGCCCAACCTCCGCTTAGCCAATATTTCGTAAATGCCCACCCCTTAAAAGCCCATGTGTGGGTAAACGTCCCCCCCCCCCCACACACATCAATGATTTGCCAACTTAAACGCTAAAGCCCTTAACCCACGAGAATACTGTAATTGTAACACACTTGTCGCATGTGATGTCGACCGGACGCAGTGGCTGAATCAGTAGAGCGCAGGCTTCCGACGCATGGTATTTGAAGGATGGGTACTGACTTTTGACAATGCACACCCATGGTGACTTTATAGTGCTGCCCCGCTGGGAGACCAGCCGCTGACACCATAGCCCGATATCCCACAATCACATTATCCTAATATTGAGGTAACCAGTCCTTGCCCTATACTAGTAATGCTGAGCTGAGCGCCAAGCTAGGCAACAACAAGTATCAATTTCATAAGTCATTCGTTTGACTCGGCAGGAAATCGAACTCCTGACCTTCCACAAGGGAAGTTTACGCTCTACCGATTCGGCCACCGCGTCTGGTGACACTGACTACCGATGCAGGTCCATGGTCCAGGGAGGTCAGTGCAAAACCCAAAACAGAAGGAGGCATCAAATAATTATATATATAAAGTTACCGGTACAATTTTGGCATTTTAATAAGTTTTTCCCCATCCCATTGGTCATGTACTTTTCTTATTTTGCATGAATCCCATTAAAAATGAAGGATATTTTAGGCATGGCATTTCCTCCCGCCCCTAGGAACCCGTGCCCATTTTGAGACGGCCTGCCGAGCTTTACTCACCTGTATCTGTAGCTGTGCAGCACGCTGGTAGTGGGCGACCGCCTCTCCCGGCCGGTTCAGGCACTGCAGCGAACAGAAGGAAGAGGCGCAATGTGAGTATAACAGCACTGGCAGCAAACAGCGAAGAGGCGTTATAAATCCCGCGTACACAGTACAACAAGCAATGTGAGTATAACAGCACTGGCAGTGAAGAGGCGTTATAAATCCCGCATACACAGCACAAGAAATGTGAGTATAACAGCACTGGCAGTGAACAGAGCAAAGAGGCGTTATAAACCCCGCGTAAACAGCACAACAAGCTATGTGAGTATATCAGCACTGGCAGCGAACAGAGCGAAGAGGCGTTATAAATCCCACATACACAGCACAACAAGCAATGTGAGTATAACAGCACTGTCAGTGAACAGAGCAAAGAGGCGTTATAAACCCCGCGTAAACAGCACAACAAGCTATGTGAGTATAACAGCACTGGCAGCGAACAGAGCGAAGAGGTGTTATAAACCCCGCATACACAGTACAACAAGCAAAGTGAGTATAATAGCACTGGCAGCGAACAGAGCAAAAAGGCGTTATAAACCCAGTATACACAGTACAACAAGCAATGTGAGTATAACATCCATTTCTATTTACATTACAGCTGCATAATCCGATGATGTCTCAAATTTTCAAAATTAAAACAATTATCTAGATTTTATTCTACATATCTAACTTAGATACTGATGCACTTATTAAGCATTTGTTTCCACATAGAAGGGAACACTAAGGTAATTCAATAGAAGTTATTACTGCTAAAGCCTATGGTGTCAGAATTTTGGCATGCTTGCCAAAAGTAATTTGACATGTTTGCACTTCAAATATCTGAAAACTTAGCCATTTATAATAAAAGTTCCTTCAAACAAAAGTAGGGTAGATTATAACAATCACTTGAATATATTTATCTTTAGAAAAATGCTAGAAACTCAAAACCACCTGACTATGCAGCTTTAAGGTCACAAGCCACAGGCCTATACTGTCATGGAGGTGATAAAAATGGGGAATATTAAGTCCAGAGGATTCGAATTCGCACTTGTTGCCATGTTGGGGATAGTGCTAACCATTACACCACCTAGGCTCTCTGATGTCATCACCTTATCCACGCCCACCTGTCTATGTGGCTCCTTGCCTGTGAGGTCAGTGCAGACTACTACACTACTTATTTAAGTATTTCCATTGAAGCAAATCTTTCAGTGGAGGAAATTAGTGTTTGCAATAGACCCCCGCCAGTTAAGCTAGTGACATCTGTCGGTAGAATCTGGAACCACTCTAGTCAGGTACATTCCCCGACTGCCTATGGTTTCACATCCGATATCTCCATAAAGAATGCTTGGAAAAATAATAAAATGCTTGATTATATTCAGATATTCATATCGTAACAGGCATCAAGTTCTTCCCCGTGCCCCCAGCTCTGCCAATTTGGATTTCCACCGCTGTGTATAATTTACAGCGTCATCAAAGGCCAGTTGCTCTCATACCATGTCTATGTAGTGTGGGAGGTTAAAAATCCCTTGGGTCGGTAAAAGTGTAGGCTCGGGCTTTCTATCGACCAGCAGTGGAATGAGGAAGACCAGTCGTCTATGACTGAAATTTCCCCTGCTTAAACAACTAATGGACCCCCAAAAAAAAAAAAAAATCCTTGTAATATATATTTTTTTAAAGACAACTACAGTAAAACCTCCCTAACCGACCACCTCCACAGATCGACCACTCCCCTATATCGATCGCTTTATTTGTGTACCAACAATACCATTGTAACCTTATTCTAACTCCCTAAACCGACCACCTCCCTAAATGGACCGCTTAAATTCGGTCCCAAGGCCGGTCGATTTAGAGAGGTTTGACACTATATTGTATTTTTCTTCTGGAATTTTACCGCCGCTCTCTTCACGTGTATTACACCCCACCAGTTAAGCTAGTGACATCTATCGGTAGAATCTGGAACCACTCTAGTCGGGTATTTTCCAGCTTAACTGTCTATTGCAGCGAATGACTATTAACCCGAAGCTTACCTTGAGCGCATGTGCCATTTCCAGACAGAGTGAGGCGGCGAGTGCTGGGTGCTGATTCTCGATGTGCACGCGGATGGCATGACTGTAGCAGTTGATAGCAGCATTAAGATGCTCCTGGAAACTCGGACATCTGCAACGCGCATTGTTTTATTTACCAGAGTACACACTATAAAGCATATTAAAAATATCTATAATACTGAAATGTATGCTAGAAGTAAATGTGAGCATGTTTTAAGCACAATTTATTTGATAAATAGGACAAGGTGTTGCTAATAATAGGACCTCTGATGACAATACGTCATTAATGTACGTGTACAGCTCCACTCATTCTCCAGAAAAGACACCCAAGCAATTCTTGTTACAACATTGTGAACAGATTTTAATTTAAATAACCACAGTCTTCAGTTTACATAAATATATTTTCCACAACAACAGAAACACTGACATCTGTTAATTGTGCTACCAAAGTAAAAACATATCGCAGTCATTCTTTGATAGATGACCGAGCTCACATCCTCTGTAGCCGGATGTGCCCCCACGTGACCCAGATAGGGGGAGCTCACATCCTCTGTAGCCGGATGTGCCACCACGTGACCCAGATAAGGGCTTGGTTTTTCTTGAAACACGCTTCTTTTTCTCCATTAAAGGTACATCAGTGTCTGAATGACTTAATGCATGGGGTTCGGGTCTAGTCGCGTCAGTAGCGGACATAGCGAAGCCCTTCTTGCACTTCCTGCCACACGAAACACACCGCGGGAGACTGCACGGGCTGGCTTCGGGACAGGGTATGCTGCGTATTATTATAGTTTAGTAAACTCACACTCGCCTCTACAAGAGAGTGTGAACCACAAGATAAGTTACCCAGTAATAAACTCTATTTCATTACAAACTCCATAACATATAACACAAATTATTTCTAAATTCAATGTAATCCCATAGTAGTCCCTAACTCCTAACATGAATCTCAGTGCTGACCTGCACTCCTCTGTCGATGCTGGTGGTCTGACTGCCGGGTTGCGACTGAATGGGATCGACTAGCGCAGACTACTTATACCTCTCCCCTGGCGTCGGCTTAGATGATGTAAGAATGGAGGCATTCAACTGGGACCTTTCCATCCGCAAGATTTAGACTCCGCCCACCTGCGCAGTGAACTAGGTTTCGAATGCAAAGAGGACCAGTCAAATGGCTTCAGTGGTTTCAGCCAATCAGAGCTGCTCTCTGCCATTGCAAATGGCTGCCCTGTATGGGGGCAGCCATTTGCAATCGAAAAGAACCAATCAGAGCTGTTCATTTCCATTGCAAATGGCTGCCCCCATAGAGGGCAGCCATTTGCAATTGAAAAGAACAGCTCTGATTGGCTGAAGCTAATGCATCTTTCAACCTTTCCATATCAGCCATCTTGAAATACACCATCTGACCTTATGGATGGAGCCACAAGACAGATTCGATTCATATGGTCCCAGTCGAATAGGAATTTGTAAAGAAATATTTTGATATGCATATAGAAAGGCCCAGTCAAATACGTACAATGACTTAAAAATTGATACTTGTCGCTTCCTAGCTAGGCGCTTGGCATTATTAGGATACACCAAGGACTGGTTGACTCAGTGTCAGGATAATGTGACTGAGTGGGATATCAGGTCATGGTACTGGCAGCCTGATCTCCCAGTGCGGCAGCACTAAAAAGTAGCAATGAGGGCGCACTGTCAAAAGTCGGTACCCGTCCTGATATGACCTTAGATATTGCTAGGACGTAAAACAACAAACAAACTCCCCACCACGTGACCAACCTCAGCTCGGCGCTGGCGTTCTCTGCCTCCAGGAAGGCCCGGGCGGCGTCCGTCAGCGCCTGCGCCTCGCCAGGCGCATTCGCCAGCGTGTGTTCGCAGCGCGCCTGCGCGAGGCAGCAAAAACCTGCATACTGCGCACACTCCTGCTGTCGCAGCGTCTTCGCCAGAGATGCTAGGGGGAAGACAAGCCACACTCAGCACGAGGAGTCGGGACGACTCGGAGACAGTGGTACATGTGGAGTCTTGTAAGAACAATTGTGAAGGCACCAAGTAGTGGTAGTAACGCATTCGACAGGCACCGAAGGATCAAGATATTATATATATATAATTATGAAGCGGCTTTTAGCTCATATCACAAAGACCGGTGTAACAATGATATCGCTCCAGATTTGGTAGACAATGATCTGGATACACAGGTCTAATGATCTTCATTCAATAAATATCTTAGTAATGATATCTCTCCAAATTCATCAGAAAATGATCTGGATGCAGAAGTTTAATGATCTTCCTTCATTAAAGACTTAAGTAAACCCAAGTCATCAACAACAAATACGCAGTAGGACCAAAGGTGATTTTAAAAATACAGCCTTTTAGCAAACTCAGTCTTACTGTAGTGTCGTAATTCTTTGGTGTAGAATACTTAGCTTATAAACATCATTGTTAATATACTATTTCAAGCATCACCATTGACAGGCCAGTGCCCACTCAAACCTCACACATGTAAGATTAAGCTCTCATGGTATTATTAGTGTTTTTTGTTGACAAGCCAGTGACTACTCCACCCCATCCCCACATATAAATATTAGATTCTTGTTATAGTTTTATAAGGAAATACTCAAACGGACGGGGCTGCCCTCTATGGAAGATCTTCTGATCAAAAAGAATCTCTGGTGGACTGGACACCTCATGAGGATGTCATCAGACAGGCTACCAAAGCAGATCCTCTACTCTCAACTGTCTTCTGGTTACAGAAAGAGAGGGCGCCCTCGTCTCCGGTTCAAGGATACCGTCAAGAGAAACCTGAAGCTGAGAGACATGCTCTACATGTCGCACACGTGACTAGATCACGCCCTACTAATACTACACGTTACAAGTTACAACTTACCAAACTGCTCACTACCTTCCGCCACATTGGGCTTCTTCAGGAATCTCCTGTAAAGAATTAGTACATGTGTCCATTATTGTAGCCAACTCCATTTGTCTTGAATGTTAACACTGGTGGGTATGTGACTTACTATAAACACTGAGTACATTAATATCTTAAGCATTAGAGTATATTTATCAGATAAAAAACACACTGGTATGTTGATATTAATTCACAGAAGTCAAATATAACTTGTACATGATTTTAAGTGCCTATAGCCAGACCGTGTGTTACATTATTACTGAAGAGGATAATACAAAATAAATAAAACAACCTCTATATCTCAGCCATGTACTCCCGGTCAGAGAATTCCTTCTTTATTTGTCGGGGTTTTATATCCTAGCAATATCTCAGGTCATATCAGGATGGGTACTCGGTTGTGACCTCTCAGAGACTCAGACAAGGAGCCATATAAACAGGTAAGCGAGAGTAGGGTGATTACATGAGGGAGTCTCGGTGGTGTAATGGTAAGCATGCTAGTCCCGGAATGGCAAGAGGTGTGGGCTCAAATCCTAATCTATGGCATGCACAATTATGTGACAATACTTCCTTTTTTTCATCACCCCCACGACAATATCAAGGCATAATAACACTAAATAATATGAATTGATATCGTCCATGGCAAAGGATAAATCTGCCAAGGTTAAAGGTTCTGCTTACTGAACTGGAAGAAAATGGAGTTAAGAGTAGGAGGGGCTGTGGAACTGGAACTGCCTCTGGCCCGGGTAGCCATAGGCATAGACATCGCCACTGAGGCCTGAGCCAGTGTAGTGGCAGTGAATGTCTTGTGTAATGACTTGTTTACAGTACTAGTAGTAGTAATGGAACTGAGTCTGAGTGTAAAGGCCCTGTCACATTATGGCGTATGCGTATTGAAAACCTATGTCGAAAATGGGAAAAAGCTGTGCGTGCCGGCCTATCGTGACCTATGTTTTGATTGGCATATGGAACCTATGTGTAGCGTATGTGTAGCATATGCTTAGCGTATGAGCGTATGAGTAGCGTATGAGTCAAGATCGATGTCGAGACCTATGGCATACGCTCTGCATACGCTCTGCATACGCTAGGAGTAAGCTCCCATACGTAACTCGTAGGTTATGCGTACGCTACATACACTAGAGATACGCTGGTGATGCAAGTTGAGCGTATGCGTAACCTATGCCGGCGCACCCCTAGCGTACGAGGAGCGTACACCGGCGTATGAGGAGCGTACACTGGCGAATGAGTAGCGTATGAACCATACGCTCCCATAGGCATAGGTCGAGATTTTTTTAGCATGCACAACAAAATTTAGATGGACGGACGGGAGAAAGCGTATGGCGGTGTACAACGGCATAGGCCGGCACATGACGGCCTATGCGTAGCGTATGGCGGCGTATATGACGTAACGCGCCTACGCCGCCGTACGCTCCCGCAAAAACCCTAATGGCCGTAATCGATTAACACGACTCGAGCGACTCGGGTCCCCCGAGCGACTCGGGTCCCACGAGTCGTCTGAATTTCAAATCGAACACGGCGAGTGGAGTCGACAAAAACACGTGCCGTGTGCAAAACGACCCGATGCCAGTAACCCACCTCTTGGCTGGGGTTTGCTAGGAACGATGACGTCACACCTGAGCTGGTACCTGTAGGATAACAGCTACCACTACAAGTTCTAATCGTTGTTTTAATGCTTTTTTTTTTAATAACCCAGATTGTCAGCTTATACTATCCTAAAATACTTTAAATCCTATTTTGCTGTACTTATATTGGTTATTAAAACAAATAATTAGGTTTTAGATTAAGCCACCATTTTTTCCACCCCGAGCACGGAGAAGCGTATTCGTTTATTCAACCCGAGTCTGTAGGATGTGCGCATGCGCCAAAAAGTGGCTCGGGTGACCAGAGTCGATTAATCGATTACGCCCAATGTGACAGCCTCTTAGTTGGGGCTGTCACATTAGGGCTTTTGCCAAGTTAAGCCAAGTCGGCAAGTGCCCGTCGAAGGAGAATAAGCAATGCAGCTGACCATACCACTCCGATCAATCTCACAGTTAGAGAGTGTCTCACTTACTTTTTTAATTTGTTAGAAATTGATCGATATTTCCCTAGGAAATCTGCATCTTTCTCCATTTTGAACAGTCAACACGGCTGTCAAAATCTGGGCCTGAGGCCAAAACACAGAAAGCGGATATAGTGAGAAACGCATCTCCTCCACTTTTCAGAAAAGAGTTCCATCAGTTGAATGACAATTTTTTGCAGTTTTGTTGCAGGTATTTATGTCCGGGTATCATGTTATATAATGCGGAAGCCACTTATTCGGGGGACCTAATAGATAACAACGCGTTTTAATATAGGTTTAGTGTATACAATAATCATATTTCCTCGTAACTCCTAAATATTTAGGTGTTAACGCTTTGTTTCTTCTATTATCGTCCGAGGCCATCTGTCATTGGGCTCGGATCTGGGCTCTGTAAAGACGAACGCTCATCTTAGTAGCCTTATTGTTAGCCGTATTGTTCTACGTAACTATTGTTAATTTAGATTAAAGACACTTAATACGCAACTCTGAGTGCGCGCAGATGTTCAGTTAATCAACTTAATCGTAAGTGTGTTTATCGTAAGTGTGTTTATCGTAAGTGTGTTTATCATTTATAATTATGTTTTTGTTGGTTTGTTGATACTTTAATATCTTAACTTAACCTAGATAAAAGATTCACCAGGTACTTGTAGTACACGGGTGAAGATCAGCCTTATATAAATACGGGCGAAAATAGCGTTAGTATGGAAGTGAGGCTCCAGTATGTGGCTCCAGTATCAAATGGCTACCCATATTATGCATATAGGCACAGAGTTGGTGAAATGGGAGAGAATGCAAAAAGACAAGATGGCGGCCGCAGAACGCCGTCGATTTCACTTTTAAATCTTATTAAACTATATATTATATTATATTTTTCAACTCAAAGGTAGCGGGCTATCAATAAGACATATGTAAAGAATAAATGTTGCTTCTTAGATTGTGAAATTAGGCTCTCAATTCTTTGACCCGCATTTTCGCCAGCTTTTACATAAGGTTGGTTTGCACCCCTACTGCAGCAGTACGGGGTGAATATTGTATCTAAACTTAACCTAACAAAATTTATGCTCATGTCAGGACGTGTGCTGACTTCAGAAAGTGCGCATTGGTGGCCACTTCATAATGTTGCCCCACTGAGAGATTGGGCCACCAGTAGATAAAATATGCACTGGCATTAGATTATGGGACAAATGTCAATGCCGGTGAAGATAGATAAAAGATTCACCCTATACCTACACTGGCTACAGTAGTCAGAGGTGAATCCTTTATCTAGGGTGAAATACGACCATGTTTATATCCGATCAAAAACTGCTTTGATATGAATCAATTGCGAAAAAGCTGTGTTTATCCACAGGCACTGGTAACATGCACTGCCATAATGGCACTGGTTACATGCAATCATTGCAATACTGTAGAGTGGTGTAGAGTAGCTGAAGTTGAAGAGAATTTCACGATACCAAAATGGTGGCCCACTAGATTTACTTCGACACGCTTGAATAAATGAGTTGTCTATGAAATATATATAAGTATGTAAGCAGTATACAGTATAACCCCGTTAAACCAAACTCGAAGGGACCCTAGAAATTTGTTTTGATTAAGCGATGATTGGTTTAACCGAGCTTTGACTTGGCTTTGGCAAAAACGGGGGTGCATTATGAATGTACAATGTATGTGGACACTGATTATTGTTTTTTCTGTATATACTGTTTAACCCCATTAAACCAACCTCGGTTAAATCAAACAATCGGTTAATCCAAACTTTTTTCGGCGACCTGGCAAAATACTACCATTTATCATATAAAAAAGTCTCAGATGACCTTAAAACCACATGAAAGTTTGGTTTAACTGTACCGGAAGTGGCCTGGGGCCAAACATTTTGTTTGGATTAACCAATACTTTGGATTAATCGACTTTGATTTAACCAACTTTTTTATATGATAAATGGTAGTATTTTGCCAGGCCACCGAAAAAAGTTTGGATTAACCGATCATTTGGTTTAACCGAGCTTGGTTTAACGGGTTGTGGTATGCAGGTATTGCAATACCTCAGGGAGTTTTACGCCCCTGCCCTGCAGAGTTGTAAACCACTGCCTTGTGGTACAGGTTCTTGACAGAACCGAAGGCTAAGGGAGCAAACCCTGAACAGAAAACCATGTCACTGTGGCAGCATTAAGGGCGGTTGATGTATGGAACTCCCATCATCTCCCGACCAGCCACTGCAGGGACAAATAGTTTTGCGCCTGTCTGTACATGTTCTTGTCGGTGTGAAATCTCTATTTGCTCCCGGAGAGAGTGCCGCTGGTAATTTGCAAAAGCCAGCAGCACTTCAACACTTTTGCAGGCAGCTTTCATGAAATGTACAACCGCTGTATTTAGCTTCTTAGATTAGGGAATTGGTGTGAAAATGTCCATAACCGAGTAATCCGGAAATCTTTACTTAAGGTAGATTATCGACCCTGTCCACAATCATGGAGTGTCGGGCTGTCTGAATAACTAGTCTACACTATGACCTATTAGCCCACTCAGTCACATTATCCTGATACTGAGACAACCAGTCCTTGCCCTGTCTAATAATGCTGAGCGCCAGGCTAAGTAGTGGCAAGTATAAATTTGTTACATTATCGGTTTGACTTAGTGAACGGCATCCTGCAGGTTTGCACGGTATTTATTTGTAAAGCTAGTAAGTAGTTATATTATAACAGAATATAGTGCATGAAAGATGTTGAGTAGATATACAGTTCAGGAATGATGCTATCATATCCGGTTAGCACACTTTTGCTATGTCACAATCGACCCGTATAAGGTCCGTTTCAACGCCCTTAGTAACAGTCCCAATTTGCCAAGAAAGGGACCAGTTGCAGTGTGAGTTGGGTCGACAGATGCCGGGTGTGGCCGACCACAGAAGAACCCTAGGGTGCTGGGTTAATTAATCGCTTACCTGGCGCGGTTCCCGAATCGGAAGAGCGCGGGCCTCGCGTGCGGGAGATCGGGAGTTTTGTTCCTGGTCCAGTCAAACCAATGACTTATAAAATTGATACTTGTCACTTACTAGCCTGGCGCTCGGCATTAATAGGATATGGTAAGGACTGGTTAGCTCCGTGTCAGGCTAATGTGACTGAGTGGGAAATTGGGTCATGGTGCCAGCGGCCTGATTTCCCACTGCGGCAGCACTATAAAATCGCCATGAGCGTGCACTGTCACAAGTCGGTACCCATCCGGATATGACCTTAGATGTTGTCAGGACGTAAAACTCACAACAACCAACCAACCAATTAACTGCTGTGTCCTTGCAGGAAGATGCAGCGAACGCGGTGTTTACTCAGATGCATCAGGCACGCGGTGCAGCTGGACGCGGCCCGCCTGGTGCACCGGAAGCCGGCCCGCCGCGGAGTAGCCACTTCCGCCGTGTGCTGCCACCTGCTGGACGCCCGGGGAGACGACGTGGCTAAGAAGGAGCAGGAGCTGACGGTGCGGAAGGGGAAGGTGTTCGACGACGTGCCGCAGGAGGAGCGCAACAGGGAGACCTTCCAATGGGCCGTACACAAGTACACAACGCGCCACGACAAGTACAAGCGGGGCAGCGTCGAGTTCATCTATGCGTCCATGGCGCACATGAAGGTGTGTCACGTGGTGCTGCATGGCTGGATTTTCTTATGCCGCCCCCGTCCTGGTATGACCTTCAATGTTGCTAGGATGTAAAACAACTAATCTTAGGCTGTATATCCATAGACTTCCCTTGTGGCATGTTCCCTTGTTCTATGTTCGCTTGTCACCGACAATGAAAGGCCACAGCGACAATTAACCTGTGTGGTGCTTAGTGGCCGTTCCCAGAGGTTTGATCCAGGGACCGTATGGCATTGTGCATGGTACATGTGACATACTGAACGGGAACAGAGAACGAATATGTTCATTGTCTGTGTGTCATGTCACAAGGGAACACGCCACAAGGGAACATTGTATGGATACACAACTTTAGAGTAGTTACTGTTCATATGAAAGCATTGAGTTTAAAATGACATAGTCCGATAAAAGCACAAACCTCCCGCCCCCCCCCCAGCTACACGCTGGCCCCACCCCCCCCCCTAAACAGCTACTGACAGCGCCCTGCTCAATGCCTGGCAGGAATTCGGGGTACATCGGGAACTGGCCACTCACCTGCCCCTCCTCTCCCCTCTCCTCCCCCCCTCCCCTCCCCTCCCCTCCCCTCCCCTCCTCCACACGCTAGTTACCCACGGCCCCCTCTAAACAGCTACTGACAGCGCCCTGCTCACTGCTCTCCCTTCTTCTCCCCTCCCCTCCCTTCTCCCCTCCCCTCCCCTCCCCTCCCCTCCTCCACACGCTAGTTCCCCACGTCCCCCTCTAAACAGCTACTGACAGCGCCCTGCTCACTGCCCTCCCTTCTTCTCCCCTCCCCTCCCTTCTCCCCTCCCTTCTCCCCTCCCCTCTCCCCTCCCCTCCCTCCTCCACACGCTAGTTCCCCACGTCCCCCTCTAAACAGCTACTGACAGGGCCCTGCTCACAGCCCTCCCTTCTTCTCCCCTCCCCTCCCCTCCCCTCCCCTTCCCTCCCCTCCCCTCCTCCACACGCTAGTTCCCCACGTCCCCCTCTAACCAGCTACTGACAGCGCCCTGCTCACTGCCCGACAGGAGTTCGGGGTACACCGGGACCTGCCCACGTACAAGCAGATCCTGAGCATCATGCCGAAGACCAAGATGGTGGCCAAGACTGCGTGGCAGGTGGAGATGATGCACTACCCGAAGCAGCAGCAGTGCGCCATCGACCTGATGGACGAGATGGAGATGAACGGTGAGTGGCACCGACACTCTGCCACAACCCGGGCATGGACGCCAATGTGTCCCAGCCCGATAAGAGCGTCACATTGTGAACAGCAAAACACTAATCAAAAACTGATATGTCATAGATAGGGTAAATAAACTATCGATTAAAAAAGAGAAATGGGATGTGTATATGCACGATTTGATTCCCCTTCGGCACTTTTTGTTGTTGTTTAAACTAAATTTGAAATGACATTTAATCAGTATCTTTCGTGCTCGCATTTTAATCTAATACTATTAGTAATAGCATTTTCTTTATTTTTAATAGACCAGGTTTAACTTCACTCATCTATATCGCCATTCCCAGTTATTTTCAATGCGTGTCCAAAATCCTACTTAACAAAATGTGTGTGTATAGGACATGACGGCCAATTAAAAACTATAACGGGGCAAATTGGCACTGGGAGTAGCGCAACCCATCGCTACACCTTGGCCTGGTGAGGCTGGCGTGTTCAACTAGTGTGTCGGCAGCTGGAGACCTACCTAGACGGGCCAGATGAAGACCTAGGCGGCTCATACCGACATGTGCTATACTTTGGGTGGCTCCCATGGGACGCAGTGGTCGAATCGGTAGAGCGCGGGGCTCACTTGCGGGAGATCGGGAGTTTGGTTCCCAGTCGAGTCAAACCAATGACTTATCAAATTGATTCTTGTCGCTTCCTAGCCTGGCGTCGGCATTAATAGGATAGGGCAAGGACTGGTTTGCTCAGTGTCAGGATAATGTGACTGAGTGGGATATTGGGTCATGGTGCCAGTGGCCTGATTTCCCAGTGGGGCAGCACTATAAAGTCACCATGAGTATACACTGTCTCAAATCGGTACCCGTCCTGATATGACCTTAGATATTGCGAAGACGTAAAACTCCAACCAACCAAACTTTAACAATGGTCTCACTGGTTTGTAAATAGACACCACGTGGTCAGAGACCATAGTGTCTGCGTTTAGAATGCCACTCGATGGTTTCGGTGTGTCGACATGTTTCCCACCAAAAATGTGAATTGTGGACAACGAAGCCCCTGAGTAGCTCTGAGATAAAGACGCTCGCAAACTAACAAACAATACAAGACAATAAGCTACAAACTAGTGACTAAAGCTGTTCAGCATTGAAAGTAAGTTTGATCAAAAACTTATATGTTATAGTTAGTAAATACACCATCAATTTAGAAATGGGATGTGTATCTGCTATGGACGACTTGATTCCCCATCACCACTTTTTTAACTAAATTTTAAATGTCAGTATCTGATATCACCGTAGATGTTGCCAGGACATAAAACTCCAACAACCAACCAACCTTGGTCGGCTCCGACATGCGGCCCTGTGTATAAAGTCTGACTGCTGGTTGCTTGCAGGCGTTGTTCCCGATGACCAGTTCGGCTACTTGCTGAAGGACATGTTCGGAACAAGTACGCACACATTCCGCAAGTACCAGCGCATGATGTACTGGATGCCCAAGTTCAAGCACGTGAATCCCTACCCTGTGCCGTACAACCTCCCCACGGACCCCATAGCGCTCGCCAGGCTGGCTCTGGGGCGGATGGCTGTTGACCCGCAGAACAAGATCAGCGACTTCGAGGTGCGTAGGTGCAGATCACTGACTAGCTGGTGACTGACCGCTCTACTAGAAACAATGTCCACTTTCTTTAAGCAATGCTTTATGCCGCTTGTCACAATGACAATGTACTAAATATAGACTGTTGAGTTTGTTTGTGTGACCAGATTCTTGTCTGAATATGATGTCATTCGCGACAAGCTTGTTTGCAATTTCACCGTCAAGGTAAATATTCTTTTTTTTTTTTTTTTTTTGTGACAAGTTTTTTATTCTGCCCATAACGTATAAGCTCCCGCGAGGGTGCTTGTTTTCAACGCTGGACAGCTGTGATACTGGATTGGCACTCAGGTTTTATAGTAAATTAGGTCGCTCAGATTGTGGGCCAAATTCTACCAATACTCTTGCAAATGTATCACTCTGCAGGCACTTATTTGGTTTTATAATTCATGCAACACTGTGCGAGAGAACAATTGTCAAGTACAGATCTGATCCCACTAGCCTGTGCCGTGCACCTTTGACATGAAGAATTGAATATTAATACCGTACTTAGATCCCCGACCCCCAATTCCTTTGACACAAGAATCAACATTCTACATGCACTTTTTAATTGCCTTCCTGCTAAACTCATCTACAGTAAAACCTCTCTAAATCAACCGACCATGGGACAGACTTTAAATGGTCCATTTAGGGAGTTGGCCGGGTTAGGGAGTTAAACAAAATCTTTACAATGGTATTGTATGGGCAGTCATTTGGGACCCAAATAAAGCGATCGATATAGGGGAGTGGTTGATCTGTGGAGGTGGTCGGTTAGAGGGGTTTTACTGTATTGTATTTTTCACCTTCATTCCTTCTATTTGATCACATCTTCTGATGAATAAAACAATTAGCCTTATAAGTTTGTCAGATTATATTGTTCTAATCCACTCCTGATTTGGTGGGCCACAAGTTTGTATCAGAATGTCTAAAGCCCGATACACACCTCCCGTATAAAACCTAAATCTGCCTGTTTCACGACAAAGTTTGAGTTTTAGTCGGTTTCAGTCTTAATGTGTGTGACCCCCCTATCACACCAGAGCCTTCCGATTCATGACTTAAAACTCAGTTTTAGGTCTTATATGGGAGGTGTGTACCGGGTTTTATAAGATTCGAAAAATGAATCGGGCAGTTTTAGTCGGGAAAGGGGACGGGTCGGATTGTAACGGGTACCATCAAGGCAGTCAGTTTTAGCACGTGAATCGTATACGGGAGGTGTGTACCAGGCTTTAGGCGCCTTATATTCGCCCAGCTGGTCACCCATCCATCTCCTGACTAAGCTCAATGTTGCTCATCTTTAGTGATCGGATGAGAACCGGTGTTTCCAACATAGCATTGTGTATAGAATGTGATGTATAAGAACTTATGCACTTATAAATAATGGAAGGACCAATAATTGTAAACCTCCTTCCTGATTATTCACTGAACCAAACTGGTGGCGCCACCACTGTGCGTCCACTGAACCAACCATTATTGCCCCTCATGTCAGTCGCTGCAGACAAATACAACATACATATTTTGATTAAAGTAGCACAGTCCGATGTTTCTGCTATTTTCTGAGATCAATACATTAGATTGATTATTATAATCTCCCTTACTTTAGATTGAAGTAACTTAGATTTAAAATGGCTACCTTATACCGCAGTCACACTACGCTTGCGATCGCTTGCAAGCACTTTGCAATTACCAAAAAGGGGTGGTCGGAGATCGGTCGGCAATCGCTCTGCGATCTCCTGGTGACCATTTTGGCCGCAACGAGGTTGCAGGTGCTGCACCAAAACCACCTTGCACAGGTTGCAGGTGCTGCACCAAAACCACCTTGCACAGGTTGCAGGTGCTGCACCAAAACCACCCTGCACAGGTTGCAGGTGCTGCACCAAAACCACCTTGCAGAGGTTGCAGGTGCTGCACCAAAACCACCTTGCGGAGGTTGCAGGTGCTGCACCAAAACCACCTTGTGGAGTTTGCAGGTGCTGCACCAAAACCACCTTGCAGAGGTTGCAGCTGCTGCACCAAAACCACCTTGCAGAGGTTGCAGCTGCTGCACCAAAACCACCTTGCAGAGGTTGCAGCTGCTGCACCAAAACCACCTTGCAGAGGTTGCAGGTGCTGCACTAAAACCACCTTGCGGAGGTTTCAGGTGCTGCACTAAAACCACCTTGCGGAGGTTGCAGGTGCTGCACCAAAACCACCTTGCGACCAAAACGGTCGCCGACCAAAACGGTCGCCGAACATTGTTTTATCTGCTTCTTTGTTGTTGCTTTGCTCTCAAGGAGGTTGCCAGCTTTTGATCGCAAAGTGGTCGCAAGCTGCAGTGTGACTGAGCCCTTATGAGATATTTGAAGTGTAAACATTCAAAGTTATTTTTGGCGTGCTTGTCAAAACTGTGATCCCATAGGCTTCAGCAGTAACAGGTTCTATTGAATTGACTTAGTATGACCTATGTCGCAACAAGTACTCAACAAGTGTGCCCGTATCTAGGTGGAACATGTAGGCTCAAATCTAGATAAGTGATTTGCTTTCGACAATTTGCAACGGATGCAGTGACCGAATCGGTAGAGCGCAGGGCTCCCGTGCGGGAGATCGGGAGTTCGATTCCCGGTCGAGTCAAACCAATGGCTTACAAAATTGATACTTGTCGCTTCCTAGCATGGCAATCAGCATTAGTAGGATAGGGCAAGGACTAGTTAGCTCAGTATCAGGATAATGTGACTGAGTGGGATATCGGGTCATGGTGCCAGCAGCCTCATTTCCCAGTGGGGCAGCACTATAATTATGAAGTCGCCATGAGTACACACTGTCACAAGTCGGTACCTACCCTGATATGATCTAAGATGTTGCCAGGATGTAAAACTCCAACAACCAACCAATCAATAAAATCTAGAAAAGTGTTTCGCTTTTGACAATTTGCTGCATTTATCGGACTCTGCGGCTGTAACTAACCCCGCTCACCGTCACCCTGGACCTTCTCTCTCCGGTGGTTCATTGCCCTGCAGACGTCGCAGCTGCCCGGGGACGACATGCTGGACGCGACATTCGTGGTGAGCGCCCAGAGCCCCGGCCAGTCCGAGCTACTCGCAGACCATGACACCCAGAAGCCCGTTTTCGTGGAGGGCGGCTTCACCGTGTGGCTGCGCCAGCAGTCGCTCACCTACTTCGTGCTCAAGTCGGACACCACCGAAACATACAAGGTGCACGCACAGCAGGAGAAGGTGCACCTGGACGAGTTCCGCTACTTCGAAGGTAGATAAATATGGGGGGGGGCCACTTACTGTTCTATTCTTACGTATTCTTGGTGCTCTTACTTACTCTTCGTATGCTTACTCTTATGCTTTCTTTTAGTTTATAAGCAGTTATTGCCTGATTGAGGACTGCTTGCCTCTGAACTATGTATTGCCCGAGGTTACTTGGGCAGAGGTCCGAGGCACTCAAACCCCATGTTAGGCATTTATTACATGACTTAAGCTTTCACAATTTAGCAATCTTCATGAGTAAAAACTGAAATTTAAATGTCTGCTAAGGGCAGACCTCCAGCTCTCCATCCCTCCAGGCCATACACCAACCTCCAGTAACCCACATAAGGAACACAAAGTAAGGTTACAGGAGTAATAGATATGGACAATAACAATAGAAGCAGGATAATTACATTCATAACAATATTCGCATAAGTACTTTATACATCCCATACTAAAGGTGTGCATTACCTGGGCGCTGGGCATTAATAGGATAGGGCAAGGACTGGTTAGCTCAGTGTCAGGATAATGTGACTGAGTTGGGATATCAGGTCATGGTGCCGGCAGCCTGATCTCCCAGTGGGGCAGCACTATAAACTCACCATGAGTGTGCACTGTCACAAGTCGGTACCAGTCCTGATACGACCTTAGATGTTGGTAGGATGTAAAACAAAACACCAAAAACAAATAATAAATATAGACTTGAGTATTATTGACTAGTTTATACAGTAAAACCTCTCTAACTGACCACCTCCATAGCTCAACCACTCCCCATTATCGATCGCTTTATTTGGGTCCCAACCATACCATTGTAACCATATTCTAACTCCCTAAACCGACCACCTACCTAAATGGACCACTTAAAGTCGGTCCCAAGGTCGGTCGATTTAGAGAGGTTTTACTGTATATGTAATAAAAAGAAAATAAACCGGATGTTGACTGACGCGCACTGTTGCAGACTTCCTGCAGGAGATCCCGTTCTTCAGCGAGAAGGCGGCTGACATTGTGAAGCAGCCGTCGGTGCACGAGCAGGACGACGGCACGGTGCTCGCCATGTGCATCACCGGAACCGGAAGTAAGAACTCACTCGCAACCTGGGTCAAGTGGCTGCAGCGCGCCAACCCGAGGCTCGCCCAAGTACCGGTCATCTTCCGCCTCGCCACGCCAGAGACCGGCCTCATGGTCATCAAGGGCGAAGCGGACCGGCTGCGAGAACTGGCCAGTGAGGAGTTGCTGTAAGCCGGCCGGTTACTGTGCTAGATTTCTTTTACACAAACTAGAGGCTTGTTTTATTGCCGGTTGTCGTCCGGCTCCGTGTCACGCTACTACGCTCGATGGTTATTTTGGGCGACGTGGATCAGTGTTACCAAAGATTTTTGTAACGGTGACCTGGATATTAACTGAAGGCTTTGTCTTAGTGCCGGTCGTGGGGACTTGCTGTAAACCAGTCAGCCTTCGCACTATCTGCATATTCAATATCGTATTCAAGTATCGTTGATTTTCTTTCTTTCAACCAGTTGCACAGTTTAGGTTATGCCTGCCAGGTGGAGCCACTAGCGGCGTGAATTTTTCTCTTTAGAAAAAAGAGTTTTGTTTGATTTGTTTTGCTGTTTAGCGATGAAAACAAGCCGCAATTAAAAAACTGAGAGTACCAAACCTAATTCACTCTCTGGTTATCGGCTTTATTCACTGAGGGGAACCCCCCCATCTGTGACGTCATATCACGGGGTTCCCATCTGAATGTGCCTACAGACATGCACCACTTGCTACGGCCGTATTCGATTAACATGACCTGGGCAACTCGGGTCACTCGGGATGTAGCTCAGGGGCGTAATCGATTAATCAACTCGGTTCACCCGAGCCACTTTTTGGCGCATGCGCACATCCTACAGTCTCGGGTTGAATAAACGAATACACTCAGGGTGGACAAAATGGTAGCTTAATTTGAAACTTAATATTTTTTTTCAAAAACTGATAGAAATACAGCAAAATAGGATTTAAAGTATTTTATGATTGTAGAAGCTGAAAATCTGGGTTATTAAAAAAAAGGTATTAAAACAACACGTAGGAGTTGTACCGGTAGCTGTTATACTACAGGTACCAGCACAGATGGGATGTCATCGCTCCTAGCAAACCCCAGCCAAGACATGGGTTGCTGGGGTTGGATAGTTTTGCACACGGCACGTGTATTTCTCGACTCCACTCGCGGTGTTCGATTTGAAATTCTAGCAACTTGGGTGACCCGAGTCGCGTTACGGCCCAGGTGACCCGAGTTGGTTAATCAAATATGCCCTATGTGACGCAAATCGGTTTTACGCACATGGAGACTCCGGACAACACACACCATAACGCACTGACAGAGACCCACCTTACTTCCGTTTGTTTACGCATGTCGTATTACGCAAGGTTCAGCATTAATGGTGCATGAGAAGTTGTTGGAGAGATAGTATGGACACTGTTAGCTCTTTTTTGCTTTACACTACTGAATGTAGTTGTCGGTTTTGTGGGGCGGGTGAGTAAACAAAGCACTGGTTGTTTACTTTACTGCAGGTTATTGAGCCGTCTGACGAATCGTTCATCGAGACACCCGCCTTTTGTACATTTGGAGGTGTTGGGTAAAAGCAAAGCAGGTCCCAGGTAGCTTTATATGTCAGTGATAGAATTAAGCAACAGTTTTCACTTATCCACCGGACAAGTCTGGTGTGATTTTCATGTGTCCGCTGTAATTTTCACATGTCCCGGACAAGCTGTTATTGTGAATGCTGTATGTTATTTGCAAGATACTTAAAGTTGCCCAGTATAGGCCACGGAGATTGGAACTGTACTCTAATAATTGCTCTCCAGACACCCGACATGGGGGATTCAACACTCTCCTTCCACATATTCAGGAGGGGAGCGGGATGTAGCTCAGGCAGTAGCGTGTCCACCTGTGAAGCTGTCGGTCATGCGATCGATCTTGCTCAGTGGACCCATTTGCAGTTTGGGCTATTTTCCATTCCAACCAGTGGTCCACAACTGGTTCATCAAAGGCGGTGGTATGTGATGGCCTGTCTGTGGGGAAATTGCATATAAAAGATCCCTTGCTGCTTATTGGAAAGAGTAGCCTATATTGCGGCAGTGGGTTTCCTCCAAAGAAATGTCAGAATGACCATATATTTTTTACGTCCAATAGCCAGTGATACAATAAAAATAAAAAAAAAATGTGCTCTGGAGGCGTCGTTAAATATAACAAGCTTTGCTTTTACTTTTCCACATATTCAGTTACCTAACCTGAAAAGGTGTGCTTGGAGAGCATTTGTCCGAGTACAGCTCCAGTCTCCGTGGCCTATACCGGGCGACTTTAATAGATTATATTTTTGCCTTATTCTGTAGAAAGCCTAGGTGGAAGCAGGTAACCAGATGCTCAGGTCGCTGGAGCGGTGGTGTCTTAGTGACTTTACAGTAAATATACACAAACTACAAATAGGATGGAATACAGAATAGTAGATCACAAAGGCAATGACAACAACAATCAGTAATACTGCATCCGAGATAACCTTGTCATAATACAGGATACATCACAATTGAACACGCTTCAATATTCATCTTTTAATATTATTGTCTCAATATGAGTACACATTATTCCCACACTTTCCTTTAGTTCTCAGTGATTGTATATTTTCTTTAATTGTGCGAATATTTAATGTTCTTAATTTATACAAAATAAAAAGTTTGAATACAACGATGTTCATTCAACAAAATAAAACTTTGTTGTTCTTTTATTTCAATTTCTGCCAATACAGTTGAGTTATGTATGTACTTGACATTTTGTAGCATTGTACAATAAATACTTTTATAATCAAATGAAAAATCTGGCACAATTCTTGCATACGTGATTTTTTTGGGGCTAATGGATGACCTACTTGTAAACTTTGCATTAACACACAAGTAATTAAATCTATTATTAGATTTGCGCGTAAAAAACCCAACATTCTGTTTATATGGCGGTAAATTTGGCATCCTGGATGATTGTGCGTTCTGTATATTTACAGACGCCGAGGTGGGGTGGGGGCGCGGCCGGGGGCCACTAACAATCATTGACGTAAATAAGAGCAGTTCTAGACTTAGCTAGGTCTGAATTTGTACAACTAGATGCACAGAATTATAAATAGAAATGAATTCGTTTGTGGGGGGAGTGGTAGCTAATCACTGTGGCCTGGAATGAACCACGACACTTGTAGCGATCACTGAAAGGGTATCTCATTACAATTCAGTCTTCATTGAAGAGCTAACCACGACACTTGTAGCGATCACTGAAACGGTATCTCATTACAATTCAGTCTTCATTGAAGAGCTAACCACAACACTTGTAGCGATAACTGAAAGGGCATCTCATTACAAGTCAGTCTTCATTGAACAGCTAACCACAACACTTGTAGCGATCACTGAAAGGGTATCTCATTACAATTCAGTCTTCATTGAACAGCTAACCACGACACTCATTACAATTCAGTCTTCATTGAAGAGCTAACCACAACATTTGTAGCGATCACTGAAAGGGCATCTCATTACAATTCAGTCTTCATTGAAGAGCTAACCACGACACTCATTACAATTCAGTCTTCATTGAAGAGCTAACCACAACATTTGTAGCGATCACTGAAAGGGCATCTCATAACAATTCAGTCTTCATTGAAGAGCTAACCATGACACTCATTACAATTCAGTCTTCAGTCTTGAGGTAATCACAGAGTGACTCCGTAGGCTATAGTGGCGCTACCTATTGATGAAAACCATGGCAATCTTGTACCTAACCACCAAGGTTTTAACTGTAAATCCCCACAGTCAGGACACGTTACATCATGTGACATTTGCTTCCTAAGTCAGGTGTCCAGTTTGTGGGAAGTTTGACTAAGTACACTGAACCCGTTCTGCGTGTTTGGCTGATTTGACTGACCAGCGCTGTTTTATGTTAAAGTTGCATGGTCCGATGAAATATAATTTTGTCAAAATTAAAACAACTACTCACATTTGATGCTATATATCCAACTTAGATATTGGTGTATTAGCTAATGATTTGGGACAGTATATACAGAAGAACCAGTGAGTTTATAACCTCACCCCTTTGAACACTCAGTTTGAAACACCCATTATGCAGGAAGGCCATTAACCAATTAGGCCAATCTCTTGACCCCATTAGCCCCCCCCAACCAAGTAGGCCTGCTGTGCAGGGTCATAGAGGGGAAGGGGATATGAGGTGGATGTGTGTGTATGTGTCTGTCTGTTTCCTGACCTGACTTTACAGAGACACACATACAGACATACACACAGACATACACACACAGACATACACCCATAGATAGGCACACACAGACATTCACAGACATCACACACACACACATGCACACACCCGACATACATAGACACACATACACCCAACCTGACTTTGCAGAGAGAGCCACACACACACAGACACCCCCAGACAGACACACACAGACATACACACAGACAGACATGCAGAGACATACACACATAGACATACACACAGACATATACATACAGACACACACTAACATACACAGATGCATACACACATACATTACCACCCATATATATACACACATACATTACCACCCATATATATACACACAGACAGACACACAGATAGACACACACAGACAGACATGCATAGACAGCACACACAGACACACAAACACACATACATGCACACACCCGACATACACAGAGACACATACACCTGACATGACTTTGCAGAGATAGACACACACACACACACAGACACATAGACAGCCGCACACAGACAGAGGCAGACACACACATACACGCACACACATACATACACACAGACACACACCCATACATACACAGACACACATACACCCGACCTGACTTTGCAGAGAGAGAGACACACACACAGACATACACAGACAGAGGCAGCCACACACATAAGGCCCACCCCCAACCAGGAATACCTACCTACAGTCCTGTAAGGTTCCAGGTCATCTCACATCACGTGGTCACCGCGAGATGACCATCTGGGTCCTAGCCACAGGACTTTTGACAAGCTTGTCGAAATTATTTTTGGTTCTTTCAGCTCATATTACTTCAAAACTAATCATCTTTAATCAAAATCACTCCGGACTAATGATTAGTAGCTTGTAACGATCAATTTGATATATTTATCTAAAAAATAAGACAAAAATTCAAGTGCCATCGGACCATGCAACTTTAATTAAAGTTGCAGCGTCCGATGGCTTAGAGTTTGTCATTTTCTAAGATAAATATATTAGGCTCCCTTACTTTAGTTTGATTGTTGGTTGTTGGAGCTTTACGTCCTGGCAACATCTAAGGTCATATCAGGACAGGTACCGACTTGTGACAGTGCACACTCATGGCGACTTTATAGTGATGCCCCACTGGGAGACCAGGCCGCCAGCACCATGACCCAATATCTCACTCAGTATAAATTGTCATTGGTTTGACTCGACCAGGGTTCGAATCCCACAATCTGCCAAAACGGGAGACGGACGCTCAACTCATTCGGTTATCTCGTCTGGTCGCTTTAGTTTGAAGTAACTTTGCTTTAAAATGAATAATGTAGGAAATATTCAGTGTGTATATATGTGCTAAATTAATATTGGCATGCTTGTCAAAACCCTAACCCGATAGACCTCGGCAGTAATAAGTTCTAGTAAAGTGGGGCAACAAATAATTTCGTAGAACCTGTTACTGCTAAAGCCTATGGTGTCAGAGTTTTGGCATGCTTGCCAAAACTAATTTCACATGTTTGCAATTCAAATATCTCAAAACTTAGCCGCTTAAAATAAACAATACTTGAAACTAAAGTAAGAGAGATGATAACAATCAATTTAAGATATTTATCTCAGAAAAATGACAGCAACACAAAACCATCCGACTATGCAACGTTAATCTGATAGTCCAATAACTATAACCCCACTGACTGCACGCTGCTACTGTGATGTATTGTTTAAAACATACAAGAATGCACCAACGCCACACAGGAAGTGACGTAGTTGTAACTTCCGGTATGATGGCTGCAGTGTACACAGGATGTACAGAGAATCATTACATAATTCAGTGAAGCATTAGTCGCAGTCGTATTTGTTGGAGCTTTACGTCTTAGCAACATCTGAGGTATTATCAGGATGGACACTGACTTGTGACAATATGCACTCATGGTGACTTTATAGTGCTCCATCCAGAGGGAGACTGGAATACCCTCACCATGCCCAAATATTCCATTCAGTCACATTATCCTAATTACTGAGAAAACGAGTCCTTGCCCTATCCTATTAATGCCAAGCAGGCTAGGCAGTGACAAGTATCAACTTTCTAAGTCATTGCTTTCATTCGGTCAGGGTTTGAACTCTCGCCCCCCATAGCCGATGTCTACTTTTGTGTTGGGGGGTTCGCTAAACAAGGGATTTGAACTCTCGACCTCCCACATAGGAAGCAAGCCAGCGCTCTTACCAATTCGGCCAGCCCATCCAGTACCAAAGTCATAAAGACGCAACACAAGAATGACGACCGCCTTTAATTCCAGTCGCTGACCGGATGCGTGGCCCACTGTTCACCCACCACAACACATTACATTTGTCTACACATTACATCCACTTATGAAAAAAGTACTATTCTGAGTGCAAAACAGAATTCTCATATTTTGTTTAAATATTCTTAGCGATTTAGACTTTTTTTTTTTAAAGAAGAAAAATGTTTACTGGTAATTAAATATACATTTTCATGAATTCTTTTAAATATTATAAACCTGGTAACAAAACCAGAGCACATAATTCGCATAGATTTAGGATATATATGTACATATACTTGACCCAATTGGGTAAACCTGGCGCCTGAAATCATATTTCATACAGATCTAGACAATTTATAACACAGTGTATACTTTCATACAATTATGATAAACACTCGCATAAATTGATATGATTTGAATAAATTTAGACATGTTGACAAACATCACCAAAATGTTATTACTCGAACGATATCACTTTTGGCCAAAAGACTCAGCATAGTCATATTTGGTTTTCTGCCCCAGCAATAGGCTATGGGGGGAGTAGAGAGGGGGGGGGGGAGATTAGACTAGAATACAACAACACACAATAAGACGACCATAACCTCCTACGTTGTAGAATCGGATCGTGCTAGAGTACTTAGATTGATTACAGAACACACCAGGTGGCAGCACCGTCAGCAATATAATAGAGTTACACTAGTGCCACTTCGACTCACTAGGTGGCAGCACCTTACATTGTGTAGACTCTGACAGACGCCAATGCATTATCAAGTCACGTATGGCTACCACATTAAATATATGGTATTAGAGGAAAGGGAATTAGGACGACATCCACACACAATATCCTACAGGTTGGCAGCATACAGATGTTCGTAAATACCGGAATTCCACCAAAATGGGATAATTTAGCCCATGTTATTTGAAGTGGAAAATCTGTTATCTTCACACAACCTCTGTGGATATTATTTGCTTTGAGAAATTGTACAATTCATGAAAAACAATCTGTTCACTGTTAAAGTCGTATTCTAGAAATGTTACCCAACATTTTAAGATAAAGTAACTCATCATCATCATCATCATCATGCTGTCGGTCGCGATGCGACAAAGACTGCTTTCATTACTTGACTGCCGCTCTCCATTTAGCTCTCTGCTGTGAGAGTTGCGTCCATGAGTCGGCCTTAATGTCTCTCAGCTTCAGGTTTCTCTTGATGGTATCCCTGAACCGGAGACGGGGGCGCCCTCTCTTTCTGTAGCCAGAAGACAGTTGAGAATAGAGGATCTGCTTTGGTAGCCTGTTTGATGACATCCTCATGAGGTGTCCAGTCCACCGGAGATTCTTTTTGATCAGAAGATCTTCCATAGAGGGCAGCGCCATCCGTTCGAGTATTTCCTTATTCGTCACTTTGTCCTTCCAGGTTAGCCTCATGATTGAACGCAGATGTCGCATCATGAAGGCATGCAGCTTTTTCACCTGCCGTCTGTACACTGTCCAGGCCTCGGCTCCGTATAGTAGGGTGGATGGCACGATTGCGCGGTAGATCTTACCTTTGACCCGAATGGACACATGGTGGTTGTTCCAGAGTCTCTGGCGTAGTCGGCCGAAAGATGCGCTAGCCTTGGCCATCCTCCTCTGTATCTCAGCATCAATGCGTACATCACTTGATATAGTGCTTCCGAGATAGGTGAATTCCGGAACAGAGTTCATCTTGTTTCCGTCAACCATGATCGCTAAGTAACTAAGAAACTACAATTGGTGGGTTCATAGAACTCCAGACTGACCCAAGTAAAAAACACACACCCTTCTTTTAAGAGTGTGAGGGGGATTGGGAGGGGGGGTCAAGGGTGGAAAATGAAGGCAGCAAAGTAAGCTAGGCTAAAATCGTAAAATGGGTTTCTTCACAGTCCCGTTATACGGAGAAGAATAAAACAGAACAAATAAATAAAGGAAAACATAACTTACACACAACGTGACACACACACACTGTGTAAGACACAGTGTCTCCCGATGCAATGAAGATCTTGTGAAGTGACAAAATGGTGACCATTATCTACACACGTATCACTGGCAAAGCCAGGAACTGTGTAAAATTAATTAAAAAATAAATATTAATTAAGAAAGCCTTCCAAGAAATAGCAGCAACTACAGCCATATTTTGTCGGCAACTGAGATTCAATTCTCACAAGGATTAGGGGGACACACACACACACCCTGTAGTGAGGGATAGACACCTACCCACTTACCCCCACCCACCCACAGTCACGCCAGCCCCCACCCACATTGCAGTGAGGGACAGACACACCCACACTTACCCACACCCACTCACACCGTAGTGAGGGACAGACACACCCACACTTACCCACACTGTAGTGAGGGACAGATACACGACACTCGAGCCGGGGTTACTCTGCTTAAGTGTAGGTGGTGCCATCTGCAGTGGCATGGTGCACACTGACTGGTGTTGCCTGTAGCACAACAGACAGGCACCTACCAACAAACAAGCGAACAACCTTCACCAACTCTCTAAACTAGTAGCTATGGCAACCTGAGCCAATAGGTGGCAGTACCAAAAATATCTCTTAAAGCTATTGACTAGTGCTAACTCGATCCACCAGGTGTCGACACAGAGTGTTTGCAGATACATAAATTAACAACACTACTGCACTACCAGTAGTTCCTTATTGCTACACCTCCAATATACGGCCCTCATAGCCATACACACCGTCTCTACAGTTGAGCAACAGAAAGGTGTTCGTAAACACATGAATTCAACAGAAACCATGTTGGTGCCCGACAATGCCTCTGAAAATGGTAGTCGATACCGAACCCCTTGGCAAGCTGGGTTCAAATACCCATCATTAGTCCATGTACACGGTGATGTATCAGCACGCATTGAATTGTAACCTATTTCAAACTCACCAGTTTAACTCGCTCTAGCAGCATCCCAAAGGAGCCATCATGTTTTGTTGTGGAACTTCGCAGTATGCCACTCCTAAATCATTTCAGCAGCACAAAATGGGGAATATGCAGAACACTGCCCGCTTTCCAGAACGTGCTCTATTATGGAGACGGCAGCGCAGGATCGCCCAGTAAGGAGAGCTGTATCACACCCAGTTATCACACTGAGCTGCTCACAGAGGGTGCGGCCAGGCGAGAGTCTTGCAGTGAGAGTATGGGTGTCCTAGGTAGGATGAGCTCATACTTGCATTGAGGAGCCGGGGTTAACTGGCCCGACACTTCTTCATCTCGCCCCGCAGGAAATCGGTGAAAGCTCGAACCATTGGGAAGGAGAATCCCAGCTCGTGACCAAAACGCCGCGACAGTAAGGCCGGGTCATCATGCTACAAAATCAACGACGTGAGCCATTACTTTACAACACCAGCAACACCAACAGTTACTTACAACACCTGCAGCATGAGCTGTTACTGACATCAGCGAGGTGGGCCATTATGCTTGAAATTTCTATTCTATATTTAGTGGAAGTATCAACTACCCCTTTATGTAACGCGACCGTTCTATGTCTCCCGTTTGAAGTTTCTGTTCTATGTTAGTGGAAGTATCAACTACCCCTTTATGTAACGCGACTGTCCTATGTCTCCCGTTTAAAGTTTCTGTTCTATATTTAGTGGAAGTATCAACTACCCCTTTATGTAACACGACTGTCCTATGTCTCCCGTTTAAAGTTTCTGTTCTATGTCAGTGGAAGTATCAACTACCCCTTTATGTCCCCCCCGCTTCCCCCCCCCCCCCCCCCCCCCCAAACAAACAAACACTGTAAACTCAACCAGTAGTGGCCAACTAGACAAAAAAAAACATCTACAACGGAATGAGTCTGGAAATGATTCTAGTTGGATCCTACTGAGGTACATGATTAATCAATATTAACCTACTTACTAACTCAATAGGCCCCACAACACAAGTTCAATCACAAAGGCCCACCCTACATCCCCCATCACCCTTTCAACGAGTATATTACTACTAGAAAGATAATCAGTTATGCCCCACCCCCTACTAACGCCTACCATACTAGTCTAAAATAGTTACCTCCCCGCATATGTTTCTTTTTCTCTTATCTTGTTCTTTACCTATCATTCATGTACCGATGTTTTGCTTATTTTCCTGTAATTGTCTATCTGTATATTGTTGATTTGTTTACTGTGTAGAGGCAATTGTGATTAGGGCTGGAAGACCAGAGCATTACCACTGACAACATGTTATTCAGAGGAATAAAAACACTGGAACAAAAATAAAAAAATGTTACGCGCCTGTTCTATGTCTCCCGTTTGAAGTTTCTGCTCTATGTTACTGGAAGTGTCAACTATTCCATTACATAATGCTACTGTCCTATGTCACCCTATTGAAGTTTCCATTCTATGTTAGCGGTAGTATTGACTATCTCCCATTACATAATGTATTGCCCTATGTTACCCGTTTGAAGTTTCTATTCTATGTTACTGGAAGTGTCAACTATCCCATTACATAATGCTACTGTCCTATGTCACCCTTTTTGAAGTTTCTGTTCTCTGTTAGCGGAAGTATTGACTATCCCGTTAGATAATGCACTGCCCTATGTTACGCGTTTGAAGCTTTTGTTCTATGTTAGCGGAAGTACTGATGACCCCTTTATGTAACGCTACTTCCCCATGTCTGGTGTTCAGCTGTCTACTTACAGGGTAGATGTACAGATTGTGACATTCTCCTTTCTCATCTTCGTAGTCCAGCCGAAATAAAAAGCTTTCAGAGTCCTCTTCGCCTGTTAATAAACAAACAAAAAGACTCACCATAACTTAAGTAACTGCACAACGTGGGAAAATGGTGAGACAATCCTGTCACGCGAGGATGTATATATTCGTTTAAATGGTCATTCATTATATAAAATTGTACACAGCTGATCTCAGTTGTGAACATTATTGCCCAGAACATTTAAATTGAGGTTCCTTTTCATACAAAGGGGTTGCACAGCTGATTTTCTTTGATATGTGTGTTTGAAGTCTTATGTCCTAGTAACATCTATGGTCACATTAGAACGGATACTGACATGTGACAGAGCCTCACCTCATGGCGACTTTACAGTGCTGCGCCACTGGGATAGCATGCTGCCGATACCTTACCCAATATCCTACACAGTCACATTATTTTGACACTGAGCCAATCAGGGTTTTCCTTATCCTAGTAATGCTGACCACGAGGCAAGGTGTCAAGATGTATCAATTATGTAAGTCCTTACCAAGAAGACACTACAACCTACAATGGGTTCTTTACGCGGCTTGTGTCCAGCTATTAACGGAACTCACCGTCCGGCAGAGCGGTCTCCCCATTAGCTGGCTGCCGTAGCCGGGTGGGCGGCACATACGTCTGTTGGTCCGGCTTCTTAATGCGAGTTGAGCCCAGAGGATGTCGGACCTGCTTCGCCTGGGCAGCTGCTTTTGCTTTAACCTCCTTATCATATTTGTCTCTGCAAAGAGAAAGGTGTAGCATGGTGGCTTTATTAATTTCTGCCACATAGGTTCTTTTAATCACTATTAATCAATACTCCTCAAAATACTAATCAAAATGATCAATTGAATTGAAAGAGTACTCCAATATTTCTTGGTTTCTGTCGACCAGGACCATTTAGAAGTGAATCTAGTTACCAATCCAGTCCAGGTAGTACTGAAAGTTCTTTACTCTAGATAAAAGATTCACCCCTACCCAGTTAGAAAAAGTGGAGAAAGACTGGGTAAATGAAATGAGAACATACATTCTTAATTTAAGAAGCAAAATATATTTTTCACATACCTCTTTATATTTGGGTCATTCTCAGAAACTGTGTACCACTTGAGGTAGTCTACTTGAAATGCATATTTCAAAGAAACCCATTATTGGAGTGTCAATATTTAGATTTCATCATTTAGCCCAATAATGTGGGAGATATTTTAGATAAAAAGTAAATGTTAATATTGTGTATTATGTATCTTATTGGGATGGATGTAGCTAAATACATAGAAAATTACATCACTAATTTGTGACATTGTCAACAGCATTGAAAATAAAGTGTCACAAACTTAATGAAAACCTCTGAACAACAGCTCATTTCACTTCAAATGGTCATATACAATGTCTTCATTAAGTTGAAGACATTTATTTCTAAAAAATCTTTTTTAAATTATAAAATAGTTAACCTTTTCTGGAGTCATTAACATCGTAACATTTCGTTTCCACTTGCAAGTACTATGAAACTCTGTATCAAACACTGAGTACAGATACAGTACAGGAACTATTTTCACCATTTGACACTCTATGCATGGACCCAGTTATGGTATAGTAAAATATAAATCCTGAAATTGCCCCTAAACATTGAAATTTGAGCCGAACATTTGTGTAAAATTGTTGTTTCCACTTTGACTGTTACCTTGCTAATATTTTTTTGCTTTTCTCTTTAATATTCACAAATAAGACAAAACCATAGCAATGAGGTTTCAAATTATTATTACTACTGTTTATAAAGCAAGTGGCATGTGAAATGTCCTAACAATGTCAAGTTTTGTGTAGAAAATATTAGATTTTGGAGTCAGATTGGTTTCCATGCTATACTGCTATTTATTGAGTGTGAGCACCATTTGACCTACTTAAAAATGCCAGAATATGTTTATTTTCAATTACTCAGATGCAAAAGGACATACACATTGAGGAAACTTGTTTATAGGACTTTGACAGCATTTTGATTTTGTGGTATTGATGTCACACTATTGGTACACAACTTCTGAGAACGACCCATTTACCCGCTAGCCTACTTTTGGAGGGATAATTTAATAAATAATGTAGATTAATAGACCTTTAAACTCGAATTGAGGGCCATTCTGCAGCTGCCATCTTGGTTGTTATTGCATTCTCTCCCATTTCACCAGGTCTACTTCAATATAGATAAACACTGGATGATGGAACCTGGAGCTCACCTTCTCCAATGGGGACCTTTCAGTTTGCCTGACTCTCTCGTCAGATTATAATATTTCTGAATGCCCGGCCACGTTTGGGACACCCGATAATACTACAGAAACTCTCCCCTTCATATCACTTATCTATCAACTCATTAACCAATGCTAAGGAAGAATGAAGACAAGACACAGATAAACAGTGGAGAAGTTGTGCTTTACTAACACCAACTCCTGTCCACCTACCAGTGACCTATCATCCACACCCCTTGCCTTCTAGCCACACAATATCTCATTACTACTTTAGCCTGTATAGAAAGCAGTGCCTACAGCCCATCGGACAGGAGTCCTATGGCTGTGTACACACTCAATTGGAATAGATGAATGTTGATAGCATCAGACAGAGTGTCTGGGGTTCCTGCTCAAGAGTAGGTGTGTCTCACTCAAGAGCCAGGAGTAGAGTGATCTTTCTCCAGTGTCTCTGAAGCAGAGTCTAGAATTAAGATCTTGGTTTGAGGCTAGTGTGGTCAGAGGGCCAATGGGATGCAGGTGACTGGGCAGTCCACAGCCAGCCAATCAGGCACCTCCACAGTCAGGGTGGGTGGCCCCCTCCCCCAGTAGGGGTGGCTGTCGCTCAACCCAGCTGCAGGTGGTGCCCTGTGTGTATATATGCAAATTAGGCTGGTGGACCTGCCCAGTGGTCCAGGAAGGGGGGGGGGGGGGGCAGGTAGCCATACAGTTACAATAGATCTCTGTTAAAATGGTCTTTTCTCCAATTGCACTCTTTATGGATGCATAGAGAAACATTTCAACAATCATGTACTGCCTCTTATATAGGAACATCTCTTCATTAATCTCAGGCATAATATATGAACATATATTTCACACAGCTTATATCATGTCATAATGGGAGTGGGATATTATTACTTTTAGTTTATATAACATCGTCCCCACTCCGTCGCCCAAGACTAATAATGCTCTCTGCCAATATATAATTCTTAACCGAAAATCCGTATATTTTTACAAGATGGTGCACCATGCCGGTCTCTGTATGCTTTGGTGTGTGGTGAGTGTGTATGGTGTGGTGGGTGTGATTGGGGTGTAGGTGTGTATGGTGGGGCCCTATGTTGGTGTGGTGGAGGTGTAGGGTTGTGGTGAGGGTTCTGGTGTGCGTGGTGGGGGTGTGTGGTGAGTGGGTATGGTGTGATGGGTGTGGTTGGGGCGTATGTTTGTTTGGTAGGTGTGTTGTGGAGGTGTAGGGGTGTGGTGAGGATTTTGGTGTGTGTGGTGGGGGTGTATGGGTGTGTGGTAGGGATGTATGGGTGTGGTCGGGTGTATGGGATTGGTGGGGGCTTAGGGATGTGGTGGGGGTGTAGGTGTGTGTGGTAGGGGTTGATGGTGTGTGTGGTGGGGGTTGACGGTGTGTGTGGTTGGGGTGTAGATGGTTTGTGGTGGAGGTGTAGGGATGTCTTGCAGAGCGGCACCTCACAATCTTTAGCATCCCTAAAACCCCACCACACACCTACACCCCCACCACAGCCCTAAACCCCTACCACACACCCCACTACACACCTATACCCCCACACCTATACCCCCAGTAACCCTTACACCCCCACCACTCACCTAAACCCCCACCGAACACTTACACCCCACTACACACCTACACCCCCATCACACACACCTCAACCACACACACCTACACCCACCCCATGCCCACCTACAGACCTAACCCCCCCCCCCCCCACCACATTCCTAAACCCCCACCACACACATAAACCCCCACCACACACTTACACCCCCACTACACACCTACACCACACCACACCTACACCTCACCACACACACACCTATACACCCTCACCACACACACCTATCCCCCCACCCCCCCATAAACCCTCACCACACGCCTACACCCCCACCACACATCACCACCCCCACCACACACCTACACCACAAGCACACACACACACCTACACCCTTCTATCCAACCATGGTGGCCAACTTGGACCGGGAACGTGGCTGCCACCAAGTGTATAGCGAGAGAAATGGCTCATGAAAGGTCCCCATTGGTTGATTGATATGAAATCAGTTTTCGTCATTTTTTTCTAATGAGTTGTTCTTCAGCCCTACTCTGGGTAGGGGTGAATCTTTGATCTATCTTTACCCTAGATAAAAGACTCACACCGTACTGCTGCGGCGGACACATAGTCAGATGTGAATCCTTTATGTATCTACTTAGATAGGTACCCCAGAATCCGCCGGGAGCGCCACTGTCGCCGGCGGATAAAACTCGTACAACTTCTAGCGACTTTCTGAGCAGCCCAGTCATGTCGGAAAACGGCACCACATGTGCAACACATGCACACTGCATTGACTGCTACATCTGGGTTTGAAGCACAACAGACTGGGGCACAGATAGAGACCATTTTCAGTGCTGTGTGACATTTGAAAGGCATTTTACCAAGCCATTCAAGTCTTCAGATGCAGAAATCAGAGCTAAGACTGCCGGGAAAGTGCATGTTAACTATCATAATGGGAAACTTTAGCATTTTATCTTCCTAAAACTGGTCTTACATTGACTCTAACTGGAATCGCAACTCTACAATTTGATGGCCAAAAGTTGGTGTTTTGACTGGATTCTGACTCACGCGCGGCCCGCGGGAGGGTCGAGGGATGCGTCGGCTACAGTAGTCGTTAAATCAACGGTGTTTTGTGGTGTTTGATGGTGTTTGGTGGTGTTTGGTTGGGCTGTGTGACATTTGAAAGGCATTTTACCAAGCCATTCAAGTCTTCAGATGCAGAAATCAGAGCTAAGACTGCCGGGAAAGTGCATGTTAACTATCATAATGGGAAACTTTAGCATTTTATCTTCCTAAAACTGGTCTTACATTGACTCTAACTGGAATCGCAACTCTACAATTTGATGGCCAAAAGTTGGTGTTTTGACTGGATTCTGACTCACGCGCGGCCCGCGCGGCCCGAGGGAGGGTCGAGGGATGCGTCGGCTACAGTAGTCGTTAAATCAACGGTGTTTTGTGGTGTTTGATGGTGTTTGGTTGGGCTGTGTGACATTTGAAAGGCATTTTACCAAGCCATTCAAGTCTTCAGATGCAGAAATCAGAGCTAAGACTGCCGGGAAAGTGCATGTTAACTATCATAATGGGAAACTTTAGCATTTTATCTTCCTAAAACTGGTCTTACATTGACTCTAACTGGAATCGCAACTCTACAATTTGATGGCCAAAAGTTGGTGTTTTGACTGGATTCTGACTCACGCGCGGCCCGCGGGAGGGTCGAGGGATGCGTCGGCTACAGTAGTCGTTAAATCAACGGTGTTTTGTGGTGTTTGGTGGTGTTTGGTTGGGCTGTGTGACATTTGAAAGGCATTTTACCAAGCCATTCAAGTCTTCAGATGCAGAAATCAGAGCTAAGACTGCCGGGAAAGTGCATGTTAACTATCATAATGGGAAACTTTAGCATTTTATCTTCCTAAAACTGGTCTTACATTGACTCTAACTGGAATCGCAACTCTACAATTTGATGGCCAAAAGTTGGTGTTTTGACTCGATTCTGACTCACGCGCGGCCCCCGCGGCCCGCGGGAGGGTCGAGGGATGCGTCGGCTACAGTAGTCGTTAAATCAACGGTGTTTGGTTGGGTTGTTGTTGGTTGGGTTGTTGTTGGTTTGGTTGTTGTTGGTTTGTTGTTTGTTTGATGTTGGTGGTTGTTTGGTTGTTGGTGGTTTGGTTGTTTTGACTGGATTCTCTAGTTGAGTGACTCACGCGCGGCCCCCGCGGGAGGGTCGAGGGATGCGTCGGCTACGTTAGTCGTTAGATCAACGGTGTTTTGTTGTGTTTGGTGGTGTTTGGTTTGGTTGTTGGTTTGGTTGTTGTTGGTTTGATGTTGGTGGTTTGTTGTTGGTTGTTTGGTTGTTGGTTGGTGGTTTGGTTGTTTTGACTGGATTCTCTAGTTGAGTGACTCACACGCGGCCCCCGCGGGAGGGTCGAGGGATGCGTCGGCTACGTTAGTCGTTAGATCAACGGTGTTTGGTGGTTGTTTGGTTTGGTTGTTGTTGGTTTGATGTTGTTGGTGGTTGTTTGGTTGTTGGTTTGGTTGCTTTGACTGGATTCTCTAGTTGAGTGACTCACGCGCGGCCCCCGCGGGAGGGTCGAGGGATGCGTCGGCTACGTTAGTCGTTAGATCAACGGTGTTTTGTTGTGTTTGGTGGTGTTTGGTTAGGTACCCCGGAATCCGCCTGGAGCGCCACTGTCGCCGGTGCGATAAAACTCGTACAACTTCTTGGGACTTTCTGAGCAGCCCAGTCATGTCGGAAAACGGCACACTGCATTGACTGCTACATCTGGGTTTGATTGTTGGTTATTTGAATCACCTTGATGTCAAGTTTGATCAGGATCAAACCATTAATAAAGAAACTGCAGTTATGGGCATGATTGCATTATGGTTGCCATGGAAACCAACATTTTTATGGTTGCCATGGAAACCTACATTTCTCTGTGATCTAATTTATTTATATCAGTTTTGATAAGCTGAGGTGATTTGCCAGACCAAGAAGAACCTTAATGTGACATTTCATCGGGATCTGACCATTATTAAAAAAGAGCTACAGTTGACTGATATTGTAGGCGGGAGTGATTGTATTACGGTTGCCATGGAAACCTACATTTTCCTGTGATCTAATTTTTGTATATCCGTTTTGATAAGCTGGGGTGATTTGGTATAAGAAGAACCTTGATGTCAAGTTTGATCAGGAACAAACCATTAATAAAGAAACTGCAGTTGTAGGCATGATTGTATTACGGTTGCCATGGAAACCAACATTTTTCTGTGATCTATTTTTTTTATATCAGTTTTGATAAGCTGAGGTGATTTGACAGACCAAGAAAAACCTTGATGTGAAATTTCATCAGGATCTGACCATTATTTAAAAATAGCTACAGTTGACTCATATTGTAGGTGGGAGTGATTGCATTATGGTTGCCATGGAAACCTACCTTTTCCGGTGATCTAATTTTTGTATATCAGTTTTGATAAGCTGGGGTGATTTGGTATACGAAGAAGAACCTTGGTGTGAAGTTTGATCAGGATAGGATCATTAATAAAGAAACTACAAGGAAATGTTGTTATAATTAGTCTATTTAACAGCCCTAAATAAGGCACTTCTCTAGTGCATTAGCTAATACAAAAAATCTTAAATTCAACAAACTTCAAATGCACATATCTCATTCAATTTTTGGAATATCTTAAAAATTCAAAAAGCATATTGCTTTTGATTCATTGGAGCTTCCAATGAAATTATAATTTGAATGTTTGGAATAATTAGAAAATTTTACTGGGGTACCTAACTTAGATTTACCCTAGCCCTAGGGCTAGGGCCTAGCGGCAGTTCGGTGTGTCTTACCATCGCTGGCGCAACGGCAGCGCCCCCACCGTGTATTGGGTGCCCTACTGACACAGTGGAGACCTGGGGCTGGGACGAGTAGGGATGAGTCCTTGTGTACCTAATCTAGTATCTCGTCTGAGTGAGGAGGCTGTGATATTGGTACTGAAAGTGAATGATACTGTGACCATTCATTATTTCATATGATGATATGATATGATCAGTGATAATTATTATATGAATCACACCATACACGACAGCACAGGACTAATTCCTACTCATCACTAACCAGCACAGACGGGGTGTTTCTTGACATTCTTTCAACTCACCTATTTACTTGATTTCTCTGAATATATGTAATAAAGCCATGTTTCATGTTCAGCCTGGACCCTGACATTTTTTCATTTTGGTTCCTATTGTGCACACTGCACATGTTCTGGATCAATGCTCATAGCCTCACTGCGTGAGCTGGGTCGAACGTCCTCTTGTGTATTTGGGTATATCACGTCACTAACAGTACCCAGGAAGGACCCCCACAACTTTATAAACAAATCATTTGACTCACAAGCTTATAGTTAAGACAATTACTAGGAAATGAAATATATATTATAACTGAATATGTGCATAGTTACGAATTCAAAAGAAATGACATCATATTTAATATAGAAAACAACATTTATTATTTAGACCTCTTCTGGATTGATGACGTTTAACACATACACACTGCAAAATGGCGGCCTCCAGTACGACGCGAAAGCGATCACTCTCGGACGGAGAGGGTGATGGACATGTGCCTAAGGGTAATTACTTAATAAGATATACAAAAGGAAGATAATCCGAGCCTGGGTGGTTATGTTGTTTGATGTTTCGCCACGGCTGTGGCATTGCACAGTGATCTACAGACGGTGCCGGTGTGGCGGTCTCCGATGCCACAAGGCTGCCGTGCCAAATGGCGCTTCTGCGCATGCGCGGATTCGAGTGACACATCGGCGTGAAATGCACACATGCAATATAATGATCTGATGAATATATCTAAGACAAAACTAGCCATAGTTAAACATTTTGAGCTAAGAAACATACAATTCCACACAAAACTGCATCCCAGTAGTGTGTTGACACTTGGCGCTTCAGTTTTCTGATCTATTTGGGCGTAATCGATTAATCGACTCTGGTCACCCGAGCCACTTTTTGGCGCATGCGCACATCCTACAGACTCGGGTCGAATAATCGAATAGCATTTGAAATTCTGACGACTCGGGTGGCCCGAGTGGCTCGGATGGTGTTAATCGATTACGGCCAAACTAGAGACTTGACGCATGCGCAGACGACGCTGTTGGATTCTGACGCATGCGCAGAAGCGCCATTTGGCACGGCAGCCTTGTGGCATCGGAGACCGCCACACCTGTGCGCAAAGCTTGTGTTCAAGTGTTGGCATCCTCCGAAACTGCCGAAAGTGGACGAAATCCACGTTATGCCTTATCATAAGGCTTATGGCCCTGTCACACTACAACGTAACGGGCCAGCGAGTGGGGAACGTAGAAATCCCTTATTTACATAGAAATTCTTGGCGTTTCAGGGCCAAGTTGGGACATCAGTGCAACATAGTGGACGTACACGAAACGTCGATCCAACGTAATGGTAATGGCTAATGCACGAGATAGGGACCACACAGTGACACGAACATTTTAAAACAGGTCTAGAACACCATAAATAGTACAGAACTGAAGTCCTTCAAATTCTGAGTTGAATACACCTTTTTTTTTTAGCTCTATAGCATTGTTAATAAAATAGTTATGATGGTTTTCATTTCACTCTTTTGTCTTAATTCCTGGACACTTTACTATTAGGTATGTGAGTCAAAAATTCAAAATCCTCCAATTCCAGTGTAACTGGGCTCATTTGAAAGAGGATGAAGAGACAAAGAAAATGACACTTAGATCATTGCAATCCATTGAGAAATAAATAAGTTATGATTTTTTCATTATTTTTAATTAGCCAAATTATGTCCTCACAATTAACCTTAAACCAAATGAAGAAGGTGTGATCAAAACATACTGTGTTGTTAGGGAAAATGCTGTAACTTTCTTATTTCTCAAATTCATTAAATCTTTTAAGTATCTGAATTGCACAAGAATTCTCTATCTAGATCAATCACAAAAATCATCATTGAAAAGCTGGAAATAATTATTAATAATGATCAAACAAAATAATTATTAGGTTAATGCCATATTTTTTGTATTTCTTGAGTCGCCATTTTGTTTTTCCATTTGCTAAAAAAAACTTTCCTCGAGCTCGTTACTGCATTTCTCTTGCAAATTTCCTCATGGTATTTCACAGATACATCAATAAATACATATAGAATGGGAACTATATATTATAATTAGGGACCAAACCTTCTTTGATGTCCAATTTTGATGATGATGTGCAATTTGCAGAATTTCTTGTGTGGCCATTTTGTTTTTCCCATTTGGCATTATTTGTTAAAAATTTTTTTTACGCGAGCTCGTTTTTACACTTCTTGTGCTAATTTCCTCCTGGTATTTCACATATACAACAATAAATACATATACAATGGGATCTATATATTATAATTAGGGACCATAGCTGCTGTGATGCCGAATTTTGATGGTGATTACTGTCAAAAATCTTTAAAGTTTGGTGAAATTCTTCCTCTACCAGAAATAAACAGTCTTTCAGAAAAAAATGAAAACGAGGCTATAGACGTCCTCTATGACGTCATGCTCATATATGCAAAAACATATTTCTAGCCAATCAGGAGGCAGTTATTTGGACCGATGTACTTGGGTCGACCAATAGAAAACGGAGATCGGCGTCACAGGAAAATGGCGCCCGCTATGACGGCGATCGGCGAGTTTAGCTCACATACCTATTGCTATGGGGGAACTTGGTGAAACCACATGCAAATATAGCCCACAACAAATCTGAAAATCAACAAATTCCAACATAAAATATATCATTGCAAAGGTACTGGAAAGACCTTTCTAATGATACCTAAATCAATATCCTGTGACAATTATAAATGAAGTTGTGACACTTTATAAAACGGTGAAAAATGGCGATTGGCGGTATTACATTGAATTTTGAAATAGTTTTTTACAAATCGACGTACTGCTCCTTACTGCAGCAAGCCACAATGTTCACTCAAACATTGTTTAAAAGAGAACAGGCCATAGAATCGGTGTAAACATTGGGAATTACTGGAAAACAAGGTATGATGTTGATTTAATGGTAACAAACTTCCTTTTCAACTTAATCTGTCTGCCGAATCAAGAAGAAATGCGGAAATATGCTTGTTTTTGGACTCAAACACTTGGGAAGACTCTTCAGAATCGTTAGTTGAAGTAAGCAGTAACTTCTGTCCTCCTAGAATGCAATGCAAAGCCATTTATCCAAGCATGGGGGCACTCAAAACCCCTACCAACTTTACAATGGGCGTGTTGACATGCGCAGAAATCTGCGCAGCGCGGCCGTTTGCGGTCGCTACACGAGAACATTAATTTTTTTTAAACGCTCACAGAATGCTTGAAGAACGCAGGTGAACGTTATATACATTATTCGATCGCCAGAAGTACGCATTTATACATTAAATACGTCAAAACACGGTGGAGAAACGGCAAACATACGTTAGGCGTACATTATGCGTATGTTGTCAATATGCGGACTGTACGTTTCTGCCGGCTTTAATTGTGCATGTTATGTAATAACATGAGTAATTCATAACAATTGGTTACCTCACTTCTACTGACATACTTGGGTTGCCAAATAGTATAAATTAGAATTGAAGAACTGGGTTAAAACTCACAACATAGAGCCAATTAAATATCTCTTTAATTTGAAAAATATGCTGATAAGCAAAGAAATTAACAAATCCAAAGTCATCCTATAGTTAACAAACTAAAATTTTAGTGAACCCAGATGAAATTCAGTTTGGCTACATATAATAATAAAAGTAATTCTCATACATAGAGTTACTTCTATCTACTGACTAGATTGGACTTCTAAGTAATATAAATAGATAGACTGCGTAAACTCATATTCTAGAGGTAATGGTCTGGTAGTTTCAAAAGAACTCAAAAACCTTGCTGCAAATTATTTGCTGAAATTTATAAACAAAGAAATTAAACAAATTCAAAGTTGGTCTCCAAACTGCTAGTGGACAATCAAAAGAATTAGAGAACCCAGATATATATCTGTGCATGGTATATAATATCATCAGTAATTCATTGACTAGGATTTAATTCCTATCTATTGTTCTTTATTAAACTGCCAAACAAATCTGCTGAAATGAATGAACTCACAACATAGAGTGTTTCTGACATTCAAAACTGATGTTGCTAAAGTAATGTAAATAAAATTGAATGCGTTGCCATAACCACTCATCTCAAATCTGTGATCCTGGGATTATGCATCTGGGTTGCTGGGTCTGGTAGTGAGGACACATCCATGTCTCCAAGCAATCATATCAAATGTCAAGAATAATATCCAAGGAAACCCATAGTATATATAGAAGTGAAAACTTAGGATCTGCAACTCACTTTGTTCTGGCACTCATACAGTAAACACCTATTATGCTTTCTTCCCCACCCTCCCTCCCTCTTGTACTTATGGTGTGACTACTAGGGCTGAGTGTTAGAGGTATTCAGTTGAGTCGAACCCGGAACTTTGAGTGTGTATAAATAAACTAGCCTGTGTGTACTTATAGATATGAATAATACTGACATGTGATATAATACTTACGTATACTTACAAATGAATGATTGTACAAACCTATACTGCTACGAATGATCTTGAAGATGTAAAAAAATTATAAATTTATTCCCAGTCCAGTCTTTTGTTATGACTTACACCTGACGTAGTTCAATATACGTATACTGTACGTGTAGCGTATGTCTAGCGTACTACTCAATGCATGTCTAACGTATACATAGCGTATGCTAACGTATAAGCCACACATTGTCTTACATCGGGCTACATCAAAAGTTTTGTCCAAAACCTTGACGCACGCTGGCGTAACTCGACGTAACCTGATGTATCTTGACGTAACTCGACGTCTGCCTAACGTATGCATGACGTAACCCGCCATACCTCAACGTAATGACCAAAATTCGCCTACGTCGGCTCACATTAGCTCGTTACTTCATAGTGTGACAGGCCTATTACCAATGTGGATAGATGTTACTAGGACGTAAAACAACAACAAACAAACAAACAAAACCCAATGTGGACACAAATCATGAAGTTAATTTTCAAATAGTACAGTTAGAAAGCTCTTATCATTCTGATTACAAATACATATAATAATGGAAAATTGGTCTCATTAGTCCCTGAGTTATGAATTCTTTTTTATTTAATTTTTGCCCTTACTTAGATAGATCAGCTAAAATGTCAAAACACAACAAAAAGTATAATTATAAATGTAACCTTTTTCAATAGATCTTGCTGAGATAATCTCAAATCTGTTGTAATTTTGAAAATATCTTAAAAGGGGAGAAAGTTATGGCATTTCTAATATCGGCTGAATTGTTAAATTCAGTCTGGATTCACCATTATAATAAACTGTGACCCTTGCCACATTGTTACAGCTTTGTATGCTCTAAGTATTTTGATATTGGTATTTTGATGTGTATTTTCAGTGAGATTAGGTCATGTTCTTTCCAGTGATATACAATTTATGAAAATATTCCAATGCAAAAGTACTTTAATCAAGGCCGAATCATGAAAATGCAGGAAATTTTACTATAGACATGGTGTCCGATGCGCTCCTAGCGGAATCTGACATACCTACCTTACATTTACCCACATTTTTCATGATTCTGCAAATGCTTAAATCCTGATCATGTTTGAGGCTGCCTGCTTACATTTTAATCACATCATTATTCTTTTAACTCATTATTTCTAGTACAAATTATAATCTCAACTTTGTTCAGACCGTACAAATATATATTTGTTGAGCAATTTGACATCAAACATGGCAAATCGTGTGATTTTCACTAACCGTCCATGATCAAATCTTTAGCAAATGAATATATCTGTTTCTATTTGAGTATTGACTTGATATTGAAAATGACCAGAATGCAAATATCTATATTGTCATTCCATTGTCTTTAAGCTATATCCACATTAAACAAATCTGATTGCTCTAATTAGCATACTCATTCTATGGTTACGTCCAAACTGCTGAGAGTGAGTGCTAAATGATGGTTAACAATCTACACAGATTTGTAGAGAAAGAATTTTTCTATGTAATATTATATTTTTCACAAAAAATATTTGGTAAAATCATGTTTTACGATCGTTCCAAAGTTGTAAAATCTCAATTTAAATTTTTTTTCCTGCATGAAGTTGGCCGTAATGTATACGAAATGAAAGGTAGTGATCTCCACTTTACTGTGAATGTACTTATTTTTAGCTCTGATGCACTCACTCGTAGCAGACAACCTTCAAAGAGGGGTAGTATGCTGAGAGCAAGTCTCCTATTTTTCGAGTGGCCAATCAGCATCAGCAACCAGTCCTTTGTTTGGAGTACCTAAAATTAGAACATAAGAAAAGATGTGACCCAAAATCCAGATTTTGAACTTCAAACTTTTCGCTGACTTGAGATTCTTTTAAATATGCTCAAAGCCTCGGAAGCTCGAGGAATAGCGGAGATTTTACGGTGGCTGTTCTCTAAGACCACACTTGAAAAAACTAATTATTCACAGTGTTCCATGGTGAGGACCGACGCAGTCGAAGCTGTCCCTACCTGGATACCATCAACAGGTAAGTCTAAAATAAAACCGCACCCCAAAGAAGCAATAAAACATTAAAAAAACACGACCAACACCTCCACATTCCATTAAGGCATTGAAATACACCTGTTCAGATGCTCGTCTGATTTTCGATTTTATAGCACCCACTTTAAACAAAAAAAGTGATGGGGGAAAATTCCATTTTTTTAGTAAATATTTTTATTCATCTGAACACATTTTGTCAGCGCGTAGGCGCTGGCCTTCCAACCTTTTTGTTTTAATACCCACACTTTGAGGTAATGATTAAAAAATATCTTTAACAAAATAAATCAGATTTTTCTCAGCCATCAGGAGTTCAGGACACCGTTCCCAGCTGTTACTGCCAATAGCAAGGCGCGCCTGCTGATTACTGATCCTAACTTTTACAGAATGGTCAGTTTGAGAACCAAAGCGCTACAGAATCTTCTGGCCATGTCAAGCGACAATGTAGGGGTAGAGGGATTTTATTCTTTCGATTCCTATTAAAAACAGTGATTAACTGCACTTTTCCTGTAGGCCCTATGATTAAAACATGTCAAGCAACAATGTAGGGGTAGATCCATTTTATTCTTTAGGTTCCTATTGAAACGGCAATTAACTGCACTTTTCACGTATGATTATAACACTTGATGAAGCGTAGTAAAACCATTGTCTATATTGGATTGTGCAGAACCTTGCTGGACTTTGACTTTGAGAAGTTGTGTTCCGTCTCTCTGTCTCACCTGAACGTCTACGCCTGTCTGGTATGCGGCAAGTACTACCAAGGTAAGCATTTGGTTTGTTTGTGACAGATGCCAAAGCAAAACAAAAACAGCGAAAAGATCAATATCACACACTTAAGGGCACATTTTTGTGCTCATTTAGTTTGGGGAGAAACGAAGTACTATTGAATATTGGAAGTCATTCAGGAATCTAGCATAATCACTTTCACATTGAACATGTAATTTTTATGACACTTTACTAATCTGTCATTATTTGTACTGTATTGTGCCTACAGTCCCATGCACACATCCACAGTGTGCAGGACGGACATCACGTGTTCTTGAACTTGTGTGTGTCTTTCATGTATCATTGTGTCATATTTGTACCATACTTGTACATGTAGGTCGAGGGCTGAAGTCCCACGCATACATCCACAGTGTGCAGGAGGGCCATCACGTGTTCCTGAACTTGTATGTGTCTTCCATGTACCATTGTACCATACTTTTACCATGCTTGTACCATACTTGTACCTGTAGGTCGAGGGCTGAAGTCCCATGCATACATCCACAGTGTGCAGGAGGGCCATCACCTGTTCCTGAACTTGTATGTGTCTTCCATGTACCATTGTACCATACTTTTACCATGCTTGTACCATACTTGTACATGTAGGTCGAGGGCTGAAGTCCCACGCATACATCCACAGTGTGCAGGAGGGCCATCACGTGTTCCTGAACTTGTATCCATGTACCATTGTACCATACTTTTACCATGCTTGTACCATACTTGTACCTGTAGGTCGAGGGCTGAAGTCCCATGCATACATCCACAGTGTGCAGGAGGGCCATCACCTGTTCCTGAACTTGTATGTGTCTTCCATGTACCATTGTACCATACTTTTACCATGCTTGTACCATACTTGTACCTGTAGGTCGAGGGCTGAAGTCCCATGCATACATCCACAGTGTGCAGGAGGGCCATCACGTGTTCCTGAACTTGTATGTGTCTTCCATGTACCATTGTACCATACTTTTACCATGCTTGTACCATACTTGTACCTGTAGGTCGAGGGCTGAAGTCCCATGCATACATCCACAGTGTGCAGGAGGGCCATCACCTGTTCCTGAACTTGTATGTGTCCATGTACCATTGTACCATACTTTTACCATGCTTGTACCATACTTGTACTGTAGGTCGAGGGCTGAAGTCCCATGCATACATCCACAGTGTGCAGGAGGGCCATCACCTGTTCCTGAACTTGTATGTGTCTTCCATGTACCATTGTACCATACTTTGACCATGCTTGTACCATACTTGTACCTGTAGGTCGAGGGCTGAAGTCCCATGCATACATCCACAGTGTGCAGGAGGGCCATCACGTGTTCCTGAACTTGTATGTGTCTTCCATGTACCATTGTACCATACTTTTACCATGCTTGTACCATACTTGTACCTGTAGGTCGAGGGCTGAAGTCCCATGCATACATCCACAGTGTGCAGGAGGGCCATCACCTGTTCCTGAACTTGTATGTGTCTTCCATGTACCATTGTACCATACTTTGACCATGCTTGTACCATACTTGTACCTGTAGGTCGAGGGCTGAAGTCCCATGCATACATCCACAGTGTGCAGGAGGGCCATCACGTGTTCCTGAACTTGGAGACGTGTAAGTTCTACTGCCTGCCCGACAACTACCAGATCATCGACCAGTCACTTGAGGACATCACCGTGAGAACACTTCTCCATAACTCGCTTTCTTTAAGTTTGCCATCTAACAAATATCAGCAGCAACAAATGAAATTAAATAGGTCAGCGTTAGTGTTTGTTGCGTATTCTTACTTCATCTTCCGAGTAGCGAAAGCCAAGTAAGTATCTAGGGACACTGACAATCTGGTGTCTACCGGAAGTTAGCATCAGTACGGAACTCGGCAGCGGAGGAGAAACGAGTGTTTTTTGTGTATTATTTGGAAATCCAAGCTTGAAAGGGAATATAAATGTACAAGAAATGTAGCTTTGTAGGTTGAAAATTACCTCGGGTATTGTGTAATGCTGAGGAGCCTGCGCTGTTGCTGCTTCTAAATGGTCGTTCTGTGAAACTGGGAACCACTTTTGTGACATGGAAGCCAAAAGTGAAAACATTTCAACTAATAGCAGAAAACATTGCAAATAATAGCAGAAACCATGTTTATATGAAGGTTTACATGTTGTGGATATGTCAGAGTTAAAAAAAGCTATTTCACTTTTTTTGGGAGCAAATTAAGGACTACATCCCATGTAACATGGAAATCAAACACATGCCAAGAATAGCCAGATAACACACCACACAGCTACATACAAGCCTATGATATGTAAATAGGAGTAGGCTAGTCTAGTAATAAGAGTAGAACAAAATAAAATATATATATGCCAAGAAAATAAAAAAAAACTAACATAGGCTACTAACCATACCAACCAATTATCTATCTGCTACTTAAATGCAGACAATCAAATAACTTATCAGCAGCTACTGTGTGGTAAGATAACACCAACACTACAACTGGCCAGCATTGAAAATGAGCCTGGATACCCGGGCTTATATGCTATGGTCAGTATAAATACCGCCTCAATTTAAAAAATAATATAAAAAAAAATATAAAAATCTAGAACATCATATATAGAACACATTCAAACAAGATTTGATTGATTACAGTTAAGCAAACAAAAGTATGTAAATTTTCATATTTTCACTTGAGCACACAATCATATAAACATACTTTTAATACATTTTGTGGGATAGAGATGAATACATATAGTATTGCTAACATGCTTAATAACAAGAGGCAACAATACTGATTTGACTTGCCATTAAAAAAAGAAAGAATTATATTCATCGTAACATGGACACCAAATATGTAGTGCCCAGCTTCAGAGAAGAACTCAGAGGCAGAGGAGTTCTAAGCTTGTTACCTTCTGGAGCCTCACATCACTTGAATTACTCTAGCGAAAGGCTCTTGCTGTATGCAGGCTACAAATCTTTTTTTTTACATGTCGCTACCTAGCCTGGCGCTTGGCATTATTAGGATGTGGTAGCGACTGGTTAGCTCAGTGTCCGCATAATGTGACTAGGGGATATTGGGTCATGGTGTCGCTGATCTGATCTCGAGTGGGGCAGGATTATTAAGTTGCTATGAGTGCACACTGACACAAGTCGGTACCCATCCCGATATGACCGTAGATGTTGCTAGGATGTAAAACCCCAACAAACAGCCTGTACAGTCCATACAAGCTGTCCCAAGCTGGTAGTCGGCAGGTCAAGCTCTGTATCATAGCGGCTTTCTGAATGCACTTTGGAAGGGTTTGTTTCAGACGCCACTGGAATTCAAAACCCATTACTGTGCTCAGTTCTCTGGGAGCAACGAATAGGGTTGTCTTAAAATGAAAGACATGTAGCGTAACTATATGCCCTGTGTCTGCATGCAGTATGTGCTGAACCCGACCTTCGCACAAGGCAACATCATCATCCTCGACAAAAATACCAAGATGTCGCGTGCCTTCGACAACACCACCTACATCCAGGGTATCGTGGGGCTGAACAACATCAAGGCGAATGACTACTGCAATGTTATCCTGCAGGTACGAATCAGTCATTTCAGGGAATCCAGCTAACTTTGTCGCCATAGCAATTACTTTTGGGTTTGGCAAAGTGAACTGACTTTAACAAAAGAAAAAGGGTGCTTATCACTGGATAGCAAAGCTATCACTATTTAGAAAATCAAAGATTTGTGTGTTTTATTTTACTTCAGATTTTCCTGGAGGGTTTAAGATATTTTCCCACAAAATCAGGTCGTCTTAAAATGGTTCATATTCAATGGTGAAAAAGGTTTGCATTTAAACAATATAGCTTTAAAAAATAAAAGTATGCAAATTTAATGGACAGACAAATGATATAATTCAAGGATGAAAGATCTCAGTGATTTTGAAGATTTCCACGATTTTTTATGTTTACTGATTAAATGCCAAGGAATCAGGATGTACATGTAAAAAATTGGTTACTTCGAATCCCATTATTACATGACCTTAGATGTTGCTAGAACCCTAACAAGAAAGAGTTAGATATGGGTAATAATATAGTCACAACAAGGGGACTTGCAGCATTTTTCCGTGATTCCCTGGCAGTGCTAATCCTATAGGGGAAAATCTGTGTTTTCACGGAAATTCGCCATCGGTGTAATAACCATGGCTTGGTTCTGCAGGAACCCACTAGGTGGTGCCGTGGTCTCGGTTTGATTTCCTTGTTTTTTGCCAGAGACCACTTTCATCCCTGCATATTAAACTAAATAAACATTTACAACAAAACAATGTCTGCGGGGTGTGAAGGCGCTGAGTCATGTGGCCCCGCTGCGTGACTACTTCCTGCGCGTGGAGAACTATGGCAGCATCAAGAGGCCGCCTGGCGACCAGAGCATCCTGCTAGTGCAGCGCTTCGGGGAGCTGCTGCGCAAACTGTGGAACCCGCGTCACTTCAAGGCTCATGTCAGTCCGCACGAGATGCTGCAGGCCGTTGTGCTGTGTTCCAAGAAGAAGTACCAGATCACCAAGCAAGGTCAGCGGCCTCAAGGTCACCGGGCAGCATCTGGGTAATCTGACCGTTGTCTTCTCATGAGTTTCATGGGCTTTCATTAAAATTGCATAGTCCGATGGTTTTGAGTTTTTGTATTTTCTTAGATAAATATGTCACGGAGGTGATGAAAATGGGAAATATTGTGCCTAGAGCGGGACTCGAACCCACATCTATTTGCATTCTGTGCCAGTGTGCTAACCATTACACCACCTAGGCGCCCTGATATCATCACACTACCCACACCTACCTGTCTATACGGCTCCTTGCCTGAGAGGTGAGTGCAGACCACTACACTCGTCCTACTGGAATTGTAAGTCTTTTAATGCTTACAATTACATACATACAGGCAATGCACTTACATATATATACACACAGGGTAGGTTCGACAACTATACAGCATGTAGGTTGTACAGGATCTTGGTCACGGCAACCAGTGTCTTGGGGGTGATGAAAATGGGAAATAATGCACCTAGAGCGGGACTCGAACCCACATCTCTTTGCATTCCGGGCCAGTGTGCTAACCATTACACCATCTAGGCTCCCTGATATCAACACACTACCCATGCCTACCTGTCTATGCGGCTCCTTGCCTGAGAGGTCAGTGCAGACCACTACAAATATATTAGGTTGATCGTTATAATGTGCCTTACTTTAGTTTGAAGTATCTTTTATTTTAAATGGCTAACTTTGGAGATATTAAGTGCAACCATGCAAAATTAATTTTGGCAAGCATGCCAAAACTGACACCATAGACTTCTGTGGTAAAATGTTCTATTCAATTGCCTCAACATTCCCTTCTGTGTGGCGACAAATGTTTAATAAGTGCACCAGTATCTAAGTTTGATATGTAGAATCAAATCTCGATAATTGTTTTGGTTTGACGTTTTGATCGGACTATGCAGCTTTAAATTCACCATTCTATGGTGTTCGGATCAAATAGTGGAACATGGTGGTTGCTAAATTGTTTTTGTATGACTATTTGCTGTCGGCCTGGTCTCCCAGTGGGGCAGCACTATAAAGTCGCCATCAGTGTGCACTGTCACAAGTCGGGAACCGTCCAGATATGACCTTAGATGTTGCTAGGACGTAAAACTGCAACAACCCATCACTGGTCTAAGCTGTGTTGTATTGTTCATAGGGGACTGCGTGGAGTTCATGTCATGGCTCCTGAACGCGCTTCACTTGGCATTAGGAGGCCGCCGGAAGATCACTTCAAGCATCATCAGTAAGACTTTCCGGGGGAAGATGCTGGTGCACACCCGCAAGGTGCCCGCCATTGACATTGTAAGTCTGGAAGGAACGATACTGGAAGCGCCTTATTATAGAACCATAACGCAATGCCCCATTTGTAGAACTAAGCGCATCAAGACCCATTGCACAGCGGCCCCGGCCTACAACTAAGCGCAGTAAGACCCATAATGCAATGCCCCCTTTGTCAAATAAGTTCGATAATACCTGTTATGCAGCGGCCCGGCCTAGAACTCGGCGCAGTAAGATCCATAATGCAACACCCCTTTTGTAAAATAAGTTCAGCAAGACCTGTTATGCAGTGGCCCGGCCTAGAACTCAGCGCAGTAAGACCCATAATGCAACGCCCCCTTTGTAAAATAAGTTGCGTTAGACCTGTTATGCAAACATCTATAAACTGTCACTTGTCTAACTTGTTTCAGAAAGAAGACGAGAAACAAAGGCTCATGAGGAGTGACGAATATAAAGGTAACATCTCGAAGTGTGGCGTCTTGTAGGACACAAGAAGGGAATTCCACCTTCACTTCAGTTATATATTAAAACGTCTGTTAAATAGTATTTTTGGTTAATTATATTAAAATATGATATAAAATAAAGATAAATATCTCACTGGTTTATCAGTCTAGCTAGAAATATAATTCGCATCACTCGGACAAAGGATAGAGGAAAACATGTTTAGAGACAATATTTATTCAGGAATATATAGATAATTATATAAATCATCAATATATATTGTAGTAGTCTGCACTGACCTCTCAGGCAAGTAACCACATGTACAGGTAGGCATGGGTAGTGTGTTGATATCAGGGAGTCTAGGTGGTGTAATGGTTAGCACACTGGCCCACAATGCAAAAAGATCTGGGTTCAAGTCCCGCTCTAGGTGCAATATTTCCCATTTTCACCACACCCATGACACTGGTTGCCGTGACCATAATCCTGTACAAGCTACGCGCTGTATGGTTGTTGAACCTACCCTGTGTATGTATGTGTAAGTGCATTGCCTGTATGTATGTAATTGTAAGCATTAAATGATCATTTAAGACTTGCAATTCCAGGGGGACGAGTGTAGTAATCTGCACTGACGTCTCAGGCAAGTATCCACATATACAGGTAGGCATGGGTAGTGTGTTGATATCAGGGAGGCTAGGTGGTGTAATGGTTAGCACACTGGCCCAGAATGCAAAGAGATGTGGGTTCGCGTCCCACTCTAGGTGCAATATTGCCCATTTTCACCACCCCCATGACAAGATCATCAATTAAGTAATCAATTAAAGAGTCAATCAAATAATCAGCAGTTATGTTATGAACAATCGTATGTTCATCAAATATCTAATCAGTGTATATGTAATCATGACCTCGGGTGAGGTCGGCATGAGTCAGGCTCAGCAATTTGTGTGCCGGACGCGGGTAATTGAGGAAGGCTGGCTTCCGAACATAGTAAGCAGTGAAGTATGAGTGGGCGTCAAGATGATGCCGATAATTCTGTACAAGTAGATAAACAGATAAGTACAATGCGATAATGGAGAGATAGAGAAGGAAAAGAGCATCAGCACTTAACCCCTTAGAAAAAGGGTGGGTGGGTGGGAGAGAAGTGGCCAGAGCGATTGTCAGGCAAGAAGTGAGGGGGGGAGGGTGTTGGGTCACGTGCTGCACGAGTTCACTTTTCCTCGTTCACAAATTAACCATGTTGCCTCCACAACATACGTAATTGGGCAAGTGTATATATACGTATGTATTTGTAAAAATGTGTCTTTAAAAGAATTAAATATGGACTAGAATGCACCACTGTTTATTTATACCCAATGTTGAATTCTGTAGGAAATTCATTTTTCAGAGAGGTATCACAGTTGATTTGTATTTGAATACTGAGCTAATTAATAAGCTATTCAATCTTCAGAGCACAATGAAATAATGTTACAAGCAACTACAAAATCCACATATAGCCAAGCAAACAATCTGGATGGTGATACAATGGTTCTTCCTGTCACTCTTCCAACTTCCTACCAGATGGGATGGCCAAATGAGTTGAGCGTGGGATTTGAACCCACATGTTCGAACAATGGTCGAGTCAAACCAATGACTTATAAATTGATACTTGTCGCTTCCTAACCTGGCGCTCTACATTATTAGGATAGGGCAAGCACTGGTTAGGTCAGTGACAGGATAATGTGACTGAGTGGGATATCATGTCATGGTGCTGGTGGACTGGTCTCCCAGTGGGGCAGCACTATAAAGTCACCATGAGTGTGCAATGTCACAAGTCTGTACCCATCCTGATATGACCCTAGATGTTGCCAGGATATAAAACGGACCAGAAGCCAAATAAAAGCTCATGAGAGAAGCACCCTGGAAATGGCTGCCAAGGTGTGGAATGCCCAAACAGTAAAGGAAGACAAATTGCTGACCTAAAAACTTACAAAAAATATCTGTGCAAAATAAGGCTAGGAAACCCCCACTAAGCTGCACTGCAAAGGGGCATGTGATGTCACGGCCCACCAGCGGGACGCCCAATGTAAGGTAACCATGACAAAAGTAGCCAGATAACACACCACACAGTTATGTACAAGCCTATGATATGTAAATAGGAGTAGGCTAGTCTAGTAGAAAAAATAAAACACATATATGCCAAGAAAATCCAAAAAAATTAACATAGACTACTAACCAGACCAACCAACTATCTATCTGCTGCTGAAATGCAGGCAATTAAATACCTTATCAGCAGCTACTGTGTGATAAGACAACACCAACACTACAACTCACCAGCATTGAAAACAAGCCTGAATACCCGGGCTTATATGCTATGGACAGTATAAATACAGCCTCAATAAAAAAAAAAAACCCATAAAAAACAACCAACCATCCAACATCCAACACATGTTTGCTTTTATGAACATCACTTGTCAGGTACATGACGAGGCATCCTGCTTCTTCAGGCCTTTAATGGGGACCTAGGAGTAATTTGCGTATTCCACAACATTGAATGTGATTTCGTATATCACAACATTGAATGTGATTTCGTATATCACAACATTGAATGTGATTTCTTCGACTCTACAAGCTCATACTGAAACGCCGAACACTCTTCTTTTTTCTTGAAGATTTATACTGCCTATCATGGATAAGTCTGAATAGTCTTATTTTCACCATTAGACAATTGGTAAAGGGACGTTGGAAGCGGCATTGCTCTTTAATGCACCGTATGACTTCTTCTGGGTTACTTTTGGGTGATTAAATTGAGAATGTGACTAATTAAATGCCTGACAGAGCGCGAGGAGGAGATCCCGTTCTTCTTCCTGACGTGCGACTTGCCGCCTCCGCCACTCTACCCGGATGAGATGCGAGATGACATCATCCCACAGGTCCTCACTTCTTTACTCCTTTTCTTATGTGAATTAACAACGGTTTAAAAAAATTACAGTATTGTCTTTAAGTCAAATATAGATTCCATAGCAATAAATAACCTATATGTAAGCATCATGACATTCTAATTTCGTTTTTGCTGGTCTAATGTCTGCCACCTACTTGAGACCACTTCATTGGCCCAGTGCACAAAATATTTTATTGGTGCCATGACCAGACCACTTCATTGATGCTGTAATTAGACCGCTTCATTGGTGCTGTAACTAGACCACTTCATTGATGCTGTAACTAGACCACTTCATTGGTGCTGTAATTAGACCACTTCATTGATGCTGTAACTAGACCACTTCATTGGTGCTGTAATTAGACCACTTCATTGATGCTGTAACTAGACCACTGCATTGGTGCTGTAACTAGACCACTTCATTGGTGCTGTAATTAGACCACTTCATTGATGCTGTAACTAGACCACTTCATTGATGCTGTAATTAGACCACTTCATTGATGCTGTAACTAGACCACTTCATTGATGCTGTAACTAGACCACTTCATTGATGCTGTAACTAGACCACTTCATTGATGCTGTAATTAGACCGCTTCATTGGTGCTGTAATTAGACCACTTCATTGATGCTGTAACTAGACCACTTCATTGATGCTGTAACTAGACCACTTCATTGATGCTGTAATTAGACCACTTCATTGATGCTGTAACTATACCGCTTCATTGGTGCTGTAACTAGACCACTTCATTGGTGCTGTAATTAGACCACTTCATTGGTGCTGTAACTAGACCACTTCATTGGTGCTGTAATTAGACCACTGCATTGGTGCTGTAATTAGACCACTTCATTGGTGCTGTAACTAGACCACTTCATTGGTGCTGTAATTAGACCACTTCATTGGTGCTGTAACTAGACCACTTCATTGGTGCTGTAATTAGACCACTTCATTGGTGCTGTAACTAGACCACTTCATTGATGCTGTAACTAGACCACTTCATTGATGCTGTAATTAGACCACTTCATTGATGCTGTAACTATACCGCTTCATTGGTGCTGTAACTAGACCACTTCATTGGTGCTGTAATTAGACCACTTCATTGGTGCTGTAATTAGACCACTTCATTGGTGCTGTAATTAGACCACTTCATTGGTGCTGTAATTAGACCGCTTCATTGATGCTGTAACTAGAGAACCAGACGGGATGGCCGAATGAGTTAGAGCGTCCGTCTCCCGTGCTGGTAGATCGTGGGGTCGTGGGTTCGAGTCCCGGTCGAGTCAAACCAATGACTTTAAAATTGATACTTGTCGCTTCCTAGCCAGGCGCTCGGCATTATTAGGATAGGGCAAGGACTGGTGTGCTCAGTGTCAGGATAATGTGACTGAGTGGGAATACCAGGTCATGGTGCCGGCGGCCTGGTTTCCCAGTGGGACAGCACTATAAAGTCGCCATGAGTGCGCACTGTCACAAGTCGGTACCCGTCCTGATATGACCTTAGCTGTTGCTAGGACGTAAAACAACAACAAACAAACAAGCTGTAACTAGACCGCTTCATTGATGCTGTAACTAGACCACTTCATTGGTTCTGTAGCTAGACCACTTCATTGATGCTGTGATTAGACCACTGCATTGGTGCTGTAACTAGACCACTTCATTGATGCTGTAACTAGACCACTTCATTAGTGCTGTAATTAGACCACTGCATTGGTGCTGTAACTAGACCACTTCATTGATGCTGTAACTAGAACACTTCATTAGTGCTGTAATTAGACCACTGCATTGGTGCTGTAACTAGACCACTTCATTGATGCTGTAACTAGACCACTTCAGTGATGCTGTAACTATACCACTTCATTAGTGCTGTGATTAGACCACTGCATTGGTGCTGTAACTAGACCACTTCATTGATGCTGTAACTAGACCACTTCATTGATGCTGTAACTAGACCACTTCATTAGTGCTGTAATTAGACCACTGCATTGGTGCTGTAACTAGACCACTTCATTGATGCTGTAACTAGACCACTTCAGTGATGTCGTAACTAGACCACTTAATTGGTGCTGTAACTATACCGCTTCATTGATGCTGTAACTAGACCACTTCATTGGTGCTGTAATTAGACCACTGCATTGATGCTGTAACTAGACCACTTCATTGGTGCTGTAACTAGACCACTTCATTGATGCTGTAACTAGACCACTCCATTGATGCTGTAACTAGACCACTGCATTGGTGCTGTGACCAGTTCACTTTACTGGTGCCGTGACCAGAGCTAATATTGAAACATCCTTCAACAGGTTCCGATCTACCAGATCCTGAACAAGTTTAACGGGATCCAGGAGAAGGAGTACAAGACGTACAAAGACTCGACCATGAAGCGCTTCCGGCTCACCCGGCTGCCTCCCTACATCATCCTCTTCTTTAAGGTGGCTGAATCTCATTCTCAGCCATGCATCAATACTATATCTCATTACTTCTAATCGGTGTAATAATTCCAGTGCTGGAAATGCTCTTTTAGTATTGCGCTATTAAAGCATGAAGTGTCCTACACTCACTGACCCACCATCTGACCTGACCCACCATCCAGCCTCACCCACCATCCAGCCTCACCCACCATCCGACCTGACCCACCATCTGACCTGACCCACCATCCAGCCTGACCCACCATCTGGCCTGACCCACAATCTGGCCTGACCCACTTTTTGACTTGATCAGCCTAACCCATCATCCGGCCTGACCCACCATCTGGCCTGACCCACAATCTGGCCTGACCCACTTTCTGACTTGATCAGCCTGACCCACCATCCAGCCTGACCCACCATCTGGCCTGACCCACTTTCTGACTTGACCAGCCTGACCCACCATCCAGCGTGACCCACCATCCGACTTGACCAGCCTGACCCACCGTCCAACCTGACCCACCATCCGACTTGACCAGCCTGACCCACTGTCCAACCTGACCCACCATCTGACTTGACCAGCCTGACCCACCATCCAACCTGACCCACCATCCGACTTGACCAGCCTCACCCACCGTCCAACCTGACCCACCATCCGACTTGACCAGTCTGACCCACTGTCCAACCTGACCCACCATCTGACTTGACCAGCCTGACCCACCATCCAACCTGATCCACCATCTGACTTGACCAGCCTGACCCACTGTCCAACATGACCCACCATCGGACTTGACCAGCCTGACCCACCGTCCAACCTGACCCACCATCGGACTTGACCAGCCTGACCCACTGTCCAACCTGACCCACCATCCGACTTGACCAGCCTGACCCACCGTCTAACCTGACCCACCATCTGACTTGACCAGTCTGACCCACCATCCAACCTGATCCACCATCTGACTTGACCAGCCTGACCCACCATCCAACCTGACCCACCATCTGACTTGACCAGTCTGACCCACCGTCCAACCTGATCCACCATCTGACTTGATCAGCCTGACCCACCATCCACCAGCTGTCTGGCCTGGCAGACCTGGTTGGGCTGTTTTCTGATTACCTCAGCCTCTTCTGTTCACATTGTATTATGAGTCAAGATGAACAGAGCCACGTAATTGATACAAAGATGGCTGATGAAGTTATCCTGCTTTGTCTGCTTGCAGAGATTCACAAAGAACACGTTTATTGTAGAGAAAAACAACACCATCGTCAACTTCCCCATCAAGTAAGTAGGTCACAGAAATCACCTTCAGCATCGCTCAATGCCACTCACCGAAAGCAGGTATTTCTAGCGTCAGCATATTCTTTGTAGTTCTTAGATTGATCCAAATACTTATTATAGGAAGGGATGCAGTCACTCACAATGTCGTCTGATTTCCGATTTAATCGGATTTCCTGTTAATGAGTTAAAAACTAAGACATGAGGTATGGTGGACCCAGTTCAGCTGCCAGCCATCCCATGGCCTGGCTGCAGAGGATGTGTCTAGATTAAAAATTTAAATGGGTACTGGGAGTGGCCATAGCCTATCGCTGCCTCCATAGCCTGGTGCGGCTGGTGTGCCTGTTTAGCGAGGTGGCGCTGTTGGCCTACCTAGGCTGGTGTTAGACTAAGACTGCTTGTGGACACCATTACCAAGGCAATGAGTGGTCCACAACTGGTTCATCAAAGGCTGTGGTATGTGCTGTCCTGTCTGTGGGAAAGTGCATCTAAAAGGCCCCTTGCTGCTTATCGGAAAGAGTAGCCTATGTGGCGGCAGCGCCTTTCCTCTAAAGAAATATGTCAGAATGACCATGTGTTTGACATCCAATAGCCGATGATAAAAATCAATGTGCTCTAGAGACGTCGTTAAATATAACAAACTTTCTTTTTTCCATTACCAAGAGCTACAAGCTCCTCATGTGTACATTCCGTATATGTAAGAGTTCATTATGTTAACGTAGGTCGCTTCTGAGTTATTCCTGTTAATTTAAGTCACGTACAAGTTATTTATTTATTTCTTTGTTTCCCTAACTCGTGTCTTTGTCTACCATACAGGGGAATAGACTTTGGCGAACTCTTGGCGCCTGAGATTCGCTCCAAGCACAAGTACACAACGTACGACTTGGTAGCGAACATCGTACATGACGGCGAGCCGGGCACGGAGAAGGGGCACTATAAGGCACAGATCCTGCACAAGGTACACGCGCTTCTTTACCTGCCAGCCAAGTGGGCAGCCAACATACCATTGGTGATGTACATATGTCTGTCACAGTGTCAGCTGATGTGCATATTACTGTCAGTGTCAGCTGATGTACATATTCCTGTCACAGTGTCAACTGATGTACATATATATTCCTGTCACAGGGACCAGGCGGGGTGGCTGAATGAGTTGAGCGTCCATTCCCTGTTTTGGGAGATCGGGGGGATCAGAACCCATGAGTTTGTGGGTTCGAACCCTGGTCGAGTCAAACTAATGACTTAAAAATTGATACTTGTCGCTTCCTCAGCATTACTAGGATAGGGCAAGGACTGGTTCGCTCAGTGTCAGGATAATGTGACTGAGTGGGTTCTCAGGTCATGGTGCTGGTGGCCTGATTTCACAGTGGGGCAGCACTATAAAGTCGCCATGAGTGCGCACTGTCACAAGTCGGTACCCGTCCTGATATGACCTTGGATGTTGCTAGGACGTAAACCAACAAACAAACAAAAAATACCTGTCGGAGGGTCAGCATGGTGTCTGTATTACTGTCACAGTGTTTGTTGATGTACGTATTCCTGTCACAGTGTTTGTTGATGTCTGTATTACTGTCACAGTGTTTGTTGATGTATGTATCCCTGTCACAGTGTTTGTTGATGTCTGTATTACTGTCACAGTGTTTGTTGATGTCTGTATTACTGTCACAGTGTTTGTTGATGTACGTATTCCTGTCACAGTGTTGGTTGATGTGCGTATTCCTGTCACAGTGTCAACTGATGTACACATTACTCTCAGTATTGGTGTGAAGTTATCGCATGTGGCCTCATTGCGTGGTGTTGGGTGTTGCAGGGATCCGGGAAGTGGTACGAGATGCAGGACTTGCACGTGATCGACATCCTGCCACAGATGATCCCGCTGTCTGAGTCCTACGTTCAGGTAAGTAGTGCGCTATATAACTACGCGCTTCCCTCACACAGGGCACCAGCCTGCCACGTACACCGCTCTGGGCACTAGAGGAGGGGGGTGGGGGGTCTAGGTTACTCATTCAGAATATTACAATCTTGCAAACAAGTAACTTTGTATTTATTACAAAATTAGTTTTGAAAACATGAATCTGTAGGTCGACCCTAAAACTTGGTTGTTTCCCCCTCGTCGCCCTTTTCTTTTTGGAGTCGCGCCCCACTCCCCTTTTTTATAAACAGGAAAACCTCTCTAAATCGACCCACCTTGGGACCGACTTTAAGTGGTCCATCTAGGGAGGTGGTCGGTTTAGGGAGTTGGAATATGGTTACAATGGTATTGTTGGGAACCAAATAAAGCGATCTATATAGGGGAGTGGTCGATATGTGGAGGTGGTCGGTTAGAGGGGTTTTACTGTATAATATGTTGAAGAAAAATATTATTTTGCCAGTCGTTTTGGGAGGTTTGTCGTTTGTTGTTTGTTCTTTGGGTTTTACGACCTAGAAACATTTTATCTCAAATTCCTCTGACCAAGTTAAAAGAAAAAATTCTGCCCCTCCAAATTTCTTGAAACAAATTTTTAAAAAAAACCCAAAAAACCCTACTCCTCCACCCACCCCAAATTCTAACAAATTGTGGCTGAGAAACAAATATTAGATTTTGTTTGGCCTTCGTTCGCTAATGTAATTAATTCACTAGGACTTGTTTTTTTTAATAAGTACGAGGGTCTTATTTTATGAAAATTTGCTGAACACATTATGATTGTAATGTATTCCTATTTAGCGCAATCCAATTTAGAAATATGTTGGGATTTGCGTGACAAGTGTACCCATTGGCAGGATGGTGGCGGGGTTGAGTGACATCACAATGACATCAAAGTGACATCACGGTGACATTACTGGAATGGATGCATTGGAGATTAACCACGTGACATAAAATTACAATTAAGAAAGTTGACCATGGTATTTAGGGAAATTATCTCTAGTTTTGCGCCTTTCCAATTTAGGTAGAAGTCAATTTGTAGCTTTTGCGAGGTGTAATTGGTGACTGACGTAAAACCGGTTGTGTTTCAGATTTACGAAGTGAGAAGGGAGAAGACGCTGCCCAGTCATGTGGACAACTGGGGCGGAATGCCAACCAAGCCCGTCACAGACCCCAGTGTTGGGTAGCGTCAAATGGAGCCGCCAATACCACAATCTACGACACATTCAGGAAGTCACGCTAACCTAACCCGGGGACAGAACGACAACCGACCCCACAATCTACGACACATTCCGGAAGTCGTACTAACATGACCCAGGGACAGAACGACAACACTAACACCAACCCCACAATCTACGACACATTCCGGAAGTCGTACTAACCTGACTCGGGGACAGAACGACAACACCAACCCTACAATCTATGACACATTCAGGAAGTCACACTAACATGACCCTAGAACAGAATGACAACACCGACCCCACAATCTACGACACATTCAGGAAGTCACGCTAACCTGACCTGGAGACAGAACGACAACACCGACCCCACAATCTATGACACATTCAGGAAGTCGTACTAACCTGACCCAGGGACAGAACGACAACACTAACACCAACCCCACACTCTATGACACATTCCGGAAGTCACACTAACATGACCCTAGAACAGAATGACAACACCGACCCCACAATCTACGACACATTCAGGAAGTCACGATAACCTGACAAAATCAGGGACAGACAACGACAACCACCCGACCCCCACAATCTACGACACATTCAGGAAGTCGTACTAACCTGACCCAGGGACAGAACGACAACACTAACACCAACCCCACAATCTACGACACATCCGGAAGTCGACTAACCTGACTCGGACAGAACGACAACACCAACCAAATCTATGACACATTCAGGAAGTCACACGAACATACCCTAGAACAGAACGACAACACCAACCCTACAATCTATGACACATTCAGGAAGTCACACTAACATGACCCTAGAACAGAATGACAACACCGACCCCACAATCTACGACACATTCAGGAAGTCACGATAACCTGACAAAATCAGGGACAGAACGACAACACCGACCCCACAATCTACGACACATTCAGGAAGTCGTACTAACCTGACCCAAGGACAGAACGACAACACTAACACCAACCCCACAATCTACGACACATTCAGGAAGTCGTACTAACCTAACCCAGGGACAGAACGACAACACTAACACCAACCCCACACTCTATGACACATTCCGGAAGTCGCACTAACATGACCCTAGAACAGAATGACAACACCGACCCCACAATCTACGACACATTCAGGAAGTCACGATAACCTGACAAAATCAGGGACAGAACGACAACACTAACACCAACCCCACACTCTATGACACATTCAGGAAGTCGCACTAACATGACCCAGGGACAGAACGACAACACCGACCCCACAATCTACGACACATTCAGGAAGTCGTACTAACCTGACCCAGGGACAGAACGACAACACTAACACCAACCCCACAATCTACGACACATTCAGGAAGTCGCAGTAACCTGACCCAGGGACAGAACGACAACACAAACACCAACCCCACACTCTATGACACATTCAGGAAGTCGCACTAACATGAGCCTAGAACAGAATGACAACACCGACCCCACAATCTACGACACATTCAGGAAGTCACGATAACCTGACAAAATCAGGGACAGAACGACAACACCGACCCCACAATCTACGACACATTCAGGAAGTCGTACTAACCTGACCTGGGGACAGAACGACAACACCAACCCCACAATCTACGACACATTCAGGAAGTCGTACTAACCTAACCCAGGGACAGAACGACAACACTAACACCAACCCCACACTCTATGACACATTCAGGAAGTCGCACTAACCTGACCCTAGGACAGAATGATAACACCGACCCCACAATCTACGACACATTCAGGAAGTCACGATAACCTGACAAAATCGGGGACAGAACGACAACACCGACCCCACAATCTACGACACATTCAGGAAGTCACACTAACCAGCAGACCCAGCTATCAGACGGGCTACCTGCGCCTCTTGCATCATCTTCATCCGTGAACCGGAAATAAAAGGCATCCAGTGTACTTCCGGTACGCACAGTGAATAAGGCATCCTGGGAGCTTGGTGTGCATTTAACCGAGTAACCTTCATTCTGTGCCCGAGATACGTCTGCTCTTAGACCGAAGTAAATGAACGCAGTAGTTGATGCGTACATAATGGAAGATTTCCTTGTTCTTGTTCACACGATGACATTTTCTGCCATTATAAGTTGCCTATCTCATTTTCATCTCCATCTTGCATTATCATCTCATTAGACTGAACGCGGGAACCAGCAGTCATTGTAGTTCCAGAATTAGTTAATTGTGAATTCTTGTAGCGGTAAGACGGATGCTCAATAAAATATCGTGCTTTGTATTGACAACTTGTCTTCTTGTGTCCTGTCTGTGGCATCAAATAGTAATACCGACCCACCCACGGGGAGGCTTAAGACTAACGCATGTAGATATATATACAAATACATAAACAATACTCTTACTGAACATGACTTCACCAAAATCCAGCAAACGGAAACGGAAATAGCACTGTATGGGCGCTGCCATTTGTAAACTCATACCTAGAAACCGAGAAAAATCCATCAAACGGAAACGGAAATCGCTCGTCGAGCTTCGCTCCGCAGCAAAGAGGGTGAATGACAGCAATTGGCCTAACCCCTTAATAGTTTACTTCGCGGAAACGACGGCCGTATTCGGGTCACCCGAGTTGATAGAATTTCAAATCGAACACCGCGAGTGGAGTAAAAAAAAATCATAAAATTCTTTGCTGTAGTTATATCGGTGGGTCGGTCCTAAGCATTGCTTATTCATATTAAACGTTTAATTAGTAATTTAATAAATATTTAAATGCCATTATCAATTTCAACTTGTTCTCACAACTCTCAAAAACAATTAATCTTCAACTTTCAGTGTTTGTGACTTGTGAACTGCCTCAAGTGCACGACGTTAGCAATAGTTGGAATTTAAAGTTGCATAATTCGATGGTTTCTTAAAGGTTATTAGGTTGATCTACTTTAGTTTAATTTGAAATAACTTATTTTAAAGGGGGATGTTTGTAGTGAACATATCAAATTATTGTTGGCATACAAACCAAAATGATGAACATACACTTTATTTACCAATTTTCCATCGTGGCACAGAACTCTTGGGATCAAATTTAGGCTATGTATTTTGGGTTAGAAACTTTGACACATGCTGATTTAGGCACATTCAGAAGCGCAGAATGAATAACAAGTAATGGAACCTTCCCATATTTACACTCACATAATGGCTTTTTTTTCGCGGGCAGAGTGAGGGTGTGTGGCTAGACAAGTTAATGCGTGTACAGACAGGTGGCGCCACAAGCGGCCTGAGGTTGCCTTATGCAGCTGATGTACGAAATGATCAAACCAAATCAAGCAAGCAACATACAGCTATTTGTGTATTTATTTTCCACTCGATGATGTAGATGCCTCTTACTGCTGGTTAATATTACGTCATAACTAGGCGTGATTGATTTACAACCAATTAGGAAAGCGTGTGAAGTAATTGTGTGATCACATTTCAATCTCAGTTCTAACTGGTATTTATTATGACACCAGAGGTCAGGCTTAGAGGTGCAGTCTGATGGCTTTGAGTTTCTATCAAACAAAATTACAACTGATCATGGTAATCTATTTGTTTAGTTTGAATAAACGTATTTTAAAGCATTAACTTTGGAGATATTTGAAGTGACTACGAATCTGGCAGGCGCATCGAAATACTTATTAGCATCAGCAGTGACAAATTATATTCTGCCATTCTTCTGAGAAGATATAAAAACTTTATTGTTATAATCTACCTTGCTTTAATTTGAAGTAACTTGTTTTAAAAAGCTAACTTTTGAGATATTTGAAGTACAAACATGTCAAATTAATTTTGGCAAGCATGCCAAAACTCGGACAACATAGCCTTCTGCAGTAATTGGTTCTGCTAAATTGACTCAGTATTCCCTTCTATGTGGCAACAAATGCTTAATAATTGCATCAATATCTAAGTCAGATATGTAGAATCAAATCTAGATAATTGATTTGGGCTTCAAAATGTAATGCTTCATCTGACTGCAGCTTTAATTAAGCTTGTGAGAAGTACTGGAACGAGGCTCGATCAACTTACAAAGTAGGGAGTCATGTAGACATACAACGGAACACAATTGGACATAGTCAGCAGCATGGTCGAAAATGAGGCTTACGTAACATGTCCTCGTAAAGCTAACATTCCACATACGCGGTTTGCGAAGGCGGCATGTGGCATAGATTCCCATGGCATTTTCGTTCTTTTTTGTGCTAAATTTGTGAAGGAAAGTCAAAAGTTGCAGATTACTCTGTGGCAAATGGGGCAACATTCGTGTTCACATTCGCACGACCGGTCCATGGAGCGATCCACTTGCCGCATTCGCATTCGCATCCAGACATATGGAAGCGCCACTGTGCATTTACATGCGTTTCAATTTTTTGTCTCATTCGCATACCGATGCGCAGTGAAGGAGGAAGACGGAGGCAGGAGTGGAGAAAAAGCACACTTTATTATGTAAAGGTGGGGAGGGGGGGGGGGGGCAATGTACAATGTGGGGGAGTAGCTGTACAATGATAATGAAAATAAAGTGCAGGATAATGTCAGAGTCTTTTTAGGGGAGCGGCCCCGAAGAGCCCTCCGCCCTAGAAGGTAGAAGTGAGTGTAGTTTGGGTGGGTGGGTGGAGAAGAAAGGAAGGAGTGCGTCTGGCAGGGGAAGGAGGCTGAGTGGCGAGAGAGGGCAGCGAGGCTGGGTTATAAGGGAGAGAGAGAGGGGGGGGGTTACGCAACGCAACGGTCGCGGGCTGGGGGGAGGTAGAGAGAGGGGGGGTGCTCCTCCTCCACTGCGAATCAAGCGCAATGCAAGCATTACGACCAATTAAGCTTGTGAGAAGTACTGGAACGAGGCTCGATCAACTTACAAAGTAGGGAGTCATGTAGACATACAACGGAACACAATTGGACATAGTCAGCAGCATGGTCAAAAACGAGGCTTACGTAACATGTCCTCGTAAAGCTAACATTCCACATACGCGGTATGCGAAGGCGGCATGTGGCATAGATTCCCATGGCATTTTCGTTCTTTTTTTGTGCTAAATTTGTGAAGGAAAGTCAAAAGTTGCAGATTACTCTGTGGCAAATGGGGCAACATTCGTGTTCACATTCGCACGACCGGTCCATGGAGCGATCCACTTGCCGCATTCGCATCCAGACATATGGAAGCGCCACTGTGCATTTGCATGCATTTCAATTTTTTGTCACATTCGCATACCGTATTCCGCGTATATGGAATCTTAGCTTTAGGTTACAACACAATATGATGAATAGATAAATACAAAATAGTTAAATAATGTCACACATTGGAGCGAGACCATTGTAAAAGTGGAATGTAGAAGTAAAATCACTCAACGACAAGATGTAAACCTAGTTACTCGCACAACCCTGAGACGGCTGCCGAACAACCCATTAGAAAAAGTGTCGGAAGGCGGGGTAAAGGAAATGAGCACAATAAATCTTAATCGAAAAAGCAAAATATATTCTTCAAATACTTCTTCATATTTACCCGCTATTTAAAGAAATGAAAAATTCATGTAGATTAATAATAGACTTTAAACCTCAAATTGATAGTTTTCTGTGGCTCCCATATTGGTTTTATGTGCATCCTCTCTCATTTCACCAAGTCTGTTTCAATATAGATAAACACTGGACACTGGAACCAGAAGCCCCAGGTCCTTTTTATATACCAAAGCAGTTTTTACTCGGATTTAGACATGATTGTCATTCACTCCTACTCTGGGTAGGGGTGGATCTTTTATCTACTCTGAACCTAGTTTTATTTATATCCACATATTAAATGATATGCTACATATTATAGACTATGTATAAGGTATACGCATAGACTTAGTCTATAAAGCTATGCATATTTTGTAATCTTTTATATAAAGCTGTGTTGTTCCTACTGACATAATAGAGTTCATAACATATATCTGGACAATATATATATATAGACAATATGTAGACTAAAGAGTAATATACAGCATGCACATATAGGCTAGGTAATCCATTATATATACCTGTGCTGTTTAGGTTCACACAGTAATTATTACATAGTGTATATATAAATTATATGTAGAAAATGTGTAGATTGATCTTACACATATAAGCCATATAATCACATATATTTGTGTTGTTTATATTCATATAACATAGTGCATAGCTGATATTTCTTAGCAGTGACTGACACGGCTCACAGTAGCGAATTACTGGTTAGTGACGTAGGAAATCGATGGGGGCGCCACCAGTAAAACATGCAGAGTTAGGAACATTCAGAAGTTGGGAATGAATAACAAGTAATGGAACCTTCCAATATTTACACTCACATAATGGATTATTGTCGCGGGCAGAGTGAGGGTGCATGGTCAGACAAGTTAATGCGTGTACAGACAGGTGGCGCCACAATTGGCCTGAGGTTGTAAGATGATGGTAGTCGATGACCAATAATAATAGGAACACTACAGTAGATGACTGAGGCTAGAGAATACCATAACTGGAGTGGAACGCTTCAAATTAATTATATTCATATAATGCCTATACATTACATAATAAATTATATAGCCCATATATAGGCTGTGTAAGCGACTATGTGGGTATGAATAACACATTTATCGCCGATAGATAGCTTATTTATAGGTCCTCACACGAGTAGGCGTGGCTTGGTTTGCAATACACAAATTTGATCAATCAACAAAAGACAAAATAACATCATATTACAAGCCACAGTTGTATACGTGAAGACTACACACAAGTGGATGTCCACTTCTTCACCCATGCGCGACAGGTGGCATGACGTCAAGCACTGCGGCAGGAGTCCACGTTAGGTAGCACCAATCGATTACTCTGTTAACACTCGAGAAGCCCAGCGGAACACGGTGTAACGCAACCAGATCGGCGACTCGCTCCACACTGCACGGGTCGCGGCACGCCGGCAACTGTCAGCTTACAGGACGCACCACCAAGGCTGCTTGTGTCACGTGACCGGACATTTAAAGGCCACATTTCACGCATATGATTGTTTGGCTGAAGGCTGCATTGAAAGGCAACTTGTGTGTACTGCATATCAATTTTAAAACATGTGAATGCTTAGCAGTGCATGGGATTTTATATCAGCAACACAGAATACTTGCCTCCAATCTATTTTAAGAATAAAATGCGAAAATAAAGTTAGCAATATGGTGCCACACTCTGTATAAACAACCACAACAAGGTGGTGGTCTGGTGTCCTGGCCTTTTTCACAAAGCTGATTTATGATAATATTGCAAACACATTTTCCAAAAATTTATCATCGAAGACACAGAAAGTCATATATTGCTCTGCATGGGTTTAGATTTTAAACATTGAAATATATTTCAAAACAATTATTATGATTAATTGTTAGAGGTATTTTCTTTACTGCAATGCTAATGTGGTGCGGAAATATAACCGTTAATCCCATAAAATCAGCTAATCAGATTCAAGAAAAATGGCCTTAAGATTGTCCTTGTAATCTACCCATCGTCAAACCACCAACTCATGAACTACTACAGCCAGAGTTTACGATGCAATGAACTTCTGAGATTAGATACCTGAATGGTTGCGTCCCTGGCTGTATCAATAGATGGATCACCGGCTGTATCAATAGATTGTTCACTGGCTGTATCAATATATGGATCACTGGTTGTATCAATAGCTTGTCCACTGGCTGTACCAATGAATGGATCAATGGTTGCATCAATAGATGGGCAACTGGCTGTATCAATAATGATCCATCTCAAAAGGCATCAGATATTACGTCAATGGTTACATCAATGGCTGCACCAATGGTTACATCAATAACTGCACCACTAATTACATCAATAACTACGGCAATAACTACATCACTAATTACATCAATAACTGCATCAATAACTGCACCAAAGGTTATATCAATAACTGTGTCAATAACTGTATCAATAACTGCACCAATGGTTACATCAATAACTGCATCAATGCTAGCACAGATCAGCACCAGTCGCGTCTACAGCTAAACCACGTCTCAATATGTGTGCTCTTTATCAATGAAAAGACGCCATCAACAGTCAAGCAGACAAAATGGCGACCTCAGGTGTCACGTGACTGAAGCCCGGCGCATGTGCACAAACCGCTAGTCCATCCTGACGGTACGCTGCTGCCACTCGTACTCCTTGTTCGGGCTGCAATGTAAGGCGTCAGACACGGTAGGTGACAGAAGGTAATTGGCACCTGGTTACAGAAGGCAATTGACACCTGGTGACCGAAGGTAATTGACACCCAGTGACATAAGGTTATTGACACCTGGTGACAGAAGGTAATTGACACCCGGTGACATAAGGTTATTGACACCTGATGACAGAAGGTAATTGACACCTGGTGACAGAAGGTAATTGACACTGGCGACAGAAGGTAATTGGCACTTGGTGACATAAGGTAATTGACACTGGCGACAGAAGGTAATTGACACCCGGTGACATAATGTAGAATCTAATGCTCGGATATATACATGCGCCATTTCATGTACACCGATCAGTAATAGAACATTTGCATACCCCCCCCCCCCGCTGAGTATCGGAATATTTTACAATAAGGTTATTGACACCTGTTGACATAAGGTAATTGACACCCGGTGACTCACGTGACCGAATCTTTAAGGTTGTCATTATAATCCCCCCATCTTCAAACCGCCAACCCTTAGCCTACTTACAGCCAGTATATTACACATTACCTTAGCCGGGTGTATTATTAATGTATCCCATAATAACCAAGACAGACAACATGATTGGAGCGAGGCGATCACTCTGGCTGACCCATAAGACCCTCCATTACAGTTTATTAAAGCAAAATTTGGCGAGGTGGGGTGTTGGCAGCAGCACCTGGAGGGAGAAGTGGGAAACAAAAGGGAGCCTGCCTAGTAGCAGACCACTTCGCCACCCAGGTCGCTCACTGCCTCCCTCAAGAACCTAAATAGCAGTTGGATGTCATAGTAGTTAGTTTACATATATTGGCACAAGGTGTGCTATGTAAGCCAACACTTAGGTATCAACACAGTAACTTACATGTAATCCATTCCCGTGTCCAAGACAACATCTGCAATAGGAGGCAGAGGCAGCATGTAGTTTTCAGATAACGACACTAGTGCAGGACGGTACCTGTCACTATTTGAAGGCAAGGATTAATGTGCCGAGAACTGACTGTGCATTACCATACTACACCGGAATCTGGTACGGGAATATTTGACTATAATTCTGTTATTTAATTAAGGAGATCTCATAGGAACTACCACAAAGTCACAGCGTAAGCTGAGTATCCCTACAAACAATAGCGCAGGGGGTAGGTGATATGCACCAAAATGTGGCACCAAAAAAACCCTAACATAACTACTGATTGATTGATTGGTGGTTGCTTTACGCCGTATCGGCAGCATAGGCCATATTCACGGCGAGAAATGTTTATTTTTTGTTCAAACCATCACTTTTACATGTAAAAGCAGACAATCAATTATGTGCCAATAGACAGTCATTAAATTAAAAAGCTCACAATCATATATTTGTGTCCAAGGGAAACAAACTCCCATAGAAAAAGAAAAGTTTGATTAATAATTGATAGAATTTATTTAGTAAACTATATGAGGTGGTACAATCGAACTGCCCTCAAAAAGGCTAAAATGTTTTCTTGTTTTACTTTAGTAAAAAGGTCATGCATACTGTCTGCAGTGTAGAATTGTTGGCACAGGGCCAAAAATTCAACGCAACTTAGTCAAATGTGTTTTAGTGTCAGCGGGGACTGACACCCAATACATTCAGGGGGAGGTTCCCCCTTGAGCAGAAAAGCATGTGTAAGCCACGAGTGGCCAATACGGCAGCGGCTAAGGACCACTTGGTCCCACCGACCTCCCACATGAGTCTGTGGTGGTTTTCCCACAGATGGTTCAATTTCTTTAAGTTTATTAACTACTAACATCTAAGATGACAAGGCAACTACCAAATTGAGATTATTGCCATTCAGCAATGAAAACAAGCTGCGATGCGACTTACTCGTTATGGACGGGGTAAATAAACCACAAAGAAAACAACAACAACAAAACAACACGTGTTTGGACATTCAGTAAACAACTGGTAATCATTTAGTGCTACAGCAACCATTAAAATCGCATCAGCTATTATGAATGTTTGTTGGGGTTTTACGTCCTAGCAACATCTACGGCCAGCTATTATGAAATGTACTCACATGGCTCAATGACTGGTCTGTAAAGGAAACAAAGGAAAGCGTGTTAAAGTTCAGCTGAACTTTGCTGACCAGTAAAAGGTCAAGCAACTAACAAGTTGTCACCAAATAACCTGCAGCCAAACTGAGACCATTACAGCAACACCTGCCTGGCTGCATCATTGTGATGCTTAATGTTCACATCTTTCTTTGGTTCCGAGGTTCAAGTAGGGAGAACAAATCTTGTCACGATAGTACCTGGTTATATCATAGCATCACCTGGTTACATCATATCATTACCTGGTTACATCATAGCATTACCTGGTTACATCATATCATTACCTGGATACACCATATCATAACCTGGTTACATCATATCATTACCTGGTTACATCATATCATTACCTGGTTACATCATATCATGACCTGGTTACATCATATCATAACCTGGTTAGATCATAGCATGACCTGGTTACATCATAGCATTACCTGGTTGCGTCATAGCAATGCCTGGTTACATCCCAATGATGATCGATGCCTGGTTACATTATATCATTACATAGTTACATCTTAGCAATGCCTGGTTATGTCATATTAATGACTGGTTACATCATATTAATGCATGGTTACATCATACCAATGCCTGTCTACATTACATTATAGCATTACATAGTTATGTCATAGCAATGCCTGGTTATATGAATATATAGTTATATCATATTCATGGTGTTACATCATACCAATGCCTGGTTACATTCCAGTGATGACCGATGCCTGGCTATGTTATACCGCGCATGGTTACATCAAATCAATGCCAGGTTACATCATATCAATGCCTGGTTACATCCCAGTGATGACCGATGTCTGGTTACATCATATCAATGCCTGGTTACATCCCAATGATGACTGATGCCTGGTTACATCATATCAATGCCTGGTTACATCCCAGTGATGACCGATTCCTGGTTACATCATACTCACGCGTGGTTACATGATGACAATGCTTGGTTACACAAGACAGCTGGGTAGATACTAAGCCGGTCTGTGAGGGGAATGACCCCTCCCCACCCCCCGATGTGCACAGGACTCACCGTTTGCAGCAGAAGCAGAGGCAGCAGATGAGGATGAGAGCGATGAGCATGATGAGGAGGGTGAGGGCGATTAGGAGCCACCACAACCAATAGTGGTCGGACCAGGTGTAGGTGACGGCCTTCAGCGAACACAACTGGGGGAAACAGGGTGCTAAACTGGGTCACGAGTAATACAACAAGGGCGCATGTCACACAACAAACCCCGCTTACTGTAATATGATGCACAGCTTGGGGAAACAGGGTGCTAAACTGGGTCACGAGTAATGTCGCTCAACAAACCCCGCTTACTAGTCTGTGGCTAATTACATGTGTATTATTTGTGTAATGTCATGCAACAAACCCCGCTCACTGGTCTGTGGCTAATTACATGTGTATTATTTGTGTAATGTCACGCAACAAACCCCGCTCACTGGTCTGTGGCTAATTACATGTGTATTATTTGTGTAATGTCACGCAACAAACCCCGCTCACTGGTCTGTGGCTAATTACATGTGTATTATTTGTGTAATGTCACGCAACAAACCCCGCTCCCTGGTCTGGGGGTAATTACATGTGTATTATTTGTGTTATGTCACGGAACCGAACCCCGCTTACTGGGTGTGGCTAATTAATGTGTACTATTTGTGTAATGTCATAAATACATACTTGTTGTCTCGTGTTTCACAATAAACATCATTTACTAATTATGTCTAATTACCTGCATACTTTTTGTCTCATGTCCCACTATGTATCCTGCTTACTGGTTTGTGGCTAATTAAATAATTTTTATATGCTATCTGTTTCCTGTTTTACAACAAATCTCACTTACTGTATCATGTCTAATTAAATATATGTCTCATGTCCTAAAACAAAGTCCGATTGTTAAATATTAAAATCAACTAAGATCTCTAATAAGTTTTACGGGTGAAGAATTTTCTCATGTGCCAGGTCTGTCACTAAGGTCTCACATGACTGGAGTCTCACATAAATCAGGTGTTGTGTGACTGAGGTCAATCAAGACTGAGGTCTCACGTGACTGAGCTCTCCCGTGCCAGAGATCTCATATGACTGAGGTCTCATGTGCCAGAGTTCTCACGTGACTGAGATATCATGTCACTGAGGTCTCGTGTGACAGGTCTCGCATGACTGAGCTCTCGTGTGACAAGTCTCATGTGACCTCTGTCTCACGTGACTGAGGTCTCGAGTGACAAGTCTCGTGTGACCTCTGTCTTGCGTGACTGAGGTCTCGTGTGACAAGTCTCATGTGACCTTTGTCACGCGTGACTGAGGTCTCGTGTGACAGGTCTCGTGTGACTGGGCGGTGTGACTGTGCGACTGGGCGGTGTGACTGGGCGGAGGGCGACCTACCCCGGAGTCCATGACGTTGTATTCGCGGTACACGGGGTCGAGCTGGTCCTTCCGGTCCGACAGGAAGCGGAAGGCGTCGGACGGCTGCACCACCTGGTTGTCGCGCACCATGTGGAAGCACAGGTCCGTGCTGCAGGTTCAGAGGTCACAGGGGTCAGAGGTCATGGTAGTTGGCAGGATTTCAAATGGGTCAAAATGAATTGTAATGTATATAAGTGGGTAGCAAGATTTCAAATGGGTCAAAGTGAATTGCAATGTATATAGGTTGCTAGTGGGATTTCAAATAGGTCGAAATGAATTGTAATGTATATAGGTAGTTGGCAGGATTTAAAAAAAGTTCAAAGTGAATTATAATGTATATAGGCGGGTGGCATGATTTCAAATGCATCTACGTGAATTGTAATGTCTATAGGTGGGTGGCATGATTTCAATTGGGTCAAAGTGAATTGTATGTATTTAGGTAGTTGGGATGATCTCAATTGGGTCAAAGTGAATTGTAATGTATATAGGTAGTTGGCATGATCTCAAATGGGTCAAAGTGAATTGTAATGTATATAGGTAGTTGGCATGATCTCAATTGGGTCAGAGTGAATTGTAATGCATATAGGTAGTTGGCATGATTTCAATTGGGTCAAAGTGAATTGTATGTATTTAGGTAGTTGGGATGATCTCAATTGGGTCAAAGTGAAATGTAATGTATATAGGTAGTTGGCATGATCTCAAATGGGTCAAAGTGAATTGTAATGTATATAGGTAGTTGGCATGATCTCAATTGGGTCAGAGTGAATTGTAATGCATATAGGTAGTTGGGATGATTTCAATTGGGTCAAAGTGAATTGTAATGTATATAGGTAGTTGGCATGATTTCAATTGGGTCAAAGTGAATTGTAATGTATATAGGTAGTTGGCATGATCTCAATTGGGTCAGAGTGAATTGTAATGTATATAGGTAGTTGGGATGATTTCAATTGGGTCAAAGTGAATTGTAATGTATATAGGTAGTTGGCATGATTTCAATTGGGTCAAAGTGAATTGTAATGTATATAGGTAGATAGCGGGATTTCAGCTGCAGGGCTCCAGTCAGACTAGGACCTACATCTACATGTAGATAATTCAACTTTTATATTTTCTTTGCCTATGTACTGAGATATTTCATTGTTTGCTATGATGCCATATTCTAGTGACGTCACGTGACATAAGTGCCATTTCACAGCACAGAAACCAGGATAAAGGTGATACATGCGCAACAACTCGGTTTGACGTTGTCCTGGCGTTCAAGGTCCAGGAAGAGATAGTCGTGGGTTGATATCAAACGACACAAGACTATTACATGAACTAAAGCCACATTAAAGTTGCATAGTCCGATTAAACATCAAATTATAAAACCCGACGCATTCACTGAGATTTATTCTACATATCTAACTTAGAATCTAAGTTAGGCACTGATGCACATATTACACATTTGCTGCTGCATAGAAGGGTACGCTGAGTCAACTTAATAGAACCTGTTACTGCATAAGCTAATGGTGTTAAGAGTTTTGGTGTGCTTGCCAAAATTAATTTGGCATGTTTGTGCTTCAAATATCTCCCAAGTTAGTCATTAAAATCAAAGTGACCACAAACTAAAGTAAGGTAGATCCTAACAATCAATTTACTATATTTATCTCAGAAAAATGGCCGAAAATCAAAGCCATCAGACTATGCACCTTTAAACGGTTACAAGTTTAAATAATAAATGTTTAAAAGTATTGTTACAAAACACCGCCATTCACTCACGCACCTACTTACTCACACACCAACTCCTCCACCCACTCACTTCTCAACTCACTCCTCCACTCACTCACTCACGCATCTATTTACTCACACACCAACTCCTCCACCCACTCACTTCTCTACTCACTCCTCCACTCACTCACTCACCCACTCACCCTCCCACTCACCCAACCACCCACTCATTCACTCACCCACTCACCCTCCCACTCACCCAGCCACCCACTCATTCACTCACCCACTCACCTCCCACTCACCCAGCCACCCACTCATTCACACACCCACTCACCTCCCACTCACCCAGACACCCACTCATTCACACACCCACTCACCCAGCCACCCACTCATTCACTCACCCACTCACCTCCCACTCACCCACCACCCAACTCATTCACCCACCCACTCACCCTCCCACTCACCCAGCCCCACTCATTCACTCACCACTCCCCTCCCACTCACCCACTCATTCACCCACCACCTCACCCCCACTCACCCAGCCACCCACTCATTCACCCACCCACTCACCCTCCCACTCACACAGCCACCCCACTCCTCCACACCACCCCCACTCACCCCCCCCCCACTCATCCCCACCCACCCACCCACCTTCACACCCACTCATTCCACTCACCCTCCCACTCACCCAGCACCACTCATTCACTCACCCACCACCCTCCCCACTCCCACCCCCCTCACCACCACTCACCCAGCCACCCACTCATCACACACCCACTCACCCAGCCACCCACTCATTCACTCACCCCCACCCACCCCCACCCCCACCCACCCACCCCCCCACCCCCCCACCACCCCCACCCCACCCACACACCCCCCCCCCCCACCCCCCCACCACCCCCACTCACCACCCACCACCCCCCACCCCACCCCACCCACCCACCCCCCCACCCCCACCCACCCACCACCCCCACCCACACCCCCCCACCACCCCACCCCCACCCCCCACCACCCACCCACCCCCCCACCCACCCACCCCACCCCCCTCCCCACCCCCACCCCCCCACCACCCCCCCACCACCCCCACCCCCCCCCCACCCCCACCCACCCCACCCCCCACCACCCACCCCCCCACCCCTCCCACACCCCCCCCCCCCCACCCCCCCCCACCCCCCCCCCCCCACCACCCCCCACCCACCCACCCACCCCACCCCCACCCACCCACCCACCCCCCCCCACCCACCACCCCCCCACCCACCCCACTCCCCCACCCACCACCCCCACCCACCCACCCACCCCCCACCACCCACCCCCCCACCCCCCCACCCCCCCACCCCCCCCACCCACCCCACCCCCACCCCCTCCCACCCCCCCACACCCCCCCCCACACCCCACCCACCCCCCCCCCCACTCCCCCCACCCCCCCACCCCCCACCCACCCCCCACACCCCCACCCACCCCCACACACCCACCCCCACCCACCCCCACCCCCACCCCCCACCCACCCCACCCCCACCCCCCACCCCCCACCCCCCCCACCCCCCCCCCACACCACCCCCCACCCACCCCCCCCCACCCCTCCCCCACCCCCCCACCACCCCCCCCCACCCCACCCCCCACCCCCCACCCACCCACCCCCCCACCCACCCCCCAACCCACCCCCCCCACCCCCCCCCCACCCCACCCACCCCCCCCACCCCACCTCCCCCACCCACCCCACCCCCCCCCCCACTCCCCCCCACTCCCCCACCCACCCACCACCCACTCCACCCACCCACCCACCCCCCCACCCACCACACCACCCCCCACCCCACCACCACCCCCCACCCCACCCACCCACCCACCCACCCACTCACCCCCACCCACCCACCCCACCCACCCCCCACCCCCCACCCACCCCACCCACCACCCCACCCCCACCCCCCCACACCCCCTCACCCCCCACCCACCCACACACCCCACTCACCCACCCACCCACCCCCCCACCCACCCCCCACCCACCCCCACCCCCCCACCCACCCACCACCCCCACTCACCCCACCCCCACCCCCCCAACCACCCACCCACTCACCACCCCCCCACCCTCCCACCACACCCCCACCCACTCACCCCCCCCCACCACCCACCACCCACCACCCCCACTCCCCCACACACCCACCCCCCCACCCACCCACCCACTCACCCCACCCACTCCCCCTCCCACTCACCCACCCACCCCCCCCACCACCCCACTCACCCACCACCCACCCACCCACCCACCCCCACCCACCACCCCACCCACCCACCACTCACCCACCCACTCACCCTCCCCACCCCCAGCCACCCCACCATCCACTCACCCACTCACCCTCCCACCCCCAGCCACCCACTCATCCCACACCCCCTCACCTCCCACCCCCCAGACACCCACTCACCCACACACCCGACCCACCTCCCACCCACCCAGCCACCCACCCTCCACACACCCACCACCCACCCACCCCCATTCACCCACCCACCCACCCCCCGACTCACACAGCCACCCACTCACACACCCACTCCCCCCCACTCACCCACCCACCCACCCATTCCCCCACCCACTCCCCACCCACCCATCCAGCCACCCACTCATCACCCCCACCACCCTCCCACTCCCCCAGCCACCCCACCTCACACACCCACTCCACCAGCCCCCCACTCATCACACACCCCACCACCCACCCCTCCCACAGCCACCCCCTCATCCACCCCCCACCACCCCCCCCACCACCCAGCCACCCCACTCATCAACCCACCCCACTCACCCCCCACCACCCACCCCCCCACTCATCCACACACCCACTCACCTCCCACCCACCCACCACCCACCCATCACACCCTCACTCACCTCCCACCACCCAGCCACCCCACCCATCCCACACAACCCCCACCCACCCACTCACACACCCACCCACCCATCCACCACCCACTCACCCTCCCACCCACCCAGCCACCCACTCATCACCCACCCCCTCACCCCCCCCTCACCCACCACCCACCCTCACCCCCCCACTCCACCCCCCCCCACCCCACACCCCACTCACTCACACACCCCCTCACCTCCCCCCACCCACACCCACCTCCCACACACCCCACTCACCCAGCCACCCACTCATTCACTCACCCACTCACCCTCCCACTCACCCAGCCACCCACTCATTCACTCACCCACTCACCCTCCCACTCACCCAGCCACCCACTCATTCACTCACCCACTCACCTCCCACTCACCCAACCACCCACTCATTCACACACCCACTCACCCTCCCACTCACCCAGCCACCCACTCATTCACACACCCACTCACCCTCCCACTCACCCAGCCACCCACTCATTCACACACCCACTCACCCTCCCACTCACCCAGCCACCCACTCATTCACACACCCACTCACCCTCCCACTCACCCAGCCACCCACTCATTCACACACCCACTCACCCTCCCACTCACCCAGCCACCCACTCATTCACACACCCACTCACCCTCCCACTCACCCATCCACCCACTCATTCACACACCCACTCACCCTCCCACTCACCCAGCCACCCACTCATTCAGCCACCCACTCACCCTCCCACTCACCCAGCCACCCACTCATTCACCCTCCCACTCACCCAGCCACCCACTCATTCACACACCCACTCAGCCACCCACTCATTCAGCCACCCACTCATTCACACACCCACTCACCCTCCCACTCACCCAGCCACCCACTCATTAACACACCTACTCACATACTCCCCACCCTGCGGTCGGAGGGTGCCACAACCCCCTCCCTCCTCCTTCACCCCACCAGCACCAGCTCGTAGTCGCTGCACCCTCCCCTTCCCCCTCCTCACCTGGCTCGCACGAGCTCATAGTCGTTGTACCCTCCTCCCCCCCCCCCCCCCCCCCCCCCCCCCGTTCCCCCTCCCCTCCCCTCCCCCCCCCCCTTCTCACCTGGCTCGCACAAGCTTGTAGTCGCTGTACCCTCCTCCCCCGTTCCCCCTCCCCTTCCCCCACCTCACCTGGGTCCCACGAGCTCGTAGTCGCTGTACCCTCTCCCCCTCCCCCCGTTCCCATCCCCCTTCCCCCACCTCAACTGGCTTGCACGAGCTCGTTGGCACTGTACACCTCTCCCCCCTTCCCTTCCCTCCCCCTCCTCACCTGGCTTGGTCGAGCTTGTTGACGCTGTAACCCCCCCTCCCATCCCCTCACCCCTCCTCACCTGGCTTGCTCGAGCTCGTTGACGCTGTAACCCCCTCCCCCTTCCCCCTCCTCCCTCCTCACCTGGCTCGCACGAGCTCGTAGTCGCTGTTCCCTCCTTCCCCCTTCCACCTCCCCTCCCCCCTCCTCACCTGGCTGGCACGAGCTCGTTGGCGCTGTCCGTGTGGTAGTGGATGGAGTCGTAGTTGACGAGGATCCGGTCTCCGAGCGTCCTGTTCACTTTGCTGCAAGTAGACAGTAACATCAGGATCCTACTCACTCCCACTAGTCACTCAGTGACTAGTGACTCAGTGTCAGGTGACTCAGTGACTAGTAACTCATTGACTGGTGACTCAATGACTGGTGACCCAGTGAATCGGTGACTCAGTGACTGGAGACTCAGTGACTAGTAACTCGGTGACTCAGTGACTCGGTGACTCAGTGACTGGTGACTGGTGACTCAGTGACTGGTGACTCAGTGAATGGTGACTCAGTGACTAGTGACTCAGTGACTAGTGACTCAGTGACTCGGTGACTGGTGACTCAGTGACTGGTGACTCAGTGACTAGTGGCTGGTAACTCAGTGACTGGTGACTCAGTGACTGGTGACTCAGTGACTGGAGACTCAGTGACTTGTGACTGGTGACTGGTGACTCAGTGACTGGTGACTCAGTGACTGGAGACTCAGTGACTAGTGACTGGTGACTCAGTGACTGGTGACTCAGTGACTGCTGACTCAGTGACTGGAGACTCAGTGACTAGTGACTGGTTACTCAGTGACTGGTGACTCAGTGACTGGTGACTCAGTGACTGGTGACTCAGTTACTGGTGACTCAGTGACTGGTGACTCAGTGACTGGCTACCCAGTGACTGGTGACCCAGTGACTGGTGACTCAGTGACTGGTGACTCAGTCACTAGAGGTTCAGTGAGATACCAGATAACATCTGCCCTGGTTCTCGGATACCGTTGCCTAAAACTAATAGAGCTGGTGTCTAGTCACTCTGGTAATCATAGACTGACACCAATATTGGTAAAACTGCCTACCTCATGAAGCTGTGTGTGGTTAAACCCGCCTACCTCATGAAGCTGTGTGTGGTTAAACCCGCCTACCTCATGAACCTGTGTGTGGTTAAACCCGACTACCTCATGAACCTGTGTGTGGTTAAACCCGCCTACCTCATGAACCTGTGTGTGGTTAAACCCGCTTACCTCATGAACCTGTGTGTGGTTAAACCTGCCTACCTCATGAACCTGTGTGTGGTTAACCCGCCTACCTCATGAACCTGTGTCTGATTAAACCCGCCTACCTCATGAACCTGTGTTTGGTTAAACCTGCCTACCTCATGAACCTGTGTGTGGTTAAACCCGCCTACCTCATGAACCTGTGTGTGGTTAAACCCACCTACCTCATGAACCTGTGTGTGGTTAACCCCACCTACCTCATGAACCTGTGTGTGGTTAACCCCGCCTCCCTCATGAACCTGTGTGTGGTTAAACCCGCCTACCTCATGAACCTGTGTGTGGTTAAACCCGCCTATCTCATGAACCTGTGTGTGGTTAAACCTGCCTACCTCATGAACCTGTGTGTGGTTAAACCTGCCTACCTCATGAACCTGTGTGAGGTTAAACCCGCCTACCTCATGAACCGGTGTGTGGTTAAACCTGCCTACCTCATGAACCTGTGTGAGGTTAAACCTGCCTACCTCATGAACCTGTGTGTGGTTAAACCCACCTACCTCATGAACCTGTGTGTGGTTAACCTCATGAACCCATGTGTGGTTAAACCTGCCTACCTCATGAACCCATGTGTGGTTAAACCTGCCTACCTCATGAACCTGTGTGAGGTTAAACCTGCCTACCTCCTGAACCTGTGTGTGGTTAAACCCACCTACCTCATGAACCTGTGTGTGGTTAACCCCGCCTACCTCATGAACCTGTGTGTGGTTAACCCCGCCTCCCTCACGAACCTGTGTGTGGTTAAACCCGCCTACCTCATGAGCCTGTGTGTGGTTAAACCCGCCTATCTCATGAACCTGTGTGTGGTTAAACCTGCCTACCTCATGAACCTGTGTGTGGTTAAACCTGCCTACCTCATGAACCTGTGTGAGGTTAAACCCGCCTACCTCATGAACCCATGTGTGGTTAAACCTGCCTACCTCATGAACCTGTGTGAGGTTAAACCCGCCTACCTCATGAACCCGTGTGTGGTTAAACCTGCCTACCTCATGAACCTGTGTGAGGTTAAACCCACCTACCTCATGAACCTGTGTGTGGTTAAGCCCGCCTACCTCATGAACCTGTGTGTGGTTAAACCCGCCTACCTCATGAACCTGTGTCTGATTAAACCCGCCTACCTCATGAATGCTTCTTTGATCTTGGCGACTTGCTCTGGAGGGACGTTGAAGTTGAACTTGAGTCGCTGACTTTCTCTGATCACGTAAATCTGCAACAGAATTAAAACAAAACCACTATGTAATTAGACAACAATTCGGCTAACATAAACGGATTAAAAAAGTGTTTTGTTAACTATTTATAAACCGTTTTATTTCATCAGAATGCGTTACCTACTGTCACAAATCCACAACCATACTGTCACAAACTCCCAAAAATGTACATACTGTCACAAACTCACAAAGAGCACATCTACTGTCACAAACTGACAAAAAAACATGTCAACTAACACCAATCCAAAAGCTACTGACACAAACCCACAAAGTGCATCTACGGTCACAAACCTACAAAGCATGTCTACTGTCACAAAGAGCGGACCTATCTACTGTGAAAATCGTACAAAGCACGTCTACTGTCACAAACCTACAAAGCATGTCAACTGTCACAAATTCACAAGGAGTGGACCTATCTGCTGTCAAAATCGAACAAAGCATGTCTACTGTCACAAACCCGCACATCCTGCCTACTGTCACAAACCCACACAGCATGCCTGCTGTCACAAAGTCACAAACAGCATGCTACTGTCACAAACTCACAAACAGTGTGTATACTGTCACAAACTCACAAACAGCATGTATACTGTCACAAACTCACAAACAGCATGTATACTGTCACAAACTCACAAAAAGCATGCTACTGTCACACACTCACAAACAGTGTGCTACTGTCACAAACTCACAAACAGCATGCCTACTGTCACAAACTCACAAACAGCATGCCTACTGTCACAAACTCACAAACAGCATGCCTACTGTCACAAACTCACAAACAGCGTGCTACTGTCACAAACTCACAAACAGCGTGGCCGTGGTGACGCGGCGCCTGCTGTCCGTGGCGGTGACGGCCATCTTGAAGTAGCCGTCCTGAAAGTCCAGATAGTCGGGCAGGGCGGTGCGCACGACGCCCGTCTGTGGCTCTATGGTGAAGGCGCCCGCCGCCTGCTGCGGCTCTGAACCCTGGCGCCGGAACCAGATGTTGGAGAGCGCGTAGGCGGAAGTAGCTAGCGGGCCCTGCGAGTCAGGGTCGCGCGCAGCCACTCGCACCAGCGCCGTGTGGTACTGCTCCATGGTGGCGACACCTGGTTGGGCAGGCGGAGGTTAGTGAGGCATGAGGGCACCAAGCGGGTTGGTTGGTTGGTTGCTGGAGTTTTACGACCTGGCAACATCTAAGGTCATATTGTGAAAGAGTAGTCTATGTGGCGGCAGCGGGTTTCCTCTAAAGAAATATGTCAAGAATGACCATATGTTTGACGTCCAATAGCTGATGACAAAAATCAATGCACTCTAGAGGTGTCGTTTAGATCTGCATAGTCCGATGAAGTATCAAATTTTCAATACCAAAATAATTATATAGATTTAACTCAACATATCTAACTTAGATATTGATGCACTTATTAAGTATTTATTGCCAAATATAAGGGCACACTGAGTCAATTTAATAAAACATGTTACTGCTGAAGCCTATGCCAGGTGTCAGAGTTTTGGCGTGTTTGCCAAAACTAATTTGACATGTTTCCACTTCAAATATCTCAAAGGTTACCCATTTAAATTAAAATTTACTTCAAACTAAAGTAATGTAGATAATAACAATCAATTTAATAGATTTATCTCAGAAAAATGAGAGAAAGTCAAAACCATCGGACTGTGCAACTTTAATAAAACAGACTCCCCCCCTCCCCCCCCCCCCCCTTTACTTTCCTCTACAACGCCACCTTCTGTACTACTCACCTGTGCTGAAGTTCCTGCCGAAAGTGGGCCCGTTGTCGTCAATGTCCTGCACGGTCACGTGCACCATCTGCACCGACCCCAGCGTCGCGTTGACCTTGTAACCCGTGACATTGAGCGCCGGGTCCGAGGTGACCTTGACGTAGAGCAGGAAGTCGGTGACCTTCTCCCGGTCGAGCGTGTGGCGCGTGCGCACCAGGCCTGTCGTCTTGTCGACGCTGAAGGGCGGGGAGGCGGCGCCGGGAACGGGCGTGTTGCCCTCTGTGGGCGGAGAGCGGCGTCAAGCATCACAAAATAGACTACATCACGGTTCCAGCGGCACGGTGCATTGTGGGATGCGTCAGAGCAAAACAAACCCACAAGAAGCACATGGCACATGCTAATACACAGGGTGCAGTTATGAAACGTGCTAGTTTCAGCTCATCTCATCTCTTGTTTGAGACATAGAATACCAACTAAAAAAATATTTATAATACATTACGATATTAATCTTTTATCCAGCATTGCATTAAATCAATATAATATGCACAGCTTATGCCATGTGTATTTAGATTTAGATAAATCTGGGCACTCAGACTAGTGTTAGAGCCATAGCCGGAGTTGGTTTTACTTATTTTATTCATGTTTTTATTTATATCCTATGGTTAATGACATATGTAGAAATAGAAAATGAATAGGGTTAATCAGATATTGGTTATATATTTCTTTGAAACAAGTTTTTGTTCACACATTTGACAATTTAATATTTTGAACAAGAATTACTTATGGCTAATCAATGGTGATGTAAACATCAGCTTGTAAAGTGACTGAAATTGTATGTTTCTTAGCTCAAAATGCTTAATTATGGAGAGTTGTGTCTTAAACATATTCATTATATTATTATATTGCACCTTCTGTCCATGTTTGTGCCAAATTGTTATGTATTTTGATTAATTTTGAATAAAATCAAAGTTTTTCCCTATGCGTATCGGCAAACTTAATGGCCATACGCCTTTGCTTTGCTCTCAACGCCGTTTATAGGGGGAGGGGTGTCAGAGTGGCACCAAGTGTCACAAAACACGGGGAGTGGTGTGAGGGTGGTCCAAGTGTCACGAAAACACGGCGAGCAGCGTCAGGGTTAGTATAGCCTGCTGTCGCGTCAAGTGTCACAGAAACATGGGGAGCGTGGCGCCAAGTGTCACAAAATAGGGGAGTCCGATGATGTTTTAATTTTTGCATTACTTTTTACAGATAAATATATCAGGTTGTCCATATAACGTATTATTCATTAATCTGGAGTAACTTTGATGAAAAATGGTTAATTTTGGAACAACTTCGGCTGACCTACACAAAAGAACTAAAGTAAAGCAACTAGAAAACAGAGGGATAATCCACCTAAAAACATTAGCATATGAATATACCGAAGATATTAAGCATCTAACCCAACCACTAAGGGACACCAGAGCAAGCAAGGCACCACTACTAAGACAGACCAGAAGCCAGATCAAAGCCCATGAAAGGAGCACACTGGAAATGGCTGCCAAGGCATGGAATGCGCAAATGGTGAAAGAAAGACAAATCCCTGACCTAAAAACATACAAAAAATATCTGTGCAAAATAAAAACTGGGAACCCCAACTGAACTACACCACAAGGGGGCAGGTGATATGTCATGGCCCACCAACTGGCCAGCCCAGGGCGACAAAACCGGAAATATAAAAGCCAGATAACATGTCCAATAACAATATAAATCAAATCAAATCCAAACAAACATAACTCAACCACCTATTATGTGCAAGCCTATAGACATGTAAATAAAATACGCTAGTATAGAAAACCCCAAAACACTAACATAGAACCTTAAGAAAACACCTAACATAATAATAAGAATACAACAAAAATACAATGCCAAAAGGGCCCCAAAAAACAACTAACATAGGCTACTAAGCATACCAACAAACTATCCATCTGCTACTGAAATGCAGGCAATCAAATAACTTATCAGCAGCTACTGTTTGGTAAGCCAACACCAACACTACAGCTGGCCAGCATTGAAAACAAGCCTGGGTACCAGGGCTTACATGCTATGGACAGTATAAATAAAGCCTCAATAAAAATAATAAAATAAAAAAAAGAACCCAAAATAAAATCGGCAAGCTTTCCAAAAACTCCTATAGCTATGCCCCAGATTGTCATATAGCAATGACCATGTGGTATAATAGTATATGATGAGTGCTTAGACCAGAAAAGTAGGTCATCACCCTCCACAGAGCTCTGAGGGGGAACAATGACCTTAGGTGACCTTATGGGTAATTATTACTGACCTTAGTATTATTCTCGATGACCTTTGTATTATATTCCCAGATATATTTGGCTATGTGTCAGTTGAATAATCATGCATGATATAGACTCTACTACTGATAGCGTGGTCCCCTTCGAATGAGGGTGAGCCTAATGAGGTCACAAGATTGACCTAATTGGTTACTGGCCTCCCTGCTTTATGGCTGTCTCAAAGTGGGTTCCCCAAGGGATGGGGTAATGCATTCACTGATTACTATGTATATGTTCTCCCAAATCATTAGTTAATGCACCAGTATTTAAGTTGGATATATAGATTCAAATGTAGGTAAGTGTTTTGGTTTTGTCAAAGATGTGTTTCACCGGACAATGTAAGTTTACTCTTTATATGGCTGTCACTCCAGGTACAGTTTGAGACATGCGCGGGGAGGGGCGTGTGAGAATGGCAGGAAAGCGCACTCACTGACGATGTAGTAGTAGACCCTGTTGTTAGGGGGCGCGTCGGCATCACAGGCATGTAACTGGATGACATCAGCAATACTGGGCCCCTCCTCCTGCACCCCGGCCTGTACTGGGTTCACGTGCACCTGGAGCAACACAAGTAACACAAGTAACACAAGTAACACATGTAACACAAGTAACACAAGTAACACAAGTGACACAAGTAACACAAGTAACACAAGTAACACAAGTAACACAAGTAACACAAGTAACACAAGTATCACAAGTTACACAAGTAACACAAGTAACACAAGTAACACAAGTAACACAAGTAACACAGGCATGTAGCTGGATGACGTCAGCAATACTGGGCCCCTCCTCCTGCACCCCGGCCTGTACTGGGTTCACGTGCACCTGGAGCAACACAAGTAACACAAGTAACACAAGTAACACATGTAACACAAGTAACACAAGTAACACAAGTAACACGGGCATGTAGCTGGATGACATCAGCAATACTGGGCCTCTCCTCCAGCCTGCACTGAGTTCACGTGCACCTGGAGCAACACAAGTAACACAAGCAACACAAGTAACACAAGTATCACAAGTAACACAAGTAACACAAGTAACACAAGTAACACAAATAACACAGGCATTTGTCTGGATGACCTCAGCAATACTGGGTCCCTCCCCCTGCACCCCTGCCTGCACTGGGTTCACGTGCACCTGGAGTAACACAATATAATAACAGTGATGCTCGGCCGCGTTGAGCACCCCATGCTACTACAATACTCTTCCCCTTCATATCACATGTGATGCAGTCATACTAAACCAATAGTACCAACTTATCAACCAACACTAACCAATACTAAGGAAGAAAGGAAGACAAGTCACACAGATAGACAGTGAGGGTGTTGTGCTTTAATGACACCAATGCCTGCTCACCTACCAGTGACCCATCAACCTAAGCCCTCACCTTCTACTGTCCACACTATGTCGCATTGTCACTTTAGCCTGTATACTGAAAGCAGTGCCTACAGCCCATGGGACAGGAGTCCTATGGCTGTGTATACACTCAATTTGAATAGGTGAATTTGGCTAGCATCAGACAGAGTGTCTGCAGTTCCTGCTCAAGAGTAGGTATGTCTTACTCAAGAGCCAGGAGTAGAGTGATCCCTCTCCAGAGTGTCTGGAGAAGTTTCTTGCATAATTAATTAGAATGAGACTTGTATGGCCATGATAGGCCAAGGGGGGGGGTCAGGTGACCGGATCTCCCACAGACAGCCAATCAGACACTCCCCTACAGACTGGTCAGTGCAATGCCCTAATATGGGGGGTTACCACCCAAAACCAGCCTGCAGGGTGTGGCTCTAAGGAATGTAGTATGGCTGGTGTGCTTGGCCCTGGGTCCGGTAGGGGCAGATAGTTGCATACAGTTATAATTAGATATATATATGTATATACCAAAAATGTCCTTTTTCTCCAATTGCATTCTTTATGAATACATAGAGGAACATTTCATCAGCCTTGAACTGCTTCATATATAAGAACATCTCTTCATTAACTTTAGACATCATGCATGAACATATATCTCACATAGTTTATATCATGTCATCATAGGAGTGGGGGCACCATTGCTTTTAGATTACATAACCTTCTCCCCACTCCAAGCCCAAGAATAATAATGCTTTCTGTCCATATATAATTCTTTACCGAAAATCTGTATATTTTTACAAGTAACACAAGTAACACAAGTAACACAAGTAACACAAGTAACACAGGCATGCAGCTGGATGATGTTAGCAATACTGGGCCCCTCCTCCTGCACCCTGGCATGTACTGGGTTCACGTGCACCTGGAGCAACACAAGTAACACAAGTAACACAAGTAACACAAGTAACACAAGTAACACATATAACACAAGTAACACAAGTAACACAAGTAACACAAGTAACACATGTAACACAAGTAACACAAGTAACACAAGTAACCCAAGTATCCCAAGTAACCCAATTAACACAAGTAACACAGGCATGTAGCTGGATGACCTCAGCAACACTGGACCCCTCCTCCTGCCACACAAGTAACACAAGTGACACAAGTGACACAAGTAACACAAGCACATGGCTGGATGACGTCAGCAATACTGGGCCCCTCCTCCTGCACCCCGGCCTGCACTGCGCACGCACAGTTTTAATTACAGATTTGTTGTAACAATGTATTTTGTATAAGTATGAACACTACAGCGACCACCAGCCTAGAGTATGTGAAACAAACAATTAAATACAGCAGTCTAATGCAAATAAAACAAAAAAGCATACGATGCAATCACGTCAACACTTCCCCCGTTCTCAGATGATTTTACAACGCAGGATTTTGGACTGTTTGCAATCTACAAATAAAACAGTTACAAGCCATAAACAAGAAGTAAGAAAAGCTAAATTATTACTGAAACAAAATTCAAAAGATTTGAATCAAATTGGACTAGTGCTGCCCAGCGGTGAAAACAAGCATTAACACACTTATCTGTTATGAGCAGGGTAAATAAATTCATCATAAGAAAAAAGTGTTGGAGAGCTCTCTTACCCCAGGGCAGGACAGGAAGGACGGTCTGTTGTCGTCCACGTCAGTCACGTTCACGAACAGACTCCGCTTGTTCTCGGTGGCCGCCAGCTTGTTCTCCACGACGACGATCAGCTGAGGAGGCAGGGGCAGAAAGAATGTTAACTTAGACTGTAAACATACTGAGAAGGCAGCGGCAGAAAGAATGTTAACTTAAGCCGTGTTCACACACACAACTTTAGGCCGAACTAGATAAGGCGAACTAGATGAGGCGAACTAGGCGTGAAAGTGTGTCGTGTCCACACTTACAGTATTTGGGGTGGTTTAAGGTGGAAATCGATATCTGTGCATGAGCAAGTACATACTAACCAGCACCAGTTTCGGTTAGTCGACGTCACCACGAGAGAGTTTGGGTTCGACCTAGATATGTATCGACTGAATCGTATTGTTTTGGAACAATCAAAACTTCTGTTGGGCAGTGAAAACCTAAAAATAAATGATGAAAAAGATATCTGTGCACAGCTAGCAGTTTCATAGACCAAATTATATAATATGCACTTTTGATCGACCGGAAAATCAACAAACTCAGTTCTCGACTGTGCATGCATGTGACATGCTTAAGCCACCTCAAAGTAAACCGCTACCGTCCACACAAGCAAGATGGGCCGACTTAAGCTAGTTTGCTTAATCTAGACCACCTCGCGACGTGGTGTACTTGAGGCGAACTAGATGAATCGACTTAGCCCTAATTCGCTTCAGCGTTGCGTCCACATGGCCAATGTGAGTCGAACTAGATAAGGCGAACTAGTTGAGGCGACTTAACGCCCAGGTGTGAACATGGCTTTACACTGTAAACATACTGAGGAGGCAGCGGCAGAAAGAACGTTAACTTAGACTGTGAACATACTGAGGAGGCAGCAACAGAAAGAGCGTTAACTTAGACTGTAAACATACTGAAAAGGCAGCACCAGAAAGAGCATTAACTTAAACTGTAAACATACTGAGGAGGCAGCACCTGTCTCTGCCTAGTACTGCTGCCTCTCCCTGTCGCTTCCCCTGTCTCCTCCCCTGATACTGCTTCTGCCTCTTCCTGTCCCCTCCCCTGTCCCTTCCCCTGTACCCGCCCTTGTTTCCCCCCCCCCCCCTGTCTCCTCCCCTGATACTGCTGCTCTCTCTCCCTGTCTCCTCCCCTGTCCCCTACCCTGTCACCTCCCCTGTCTACTGCCCTGACACTGTTGCTGCCTCTCCCTCTCCCCTCCTCTGCCCCTCCCTGGTACTGTTGCTACCTCTCCCTGTCCCCTCCCCTAACCCCTCCCCTGTACCTCACCTGGTACTGCTGCTGGCTCTCCCTGTCCCCTCCCCTGTCCCCTCCCCTGTCCCCTCCCCTGTCCCCTCCCCTGTCCCCCCCCCGTCCCCTCACCTGTCCCCTCACCTGTCCCCTCCCCTGTACCTCACCTGGTACTGTTGCTGGCTCTCCCTGTCCAGGGGCTTCACCAGGCTGATCACGCCGCTCAGAGGGTCAATCCGGAAGTACGTCTGGTCGCGTAGCAACGGGTTGTCAAGGAAGCGGTAGAAGATGTTACCGGAAGTGCCAGAGCCGCGCGCAGCCGCGTTGATCCACGTGACGTTAGTTCCGGGCCCTGCGTCCTGTGCGAGAACGAGGCCACCAAATGGTGATCAGTTACATTAAAGGATCATCGTGGTTTTTCCTGTGCGGTAGATAGTTTTTGTCATTCAATTAAATCTTAAATTATCCAATGAAGTTAAAACTGTACGAGCAGAGGACCAGTGTTCCACTGCTGTGAAGCGAACTAGCTAATAACTCAAAGAAGAAGACAAATAAATGATCGTCACCTCAGAGTCAGCCCGTGTCCTACTTTGTTGGTGTTGTTGTAAATATAGTTATTAGTTTTGTTAATCATCTGTTGCAGTTCATGTTCTGTGGCAAATTGTCTCATGATGTTGGCAGATGGTTGATTTTTTTTGCATTGTAATCTGCACTGTAATCACCAATGGCGTTCTCTGTGGCGGAGTGGTTAGAGTGTCTAACTTTTTTCTAGGTCAGACTCCTAATCTGAGTGTCGGCGGTTCGATTCCCCATGCCCCCAGCTCTGCCAATTTGGATTTCCACCGCTGTGTATAACTTACAGCATCATCAAAGGCCGGTTGCTCTCATACCACGTCTATGTGGTGTTGGAGGTTAAAAATCCCTTGGGTCGGTAAAAGTGTAGGCTCGGGCTTTCTATCGACCAGCAGTGAAATGAGGAAGACCAGTCGTCTATGACTGAAATTTCCCCTGCTTAAACAACTAATGGACCAAAAAAAAAAAAAAAAAAAATGAGAAGAGTTTTATATTTGTTAATGTCTATAATTTGTTTCATGGCTAAGCCTTAGTAGGTCAAAAGCTTCTTGCATATTCCCATTTGGGGGCCTATATACATTACCTATTAGAATTTTCTTTGTGTGTGGTCTGGTGATGACTGCCCACTGTAATTCTAGAGTTCCATTTGAAATATTGTGGTTGGCATACTTTTCAGTGTCTACTTGCAGTGTGTCTTTGCAGTAGAATCCTAGGCCTCCACCAGCTTTGACTTGGCCATTTGGAAGCTTTGTTTGTCTGTTGGATCTTAGGAACTTGTACCCTTGAATTGATGTCAGCGTTTCCTCAATGTGGCTGTTGAGCCATGTTTCTGATACTTTAAAAATATCAAGTCTTGACCATGGCAGGTCCACTCTTAGCTGTTCTATTTTATGGGTTAGACTACGTACATTAAGGTGTCCTATTTTAAAGCCTGGCAGACCCTTCAGGTCATTCAGAGGAAGCCTGTCCAGTTATTGCCCCCAGTTGTGGTCCCAGCGCGCTCAAACCTAAGAACCATTGTCTCCCCAGTAAATATTGTTATTGCCCTGTTTGCTGCCAGCAAAAGATTAGTTGTAAAAGTTAATGTTGTTATCCCACCTGCAATGGAATAAAGTAATAATGTCGTCCTGATGACTATTTTCCAAGTAATTAACTGTTGCATAGGGTGAGTATAAGTTGTGTTGGTAGATGGGGGTGAGTTAGTGATTTGGAGACTGGAGTATCAGTTGATATCAAGGCAGTCTGTCTCATGGGTGAGGAGATCTAATATTATCTGGTCGGTTATTGACTGTGTAGCATGCTCGCAAGGATTAGTAATCAAGGATCACCCATGATAGTGGTAAGGATGATATCATGCATCATTAGGTAGTACAGCATAGAGTACCTATATGATTCAAGCTGCTGTTTACAGTACCAGTATGACTTCTTGACTACAATATGCAGTGTGACACTAAGTACATTACTTATATCACTGCAATTCACATGTTCAACAATATATAGTTGACAACAGTTACAAAATAATGACAGCTCATTACCTTTTTGTGTGATCAACTAGGGATCACACCTAGCGACCAATCTTTGGACATGTTAGTCAATACCAGAATTCAGTATTTGACATGACCCATGCAAGTGTTGATCAATAGGCCTGTCAACAATTAACAGCCAAATATATCCAGATATTATTTACAAGCTTTCAGGGTCATGTCAAACCACTGCAATTGGCATGTTCTATGATATATACTTCTGTCAATATAGTTGGCAGTAGTAACACAACAATGATAGCTGATTTCATTTTTGTGTGGCAATTAACCACAGGTCACACATAGTGACCTAAAAGGCATATCAATAATGCATAGCCGAATATATCAGTCAAACCAACCAGGAGTCATGCAGATATTATTTACAAGATTTCTATATCATCACACAGCTGTGGTAATTTGTGCGTTCTAGATATCTACCTCTGTCAATATAGTTTTGTGTGTTCGAGATATATACCTCTGTCAATATAGTTGACAACAACAAAACAATTACACTTGATCACAGTCTTGTGTGGCAATTTACATGCTCTATGATATATATGTCTGTCAATGTAGTAGACAATAGTACCAACAATAATGACAATTGATCACATTGTTGTGCGGCGATCAACCACAGGTCACACATGACAACCATATTTGGACATATTTTAGTCAGTTTTGAGACCTAGCATTTTATACGATCCACATGGATTTAGAATTTCAGTTTTAGTAATAATTTAGGTTTGGTTTGTTTATGGCTTGTAACTGTTTTAAGGCAAAGCAACATTAATTAGGCAGATTTTCTTACAAAATAGGTATCCCAAGTAATCTTTGCAACTCAATCGACATTAGTATATTTTAATGTATATCGATAGCTCTTACCAGGAGAAGAAGAATTACATAAATTTCATAAAAAAATGGAAGATTAGTTCAAAAGTTGTAGGGTTTTCGATATTCTCAACTTGACCCAAAATCAGATATTTTGACAATTTGGGTGGAACCCCTCTTACAGCCCACAATTTTAAAAAGTACTGTATTTAAAAAAATTATTATTATTATTGTTGTTGTTATTAATATTATTATTTCTTTTTTTAAAGTACTCAATAATATCTCTGTAATTTCACTGAAGTACCCACATCATCATGTAGTAAAAAAACCAGCTGCCATAAAGAAAACAATTCTGTTATTGTTCTAGTACAATCATGAAAAAAGTTCAGAAAAAAAGACATAAATCTAAATTCTGGATAATAAAACTAATGGGTGTGGGTTACATTTTCGGCTGCAGTTTGGAAAGCATGGTTCAAATTTGAGGTCAATTAAGCAACTATCTAACTTCGAATGTAATATAACCCACATATATTTTTTTTCAGTAATTGAATGTGACAATTAAAGAGATACAAAGACACTGTGACTGGTAATGGTAATGTCAACACTGCGGTCGGGTGCATGAACAAACATTAATAAAATAAAAATGACCGACAGAACGACTATTCAAGTAAAATACTGTTATTTATGAGCATGACTATTCGCTGTTAAGATCAAATTCTGTTATTCATGAGCATGACTCAATATAGATAAAAGATTCACCCGTGTACTATACACGGGTGAACGACAATGTAGTGTAAATATGGGCGAAAATAGCTTTAGTATGGAACAGGAACTAGAAACTGTGGCTCCAGTATCAAATGGCTACCCATATAGGCACAGAACAGAGTTGGTGAAATGGGCGAGAATGCAAAAAGATAAGATGGCGACCATAGAATACCATCGATTTCACTTTTAAATCTTATTAAACTAGATGTTTTATTATATTATTCAACTGAAAGGTAGCGGGGAAATATGAAGACATATACAAAGAATAAATATTGCTTCTTAGATTGTGAAATTAGGCTCTCATTTCATGTCCCCGCTTTTTTTACCGTTTTTATATAGGGTTGGTATTCACCCGAGTACTGCGAGTACACGGGTGAATCTTTTATCTAGACTCAATAGTAATGAGAGAGTACTAAAACCGAATAAATTGCCCAATCAAGTTAATGAGTCGGCGAGCAGATCACTGTCACCACGGTAAACACATGCGAGCAAGTGACATTAAAACAAAAGCATGACAAACTTTTCACTGCTTCCAGTTAAAATTCTGTTATTTACTGTCTTTAGTTTGGGTAGTCCAAAGGTGTTCACTTGATACTCAAGAAATTGAACCATCTGTCGGAAAACCACCACAGACTCATATGGGAGGTCGGCGGGACCAGGTGGTCCTTAGCCGCTGCCATATTGGCCACTCGTGGCTTACACATGCTTTTCTGCTCATGGGGGAACCTCCCCCTGAATGTATTGGGTGTCAGTCCCCGCTGACACTCAAACACATTTTGATTAAATTGTGTCATTTTTTTTGGCCATGCGCCAACAGTTTTACTCTGCAAGTGGCATGCATGACCTTTTCACTAAGGTAAAACAAGAAAATATTTGAGCGTTTTTGAGGGCAGCTGGTCTATGCCACCTCATATAGTCTATTAATCCCATTTTTATCCCCACCCTCACCCCCACCCTAAACCCCACCCTCACCCCCACTCTAACCCCACCGCCAACAAAAAACAACAAAAACAAAAAAAAACGCCCACACCGGCCTACCTCAGGCAACTTGAAGACGGCGCCGTCTTTCTCAGGGGCGATAATACGGGGGATGTCGTCATTGCCCTGAAGGTCACTCACAAACACGTTGACCTTGACGCTGGTGGCGAGGGGCGGGACGCCGTTGTCCCGGGCAATGACGGTCAGCTCGTAGGGCGCCGGCTTGGCGTAGCCCGCCAGGTCGCGCTGGTTGCGCACCACGCCCGTTGTGCGGTCCACCAGGAACAGGTCTGAGGTCAAAGGTCAAAGATCAAAGGTCACGGGGTCAGTGTTTAATAAAAGATTCACCACGTACTTGTATTGTATGAGGGGGAATGACAAAAAATAATTGCAAATTGTCAAAAACAATGGCACTGATTAGACCGGAAGGATTGCGGCTTACCATCGATGTTACCGGAAGTGAGAGTGTAGGTGATGGTTCCGCTTGTGATGACGTCAGCATCAGTGGCAGACACCCTGCCCAGCGCCGTGCCTGCGCGCGCAGTGTCACGTGTGTACAGGTTGTACTGCGGCTGCGTGAAGACGGGCGCGTTGTCATTGACATCATCCACCACGATGACGAACTGGAAGACACAGCGTGGACTATGTAGGTCACACGGACGCACTCAGATAAACACTGCACTCACACAGCACCAGGTGGCGTGGTGGGAAATTACACAAAACGCCACATACCGGCACCAGGTGGCGTGGTGGGAAACTACACAAAACGCCACCTACCGGCACTTCTGTGTGTCGCTGGTCGCTCGGTCGTCCATTCGGGTTGTCTGTTGCCTTCACGAGCAGATCGAACCTGCCACCCTCAATGGCTTCCCGGTCGAGCGTGGCTTTGCGTGCTACGGAGACGAGGCCCTGCAGGAGACAGGCTGTTATTGGCGGGACGCTGAGAGCAGCCACGTGACGTCACAGCAGTCAGGGGTTCCACAATGCAACTTTGCAAGCTGCCCAGTCACGTGTGGGTCAAGTTAAAGGTGCTGTTGTTCGATGGCTTTGATCATTTTCTGAGATAAACATACCATTTTGTGAGATAAATATACCAGGTTGATGGTTATAACTTATGATCTACTTTACCTTAGTTTGAAGCCACCTTTATTATATATGGCTATCTTTGGAGATATTTGAAGTGCAAACATGCAAAATTAATTATGGCAAGCACGCCAACATTCTAACGCCATAGTGTAATATTTTACTGGAATGCCCGGCCGTCTGAGCCCCAGAAATACCACTTACTCTTTCCAGGTGCGTTCTGACAACTGTCTGTCAGTTCACACCTGATGCCCCTCTCCAACAAACTCATAAGCAAGAAAGGGAAGACAAGTCGCGCAAGGTTGACAGTGAAGAAGTTGTGCTTTAATGGCATCAACTCCTGTTCACCCACTAGCGACCTATCATGGTTCGATTCCCTGTGTTCCCAACTCTGCCAATTTGGATTTCCACTGCTGTGTATAACTTAAAGCATCATCAAAGGCTGGTTGCTCTCATTCCATGTCTATGTGGTGTGGGAGGTTAAAAATCCCTTGGGTCGGTAAAAGTGCAGGCTCAGGCTTTCTATCAACAAACTGTCTAATGGTGAAAACAAGTCTATTCAGACTTATCCATAATGGGCAGTATAAATGTTCAAGAAAAAAAATCACCCTGACTCCTTACCTTCTGTCCACACAGAACCTCATTACTCTCTTTAGTATGTATAGGAATCAGTGCCTACAGCCCATTGAACCGGAGTCCCATGGTTGTTGCACACAGCTCAGTTTGTATATGAAAGGTGGAGCCTCAGACAGAGTGTCTGGGTTCCTGGCCAAGAGAAGAGTGTGTTCACTTCAAGAGTCCATCCAGAAGTGTGTTAGTAGTGCCTGTAGCATCATATAGATCAGAGTGCCTAGAATAATCAATATCAGAATGAGGCTTGTGTGGTAAGGTGGGGCAAAGGGGTGCAGGTGACTGGGCCTCCGACAGCCAGCCAATCGGACACCCTCCACAGCCCCGGGGCGACGCCCTAATATTGGGCAGCTGTCACTCAACCCCAGCTGTAGGTGGCTGGGTGTGCTTGCCCATCGGCCCTGTGGTAACATGTAGTTGCAGATAGTTACAATAAACATATATATTAAAAATGTCCTTCTCCTCCACTTGCACCCTTACTGGTGCATAGAGGGAACATTTCATCAAACATTAACTGTCTCTTATATAGGAACATCTCGTCATAATCTCGGGCACTATGTATTAACATATTTTTCACATAGCCTAATATGTCACACAGCGAGTGGGGCACCCATTGCTTTTCTATTACATAACCTTGGTCCCCACTCCGTCGCCCGAGAATAATAATGCTCTCTGCCAATATATAATTGCGAACCGAAAATCCGTATATTTTTACATACTGGAATACTAGAATACCGAAATACTGATGCCGATAAATTCACTCAGGATTCCCTTCTATCTGGTGACAAATGCTTAATAAGTGCATCAGTATCTAAATTAGATATAACAAATTTAGATAATTGCGTTGGTTTTGAAAATTTGATGGATTTATCGGAGAAAACGGCTTTAAGCTCCAACAGGGACCAGATCAAGCCCGAACAGGACGACTCGGTGTCAGGGAGTCAGGGCCCCTGAACGCTCCTAACAAGTTTTTAGGTTCCTTAAAGCCGCATAGTCCGATAAAACATTGACATATCTGACTTAGATACTGGTGGACTTATTAAGCATTTGTTCCCACACAGAAGGGAATAGCGAGGAAATTGAATATACCTTGTTACCGCAGAAGCTTATGATGTCAGAATGTTGGCATGCCTGCCAAAATTAATGTGGCATGGTTGCATTTCAAATATCTATAAACAAAATTAGCCATTTAAAATAAAAGTTACTTCAAACTAAAGTAAAGTAATTTATAACGATCAACCTGATATATTTATCTCAGAAAATGAGAGAAACTCAAAATCATCGGATTATGCAACTTGAAGTTCTTTTACGATAAAATGATAAAAATAGCGTGAGACTTCACGGACCTATATACGTGACAATGATGACTTTATTCACTTCTGCTCGTAATTTAAAAATACTCAGCCAGCTAAAACTCACGTTTCTACAAACTTTAACACTTTCACACAATTTAAATGTAAATGTTTCTGAAAAATTTCACAGAATTTGAATGCAAATACTGGAATACTGGAATACTAGAATAACGTAATATGGGAATACTAGAATACCGAAATACTGGAATACTAGAATACCGAAATACTGGAATACTAGAATACCGGAATACTGGAATACTAGAATACCGAAATACTGGAATACTAGAATAACAGAATACTGGAATACTAGAATACTGAAATACAGGAATACTAGAATACCAAAATACTAGAATACAGAAATACTAGAATACGGAAATAATGGAATACTAGAATACCAAAATACTGGAAAACTAGAATACTGAAATACTGGAATACCGAAGTACTGGAATACTAGAATACCGAAATACTGAAATACTAGAATACCGAAATACTTGAATACTAGAATACCGAAATACTGGAATACTAGAATACCGAAAGACTGGAATACTAGAATACCGAAATACTGGAATAGTAGAATGGCAAAATACTGGAATACTAGAATACCGAAATACTGGAATACTAGAATACTGAAATACTAGAATGCTGAAATACTGGAATACTAGAATACCGAAATACTGGAATACTAGAATACCAAAATACTGGAATACTAGAATACCGAAATATTGGAATACTAGAATACTGAAATACTGGAATACTAGAATACAGAAATATTGGAATACTAGAATACCGAAATACTGGAATACTAGAATACCGAAATATTGGAATACTAGAATACCAAAATACTGGAATACTAGGGTACCGAAAGACTGGAATACTAGAATACTGAAATACTGGAATACTAGAATACCGAAATATTGGAATACTAGAATACCGAAATTCTGGAATACTAGGGTACCGAAATACTGGAATACTAGAATACCGAAATACTGGAATACTAGAATACCGAAATACTGGAATACTAGAATACCGAAATACTGGAATACTAGAATACCGAAATATTGGAATACTAGAATACCGAAATACTGGAATACTAGAATGCTGAAATACTGGAATACTAGAATATCGAACTACTGGAATACTAGAATGCCGAAATACTGGAATATTAGAATACCGAAATACTGGAATACTAGGGTACCGAAATACTGGAATACTAGAACACCGAAATACTGGAATACTAGAATACCAAAATATTGGAATACTAGAATACTGAAATACTGGAATACTAGAATACCGAAATACTGGAATACTAGGGTACCGAAAGACTGGAATACTAGAATACCAAAATATTGGAATACTAGAATACCGAAATACTGCAATACTAGAATACCGAAATATTGGAATACTAGAATACCGAAATACTGGAATACTCGGGTACCGAAAGACTGGAATACTAGAATACCGAAATACTGGAATACTAGAATACCGAAATATTGGAATACTAGAATACCGAAATACTAGAATACTGAAACACTGGAAGAACCAGAACTGTACAGCAGCGACACTCTTCAGCATCAATTTGCATATCTATAAATCCAAACAACTGCCTAGAGAATGACAGAATTAGACATGGGGTTATTGTTGTTGTTTTATTTCCTAGCAACATCTAAGGTCATATCAGGACGGGGAATGAGACGTGGGCTGGAAGACCCACGACAGCTTTCTGTAGTAGTGACCCCCCCCGCCCCCCGCCCCCAACCGCCGTCTGCTTAATCAACAAATGTAAGAAAAACAACAAAGAAGATACTGACCGTGTCGGCGTTGATTAAGAACTGCTGTCGCCCCTGGCCCGTGAGCGTGTAGCTGACGCGCCCGAACTCCCCCGAGTCGGCGTCCGTGGCGTGAACTCCGACCTGCCTCGGAAGCTGCTGCCCTTCCAGCACCCGGAACCGGTAAGCCTGCAAGCGGTAAGGTCATTAATGTCGCCTCAAGGTCATTGTTGCAGCTTCAAAGTCATTCGTGCGGTCTCAAAGTCATTTGTGTGGCCTGAAGGACATTGATGCGGCCTGAAGGTCATTAGTGCGGCCTGAGGGTCATTGGTGTGGCATAAAGGTAATTACTGCGGAATCAAAGTCATTGATACGACCTCAAGGTCATTAGTGCAGTCTCAAAGTTATTGGTGTGGCCTGAAGGTCATTGGTGCGGCATCAAGATCATTTGATGGGGACGCAATTTTATTAGTGCGACCTCAAGGTCATTACGGTTGCGTCAAGGTCAGTAGGGTTGCCTCAAGGTTATTAGGGTGGCTTCAAGGTCATTAGATAATGTTGAAAAAATTATACAAATGGTGCTTTCCGGTGCATATTGACGAACAATATAATATGTAAAAAAAACACTAAAAAACACTAAGACGATTCTTTGGCAGTCTATTTTTGTTATATCTTAGGGAGATCTCGCGTCAAACCATGAGACTTGGCGCATCTGTGAGGCGCCCGGCGTCCTTACACTCTGGCTGAAGACGGGGCTGTTGTCGTTGACGTCGCGCACCGTCACGATGATGTGTGCGACTGCACGCAGAACGTCAATTCCGGTGGTCGAGGCCCGCACCTGCAGGCTCAGCTCCTGATTGGACAGACGTTCCAGGTCAAGCCGCTGCCGCAAGGTCACGCGACCAGAAACGCGGTCAACGAAGAAGTAGTTGGCCGGGTCTGAGCCTGCCACCTGCAGCCAGAGGTCAAGGTCAAGGTCACTCAGTTAGCCGTAGATAAGTAATACTAATAGACACCCTTATTCAGGCTTATAGTCTACCACGTCAGTTGATAAGTAATAGACCATCCTGATACAGGTCAGTAGTGGATAAATAATAGACATCATGATACAGGCTTATATTCTACCAAGTAAATAGTAGATAAATATTAGACATCCTGATACAGGCTTATAGTCTACCAAGTCAGTAGTGGATAAGTAATAGACCATCCTGATACAGGCTTATATTCAATAATGGATAAGGAATGGAGATCTTGATACGAACTTATAGTTAGTAGTGGGTAAGTGCACACTCCTGTTGTGAGTGCACACTCTTGTTGTGAGTGCACACTCTTGTTGTGAGTGCACACTCCTGTTGTGCGTGCACACTCTGGTTGTGAGTGCACACTCCTGTTGTGAGTGCACACTCTGGTTGTGAGTGCACACTCCTGTTGTGAGTGCACACTCTTGTTGTGAGTGCACACTCCTGTTGTGAGTACACACTCCTGTTTTGAGTGCACACTCTTGTTGTGAGTGCACACTCTGGTTGTGAGTGCACACTTTGGTTTTGAGTAAACAATCTTGTTGTGAGTGCACAATCTGGTTGTGAGTACACACTTATTGTGAGTGTATACTCTTTGTTGTGAGTGCACAATCGTGTTTTGAGTACTTCAAGCCGTACCTTCTCGTAGTTTGTGATGGGGCGGTTGGTGTTGGGGTCGAGTGCGACCAGTTGGTACACCAGGTAGTCAACACCCTCCTCCTCTGGCACCGTGACCCGGATGTCGGGCTTCTCTGACGTCAGAGGTGGTGAGAACTGCAGCTGCTGCTTCTTGGCCGACTCGACTGTCACAATCACCGTCGCTGGACGGTGGGTGGGTGGGTGAAAAAGTGGAACATAGTGACAGGACAGATGGAAGATGGCGACGTGACCTCATTTCTACGACTGTCTCAAAGCTGTGTCATACAACTAACCAGTGACTGAGTAATGTGACTATCTGAAAGGCTGTATCATACAACTAAGCAGTCACTGAGTACTGTGACTATCTGAAAGGCTGTAGCATACAACTAAGCAGTGACTCAATAATGTGACTATCTGAAAGGCTGTAGCATACAACTAAGCAGTGACTGAGTAATGTGACTACCTGAAAGGCTGTATCATACAACTACCCAGTGACTGAGTAATGTGACTATCTGAAAGGCTGTATCATACAACTAAGCAGTCACTGAGTACTGTGACTATCTGAAAGGCTGTAGCATACAACTAAGCAGTGACTCAGTAATGTGACTATCTGAAAGGCTGTAGCATACAACTAAGCAGTGACTGAGTAATGTGACTACCTGAAAGGCTGTATCATACAACTACCCAGTGACTGAGTAATGTGACTATCTGAAAGGCTGTATCATACAACTAAGCAGTCACTGAGTACTGTGACTATCTGAAAGGCTGTAGCATACAACTAAGCAGTGACTCAGTAATGTGACTATCTGAAAGGCTGTAGCATACAACTAAGCAGTGACTGAGTAATGTGACTACCTCAAAGGCTGTATCATACTACTAACCAGTGACTGAGTAATGTGACTATCTGAAAGGCTGTATCATACAACTAAGCAGTGACTGAGTAATGTGACTACCTGAAAGGCTGTAGCATACAACTAAGCAGTGACTCAGTAATGTGACTATCTGAAAGGCTGTAGCATACAACTAACTGATGAGTGCGTACCTGTGGCTGCCTATAAGGGTTTATGATACAACTAACCGATGACTGCATACCTGTGGCTGTCTATAAGGGTTTACGGTACAACTACCCGATGACTGTGTACCTGTGGCCATCTGTAAGGGTTTATGGTACAACTAACCGATGATGGCATACCTGTGGCTGTCTATAAGGGTTTATAGTACAACTAGCCAATGACAGTGTACATATGGCCGTCTATAAGGGTTTACGTTACAAGTACCCGATGACGGCATACATGTGGCCGTCTATAAGGGTTTACGGTACAACTAACCGATGACTGCGTACTTGTGGCCGTCTATAAGGGTTTACGGTACAACTACCCAATGACTGCGTACCTGTGGCCGTCTATAAGGGTTTACGGTACAACTACCTGATGAATGCATACTTGTGGCCTTCTATAAGGGTTTATGGTACAACTACCCAATGACTGCGTACCTGTGGCTGTCTATAAGGGTTTACAGTACAACTACGCGATGACTGCGTACCTGTGGCCGTCTGCACGGCGGGCATCTGCGCGTTCCAGTCGCGCACCTGCGCAGTGAAGCTGATCTCGCCCACCTGGTCACGACTAAGAATGCGCTGAGACTGGATGAGGCCGGACACGGGGTTCACGGAGAAGGCGTTCTGTGCAACAAAATGGCCGACAGCAGGTGAGAACCTCGCCTTAGTTACCTGTTCGTTTCCTTATACGCGATCATGCTTATCTTTAGGCCACAAATGTTGAAAGTTGACAATGTCGAGAGTCATTATATGTGGCCCTACTGGCAAAGAATTAACACTACTATTAGTCAGGTAGACCCTATATGTTATAAGTGCCGAATAATTACAAACACTGCTGCCAAAGATCTTCATAGGAAATGTTAGAATTTAAATTCATAATATCCACACATTGTAATGAGTGATTAAACAGAGTTATTGCTTATTAATATTAGCGAAGGTTGCCGAAACAAATATACAGATCTACTGACAAAGATCTCCGTCAAAATATAAACATTTATATTCCAATTAGAAGAGACCAACATTAATATGTACAACTATTTCTCTAAATGAATAATTCACAGAACTACTGGTAAATAGTATCCTTGGAAATAATATGAAAATTGATATTCATGACAGTGGAGAATTTCTTATGGGACATGGTAATGGAAACTGAAAGGAGCGGGACGTAGCTCAGGCGGTACAGTGTCCACCTGTGAAGCTGTGGGTCATCTGGTAGATCCTACTCAGTGAACCCATTTGCAGTTTGGGCTATTTTCCGTTCCAACCAGTGGTCCACAAATGGTTCATCAAAGGCTGTGGTATGCGTTGTCCTGTCTGTAGGATAGTGTATATATAAAAGACCCCTTGCTGCTTATCAGAAGGAGTAGCCTATGTGGCAGCAGCGGGTTTCTTCCAAAGAAATATATCAGAATGACCATATGTTTGATATCCAATAGTCGATAAAAATCAATGCGCTCTAGAGGCATCATTAAATAAAACAAACTATTTTTTGGAAACTGCAATTGTTAAAATGACTTCCCAGGTGTGTAAGAACTGGCAGATCCTGGGTACGGCGTGTCCTGTGACTACGTGCCCTGTGACTACGTGCCCTGTGACTACGTGCCCTGTGACTACGTGCCCTGTGACTACGTGCCCTGTGACTACGTGCGCACCTGGTATGTGGCCATCGTGGCCCGGTCCAGGTCCTGGCCATCACTGTTCTTGGCCATGAGCGAGTTTTGCAGAATGCTGTACTCAAGCCTAGGGTTCGAGTCCGGGTCACTGGCTACCAGCTGAAGAACGGTGGTACCAGGCAGGGAACCTGGCGTAAAGATAGGTTAGAGTCAGGACAGGGTACCAGGAAGGGCCGTGTAAGTAGGTGAGTCAGGACAGGTACAGAGGGACCTGGCGTAAAGATGGTAGAGTAGGACGGGTACAGGAAGGGGCCTGGTTAAGATAGTTAGGTCAGGACAGGGTACCAGGCAGGGGACCTGGTGTAAAAATAGGTTAGAGTCAGAAGGACAGGATACCTGGCAGGGAACCTGGTGTAAAGATAGGTTGCAGTCAGAAGGACAGGGTACCAGGCAGGGGACCTGGTGTAGAGATAGGTTAGAGTCAGAAGGACAGAGTACCAGGCAGGGGACCTGGCATAAAGATAGGTTAGAGTCAGAAGGACAGGGTACCAGGCTGGAAGAATAGACTTGGGGATATAAGATGCATTTCCGATGTCCTTTTGTGCATTCAAATTCTGTTATAGGCGGATATCAAAACAAATTTTCACCTATTCAAGTTTTATATTTTTAAATATTTAATTATGAAAGAAAATAGGGTATTCTCCAAAAAAATCACACCCGCTGTTTATTTTTAAATACCATAATGCGTGTAGCTGCGTTAACACCTCTGACTTGTTGGTTTCTCTCGTTAGACACATGCACGTTAGGCACAGTGCAGAAGGTCGTGGGTTCAATCCTTGACAGAATCAAACCAAATACTTATAAAATTGGCAGTTGCCTTTATTTTTTAGCCAGTATTGATCATTACTAAGATAGGGAAAACACTGGTTGGCTCAGTGCATGATAACATAACTGAGTATAATATCGTATCAAAAAGCTAGCAGAACTTTATCCCATGGGGACAGCACTATAAAGCCACCATGATTCCACATGGTCATAACCTCGGATATTCAGTGTTTGTTCCAAGACAAAAATAAAAATCCTACTTTTGTGCAACCAAACTCTTAGTTTTCCTCCAGTACTTAAAATATGAAAAAACAAAGCAGTCAGACAATAAACAATATATATTCCGAATAAAGTAACCTATTTCATTAGCGTTCCAAAGAATTTATGACATTCAAGTTCAGTTTTAAACAAGAAATGTAAACAAAATTATCGAAAATCTGACTTTATCCGACAAATACGAGAATATTTGATGAAGGTAGAATAATCCGACTGTGTACAAATACAGGATATTACTAGGGCGTAAAACCCCAGAAAACACTGACTTACTCTCGAGCAGTGCGGTGAGGTAGACGTCCTGCCCAAACCGAGGCTGCTTGTTGTTGGCGTCTGTCACTGTCACTGTCACCTGCGTCTCGCCTGTCAACGCAGGGGTTCCACTGTCAACAACTTGCACCTGTCAAGGACAACCACTACTTAACAGGTGGGGTGTCACTGTCAACAGCTTGCATCTGTCAGGGACAACCACTATGTAATGGGTATACGCATGGTGACACTGTCAACACCTTGTACCTGCCAGTGACAGCCACTACATAACGGGTATATGCGAGGTATCACTGTCAACAGTTTGCACCTGTCAGTGTGACCCGCCCTCCCCACGTGACCCTCCCTCAATGCTTTCCACACTTCGGTACTCGCTCTCGACCAAGCCACAACAAATTCCACTACAGACACAGATACGCTCATTTTCAACACCCTACCACACCATGCCGTCGGGGAAGCGCTTGGGCCGGCTGCCGTTCCGCCCCCAGCTGCGCCGCGCTTCACTCAGGCAGGCAGCACGGGCTTTGGCACCTCACGCTCATAGGCATAACACACACGTGGAGGGGTCCTCTCTCCCACTTGCCGACAACATGCAAGTCACACAAGTAGTACAAACGGATTTGACCACCCTGCTAGAGTTACAAAGGGAGGCATTACAGGTCACCAGGGACCAAGCAATGAGAGTAAATGCAATTGAGAAATTGTTGTTGGCTCCTCCCGCCATCAGCGGCCCCTGCACAGCCAGCGGCTCTCGAGGAACAGGTTGTGGTTAATTTGATAAAAATTCACTTTTAGAGTATGTAAATCTGTTAAATATGGTAGCATTGAATAGATTTGGGCCTAATCGGTACCTAACACCGCCCGTAAACCTGCTTTGGAGTGGTGTTAGAATATCCGACTTTAAACTCGCCGTGTTTGAGTAACACTGCTCCATACATACCGACTTTTCGCCGCTAAACTAGAAATCCCGTCTAAAACCAGTTTTGGCTCGCTAACACCGCTCCATGCATATGTGGCCCCAGGGGGCCCGGGTTACTCACGGTCATCCGGTAGGTGGGGCTGTTCAGCTGCAGGTCAAGGGTCGCCGACCGGGACACCCGGATCACACCGGAAGTCGCGTCAATCACGAAGTTGTTGAAACTGCCGCGCGCAATCTGGTAGCGGATGTGACCTGTGACCCCAGTGTCAGCGTCCGACGCTTGTACAGTGACGACGCTCTGACCTGCAGGTTGGGGGTGAGCATTGGTTGGTTGTTTTACGTCCTAGCAACATCTAAGGTCATATTAGGACGGGTACCGACTTGTGACAGTGTGCTCTGATGGTGACTTTATAGTGCTGCCCTACTGGGAGATCAGGCCGCCAGCACCATGACCTGATATCCCACCTGGTCACATTATCCTGACATTGAGCTAACCAGTCCTTGCTCTATCCTAATAATGCCGAGTGTCTGGCTAGGAAGCGAAAAGTATGAATTTTAAAATCATTGGTTTGACACAACCGGGAACCGAACTCCCGACCTTTCACACGCGAGGCCGTCGCTCTACCGAATAGGCCAGCGGGCCGGGGTGGGGTGGGGGTGGGGGGTTAGGAACTGAGGAACTGGGGAACTGAGGAACTACCGTAAAAACTGAAATAAGGGAAGTTCTCAGAAGCACCTCGACTTATACACACGTCATACTGCCTCCCAGCTGAAGGAAAGCTGTTCTGGGGCTAAATGTATGAAGCACAATTTATCGGCTGCGGAGTTAAGGGCGGCCGGCGGGTTATCTATTGTCGGCGTTAATATATGTGTCACGGGGGATGTATTAGTCCAAAGCGCGTGCGGGTTAGCTAACGTTTCAGTTATTTATAGATTTGGGAAATCCCTCTGCCTTTGTAGCCATATATTAGGCTCAAATATATTAAATGCGACCATATTTAACAGAATTACACACTCAAATCGTGAAACTTCACTAAATCAACCCCAAATTCGAAGCGTTATCAAGGCCAATGCCGCATTTGCGGCGATATCAATAGTTATATTTTCGAATCGACGAACGTAATGTAAACAAATCGCGGCAACCGCCGCATCGACGTCGCGTTCCATACTGGCGGCGCCGGCGGTTTGTTTACTGTACGTTCGTCGATTCGAAAATATAACCACCAATATCGCCGCCAATGCCGCAGTAGCCCCAATAACGCTTCGAATCCAGGGTCAATCCAGTGAAACTTCACGATTCGAGCATGTAACTCTGTTAAATATGGTCACATTGAATAGATTTGGCCCGAATCGGTCCCTAACCTGCACGTTAACCCAGGCTCAAGTGGGAGTTAGTGACGGCGACGTTAACCCTCGAGGCGGTAGGCTAACCCGCGCACATACATTGACACTTTGGCCGCTAACCCGGGAAATCCGCACGACGCGTGGGTTACAGGCCGTAACCCGGACTCTTACATTTGGCCCCTGGGCTATGCTGGGTACATGCAACTATAGGATTCAATCCAACAGGAGGCAAAGTCAGAACAAACTTGCCGCATTGTTGCCTATTAATCCATCATTATTAAATGAATAATCATTAATTTTCACCAAACTATTACAATAAATATTAAATACTGTCTTTTGATTTAATTTTGATTTTATATGGTGGGTATATCCATATACGTGGATAAATCTTCGGCTGGAGGTATTTGTTATTATTATGTATTATACGCATTTATTTCATTATGTGACCAATGCGAAATCATCTATGCTTTTGCTCGAGCCTGCCGGCTACGGTGGCGCCACCACCGGCAGATCCAAGTACTTATGCGCAAACTGTGGCTTACTTAAAACAGCATTGCCACTTATATATTTTGGCGAGCCAATACTACAGAAGTCGACCTCGACCGTTACCTTGAATTATATGGAAGAATTCCAGGGTAAAAAATTGACTTCTACTTATTTGCCGGCTCGCGTAATGCGCCAGTTTTTATGGTAATCAATTAATTGGCAAAAATATTATGCAAGGATATAAATATATGGAAATTTGAATATACATTTCAGAGTTTCTTGTAAACGTATTCCTGCTATAGCTACTATTAGTATTACTAGTTCTAGAATTAATTAAAGACTATTAATAACTGTTGACTCTACACCACTACCCCTACTGCTGCCATGACTACTATTGACAATTGTTATCGCTACCACCACTACTATACCCTCAGTACCACTACCAAACTACTGTCACCACTATTGACACCACCACTACCCCTACTGCTGCCATCACTACTATTGAAAGTTGTTATCACTACCCTCACTACCACTACCCAACTACTGTCACCACTATTGACACTACGCCACTACCCCTACTGCTGCCATCACTACTATTGAAAGTTGTTATCACTACCCTCACTACCACTACCCAACTACTGTCACCACTATTGACACTACACCACTACCCCTACTGCTGCCATCACTACTATTGAAAGTTGTTATCACTACCCTCACTACCACTACCCAACTACTGTCACCACTATTAATACTACACCACTACACTACCCCTACTGCTGCCATCACTACTATTGACAGTTGTCATTGCTACCCTCACTACCATTACCCGACTACTGTCACCACTATTGACACTACACTACCACCACTACTGCTGCCATCACTACCATTGACAGTTGTTATCACTACCCTCACTACCCTCACTACCACTACTTGACTACTGTCACCACTATTGACACTACACCACTACTCCTACTGCTGCCATCACTACTATTGACAGTTGTCATTGCTACCCTCACTAACATTACCCGACTACTGTCACCACTATTGTCACTACACTACCACCACTACTATACCCTCACTACCACTACCCGACTACTGTCACCACTATTGACACTACACCACTACACTACCCCTACTGCTGCCATCACTACTATTGACAGTTGTTATCGCTACCACCACTACTATACCCTCACTACCACTACCCAACTACTGTCACCACCACTGTTACTATTGTTACTATTACTAGTACCGGACACTACTCACCAGATGGCGCCAGTTCGGAAACAGACGCCGAGTAGAACGATTGGACGAACACGGGCTGACGGTTGTCCACTTTCTGAAAAAGCGAAGTAACTTTGTGACACTTATACTTATACTTATACTCTCCTGTTTACAGATTTAGGTATAATGACCTGTTAACAGACTAGGGCTTGTGTATAATATGACCTGTCATAATTTTAGTGGTCATGTGGCGAGGACTGACTACAGATACTGAGTCCAATATTTAGAGTGAGATTGTAGACAACTGAACACCAGGTGGCGTACTTGTTTGTTGTTTGTTGGGGTTTTACATCCTGGCAACATTTAATGTCATATCAGGATGGACCCAACTTGTGACCGCGCACTTATCGCGACTTCATAGTGCTGCCCCACTGGGAGACCAGGCCGCCAGCACCATGAGCCCACAGTGACAATGGAAACCGGTGGTGGCGCCACCGTCGAGCGGCGGATGCAGTATAGAATAATAGTGTCGTGGGGGTGTTGAAAATGGGAAACATTGCGCCTAGAGCGGGACTCGAACACACATCTCTTTGCGTTCTGGGCCAGTGTGCTAACCATTACACCACCTAGGCTTCTTGATATCACCACACTACCCACACCTGCCTGTCTATGTGGCTCCTTGCCTCAGAGGTCAATCCAGACCACTACACTCGTCCCCCTGGAATTGCAAGTCTTTTAATGCTTACAATTACATACATACAGGAAACGCACTAACACATACATAAACAGGGTATGTTCAACAACTATACAGCATGTAGCTTGTACAGGATCATGGTCACGGCAACCATTGTCATAGGGGGGGGGGGGTGAAAATGGGAAATATTGTGCCTAGAGCGGGACTTGAACCCACATCTTTTTGCATTCTGGCCCAGTGTTCTAACCGTTACACCTCCTAGGCTCCCTGATAGCACCACACTACCCACACCTGCCTGTCTATGCGGCTCCTGGCCTGAGAGGTCAGTGCAGACCACTACAATAGCTACAATGAAATATACAATAATTCCCCTCCGCCCCTTTATGGTCGCATAGTTCGTTATACATCACATAATGATATATATATGCACATACATAAATATATATTCATCTCCTAAGCAATGTCGTACATTAGGTCGAATGTCAGGTCACATCTCAAATCAACACGTTTAAAGCAATTATTTCGGGTGTGTAGGCTTTTGGGTACGTGATTAATTAACCTACATTAACTCCAAACAGGAAGGGGAGGTGGCGCCTACCTTCACGGTGATGACGATGGGGATGGTGGCCTTCTGGGGCGGGTTCCTGGAGTCGCTGACCTCCACCAGGAGGCGGAAGCTGCAGGAGAACCGGAAGTCAGTTACAGACGCCTGAACAGGAAGTCAGTTACAGACGCCTCAACCGGAAGTCAGTTACAGACGCCTCAACCGGAAATCAGTTACAGACGCCGGAAGCGGATGTCAGTTACATACGCCGGAACCGGAAGTCAGTTACAGACACCTGAACCGGAAATCAGTTACAGACGCCGGAAGCGGATGTCAGTCACATACGCCGGAACCGGAAGTCAGTTACAGATGCCTGAACCGGAAGTCAGTTACAGACGCCTCAACCGGAAATCAGTTACAGACGCCTCAACCGGAAATCAGTTACAGACGCCGGAAGCGGATGTCAGTTACAGACGCCGGAACCAGAAGTCAGTTACAGACGCCTGAACCGGAAGTCAGTTACAGACGCCTGAACCGGAAATCAGTTACAGACGCGGGTGGATGGGCGCGCACAGTCTGAACGACGAAGATACCCGCCCTCTGATGGCAGTGGAAGAACTAATGGTGGGTAGCAGCAAACTGTGCAGCATGTTCTATGGAAAATGTCCTATAGATGATTTCCAGCACCAACGCGCCCTCTGATGGCAATGAAGGAACTAATAATGTAATATTGTCAGTAGGAACAAACTGTGCAGCATGCTCCATGGAAAAGGTCCTATAGACGATTTCCACTGCCAACCCGCCCTCTGATGGCAATACAAGAGCTAATATTGTGTGTGGGTAGCGGCCAACTGTATAAATGTTCAGTGGAAAAGGTCTTATACTATTATAGAGGATTTACACCACCAACGCACCCTCTGGTGGCAATGAAAGAACTAATATTGTGGGTAGCAGAAAACTGTATAAATGTTCAGTGGAAAAGGTCTTGTAGAGGATTTCCACCACCAATCTGTCTCTGACGGGAGTGGAAGAGCTCTGTAGAAAATGCCAACAAGGTCGTTGGAAGAACCGTAGATAACGAATCATTTCTTACAGACCAATTCGCGGTTTGGGAGGCCACAGAGACTGGGAAGTTTGCCAACTCACTGCGGAGAGAAAGAGGCTGAAGTGTGGAGGAGGAGATGATAACGCAAGAGGAAGTTTCACAGTGAACTAGAAAAACCCCCGGTTAATGTTAGAAAGAGCGGACAGTAAGACAAGCCGTGATAGGGCGACAGGGTGCACGGCCAACACGTCGCGGTCCGGGGTGGGCGCCGTTCAGCTGTTCGACTCACGACAAGCTTGTAAGTAAATAATAACTCGTCCTTTTACAGGATTCTTTACCAAATGACATTCCCTTTCAATGTAATATCTTTTAACAAAAAATCTATTTTTATTTCGTAGTAATGTCGTACAATAAAACATGGTTCTTTTCACGGTGATCCTCTGCAGTAAGCCATGTGCTTTTTAGGATATTAATTCACAATAAACCACTTTCTTTTTACAGTCATCATTTCTAGTAAAATTACCAGTGTAATTGTCACATTTCACTGTAACTCACGGTGCTTTCACGGTAACCATGCACAGTAAACCGGGGTGCCCCACCCCCCCTGACGGAGGAGCCCCCCTCACGGTACCCCTCACGGCGCCCCCTCACTTTGCCACCCCTCACAGCGCCCCCCCCCCCTGATGGCGCCACCTGGCGGGGCAGACAGGTACTCACTAGCCGCGGCCGCCCGTGTCGCGGTAGGTGACGGGCCTGATGAGGGAGATGACTCCGGTGAAGCGCGAGATGAAGAACTTGTTGTCCGGGGTGTTCCCGCCAACAATGCGGTAAGTCACCCGGCCCGACCCGTCCCGGGCAACTGCCTGAAAACACAGCCCTGTAAAGTCACAGCGCAAGCAAACATCCACGCTCCCACTTAAGGACAGGGACAAGCAATCAACAGTGCTAACAGGAACTTACTGTGACATCGATAAGAACTTACTGTGACATTGATAGGAACTTACTGTGACATCGATAGGAATGTGCTGTGACATTGCTAATCACTTAATGTGACATTGTTAATTATTTACTGACATTGATAATCACTTATTGTGATATTGATAATCACTTACTGTGACATTATTACTTACTGGGACATTGCTAATCACTTACTGTGACCTTGTTACTTACTGTGACCTTGTTACTTACTATGCCATTGATACTCACTTACTGTGACATTGTCACTTACTGTGACCTTGTTGCCTACTGTGACATTGCTAATCACTTACTGTGACATTGTCACTTACTGTGACCTTGTTACTTACTGTGACATTGCTAATCACTTACTGTGACATTGTTACTTACTGTGACATTGTTAATCACTTACTGTGACATTTTTACTTACTGTGACATTTTTAGTTACTAGAACATTGCTAATCACTTAATGTGGCATTGTTACTTACTGTGAATTGTTACTCACTTACTGTGACATTTTTACTTACTGTGACATTCTTACTTCTGTGACATTGCGAATCACTTACTATGACAATGTTACTTAATGCGACATTGCTAGTCACTTACTGTGGCATTTTTAATCACTTACTATGGCACTGTTAATCACTTCTGGTGACACTGTTATTGTTAAGCATTTATGCTGACATTGCTAATCACTGTGATACTGTTAATCACTTACTGTGACATTGCTAATCACTGTGACACTGTTAATCACTTACTGTGACATTGCTAATCACTGTGATACTGTTAATCACTTACGCTGACATTGCTAATCACTGTGATACTGTTAATCACTTACTGTGATATTGCTAATCACTGTGACACTGTTAATCACTTACAGTGACATTGATCAGCAGGTGCGTGCTTCCCTCATTGATAACTTGGTCATAATTGGTGTCGAGAAACTTGGGTCCCTGCTTGTTGACGCTGAGTACCGTCACTTCGAACGGGACGCGTGTGAAGCGGCCTCCCAGGTCCTTCGCCTCGTAGGTGATGCTCAGCAAGGGCTGGCGGTCGAAGTCCAGGGGCTTCACGAGGCGGATCTCACCCGACACCTCATTCACGCTGAACCTGCAATCCGCCAATCACCAGGTCAACACACGCACGGCGGGGCAGCATGTAGATAAAAGAATCACCCCGCACTTGCAGTAGATAAAAAGTTTGCCCCACACTTGCAGTAGGGTGAATGCCAACGTCGTCTAAATACAGGCGAAAATTGCTTTAGTATGGAACAGGAAGTGGAATTCCCGGTTCCAGTATCAAATGGCTACTTATATCGACACAGAATTGGTGAAATGGGAGAGAATGCAAAAAGACAAGATGAAGATGATAGAATGCTGTCGATTTCACTTATAAAGTTTGTTAAGGTACATGTTTTATTATATTTTTCAACTCAAAAGTAGCAGGTAAATAATAAGATAGATGTGAAGAATATATTTTGCTTCTTAAATTAAGAATTTATCTGCTCATTTCATTTACCCGGCATGTAGATAATTGTTGCCAGCTTTTATATTGGGTTGTTCTTCACACCTACTCAGGCTACTGCAGTATGTGCTGAATCTTTTATTTAGACAAGGCTTGGCTTCTTATGGGTTTATATTTCTGGTTTCACTTTGTTTAGACACAGAGTTGATGACTGAGTTATAAAGGAGTCTGTCTACTTGTTTAAGTCTGTTCCCCTCAAGGAATGTAACAGAAAAAATACCACTATTAGCATATAGACAATTATATTTGTCTGCCGAATATATTTAGAGTAATTCTTCATGGGTGTATACACGACTGGATTGGGAGGCCTTTAGGGGCAGGGACAGGGACTGTAATGTATGTAAATAACACGGGCTGTGGACACTGACGACTCGATGTTGACAGCGTAACAGTGCTGCGCTTAATGTCAACAAACCGTGGAACTAGTGGACCTGTGTTATTTACAAACACAGCTCGGGAGAACTTCTCTGCAATATGATAATTAATCTGATTGGTTGATGACACAACCGGTTGATTGTGAATGTGATACCAGGGGTCTCGCCAGTATTCAGGAGAGGGATGGTGGGAATCGATAGAGCTGGCAGGAAAGGGATGACAGGAATCGGTAGAGCTGGTAGGAAAGGGATGGTGGGAATCAGTAGAGCTGGTAGGAAAGGGATGGTGGGAATCAGTAGAGCTGGTAGGAAAGGGATGGTAGGAATCAGTAGAGCTGGTAGGAAAGGGATGGCGGGAATCAGTAGAGCTGGTAGGGATGGCGGGAATCAGTAGAGCTGGTAGGAAAGGGATGGCGGGAATCGGTAGAGCTGGTAGGAAAGGGATGGTGGGAATCAGTAGAGCTGGTAGGAAAGGGATGGTGGGAATCGGTAGAGCTGGTAGGAAAGGGATGGCGGGAATCAGTAGAGCTGGTAGGAAAGGGATGGCGGGAATCAGTAGAGCTGGTAGGAAGGGGATGGCGGGAATCGGTAGAGCTGGTAGGAAAGGGATGGTGGGAATCAGTAGAGCAGGTAGGAAAGGGATGGTAGGAATCGGTAGAGCTGGTAGGAAAGGGATGGTGGGAATCAGTAGAGCTGGTAGGAAGGGGATGGCGGGAATCGGTAGAGCTGGTAGGAAAGGGATGGTGGGAATCTGTAGAGCTGCTAGGAAAGGGATGGCGGGAATCGGTAGAGCTGGTAGGAAAGGGATGGTGGGAATCAGTAGAGCTGGTAGGAAAGGGATGGTGGGCATTGGTAGAGCTGGTAGGAAAGGGATGGTAGGAATCGGTAGAGTTGGTAGGAAAGGGATGGTGGGAATCAGTAGAGCTGGTAGGAAGGGGATGGCGGGAATCGGTAGAGCTGGTAGGAAAGGGATGGTGGGAATCTGTAGAGCTGGTAGGAAAGGGATGGTAGGAATCGGTAGAGCTGGTAGGAAAGGGATGGCGGGAATCGGTAGAGCTGGTAGGAAAGGGATGGCGGGAATCGGTAGAGCTGGTAGTAAAGGGATGGCGGGAATCGGTAGAGCTGGTAGGAAAGGGATGGTGGGAATCGGTAGAGCTGGTAGGAAAGGGATGGCGGGAATCGATAGAGCTGGTAGGGAAGGGATGGCGGGAATAGGTAGAGCTGGTTACACTTGTAGGCAGTATGTGTAAGTTGTGCAATTTGTGTTGCCAATGGATGGCGGGCTTACTGAAATAAGTCAACTTATGCTGTCAACAGATGGTAGGCCCGCCATCCTTTATGCCACACATAACCTTATGACCCCTGAATAATACAATCACAGAGCGATGCAGGGACACAGAGAGAGAGTCTCAACCGTGTGTTCTCTACAGGGATATCAGTTCTGCTACATTTAAATATCAGACAAATATCAGCTGCTATTTCCACCATTTTTAAAAACTACTTTCAGTAACTCGCTGTTAATTAATTACCTTCGTAGATTTCCATAGCAACTTCCACTGAATCAAATAATGTCAAAGGAACTGTAATCAGAAGATTCCCAATGTCGTCTGCTTCTGGCACAATGACAACCAGTCACTTCACTTTTGGTACCGTATGGTTTTGAATAAAGGATTACTTGGGATTTTATACACAACACTACTACTAGCAGTTGACCAAAGTGGCGTCGTCCTGAATGGTTGGTTGGTTGTTGGAGTTTTACGTCCTGGCAACATCTAAGGTCATATAAGGATAGACATTCTGAATGCAATCAGGGGAAAGTCATCAAAGTGAAGGAAATCAAGTTTTGCATAAAACGGAGCCAAATTTGGGAAAATAGAATAAAGCATAAATAAAAAGGAACCAAAAGTAGAGAAACCAGCGCTCAAAATGGCAACTAAAAGAGTGTTTAGAAATGCACGATAAACTCTGAATATGTGACAACTTGTTGCTGAACCTAAGTCTGGTAGGGTCAGCATCCCCCGGGTGTGTTATTGTTGACTGTGTGTGCATTAAAATGTCGTCTGCATTATAGACCCCTTTCAATGTTTACAAACATTGTATATGCGTGCACACTTTGGCTGCAAAACAAACGCGCATGGCCATTGAGCTTGCCGATACGTGCAATGTAAAACTTCAATTTTATTCAAAATTAATAGAAATAGAGAACAATAAACATATAAATTTAATATAATCTGTTTGTTAAAGATGCTATCTGTTTGTGTGCCCAACGGTTTATTTCTAGGTGTTGCGTTTTTAGAGACATTTAACTTTTTCTGTACGAAAATTGTGCATGGCCATTGAAATTGCAGTGCAACTGGGTGTTGTTTTGCAGCCAACTTGCATGTGCACACCTAATTATCTATGCTGACGTCATGGGAAATACGTCTATGGGAGTTTCCGAAGCGTGACGTCATAAATAAGTGTTTCTGCGCAGACGACATTGCAACACTGCAACGACCGATTCTGTGCATACAAAATGGCGGACATCGGAGCCGATATAGCAAGGACTGCACTGTCACCATCGTGCAAACACAGCAGCACAACGAAGGGCAGAGATAGCAACATAGCAACGCGCACAATGGGGCGGGTAGCTATAGCAACGAGGCGATTGTAAACAACAAATGAGGTTCTTCTGGAAAGCGGGAACAGGACAGTCTCTGGTAGATTGATGTAAACACCAAAGCTGTGTCTCCAACAGGATGTTGTCTAATGTTACCATGGTTACATGACTAGAAGCTGGGTGAAACTGACTACAAGTAATACAAGCTTTATGTGAATAATAATATACCGGCAGGATGCGGACGCAAACAAGTAGAAGCAGCTTTGGCTTTGCTGAATTTAGGCATCCAATTGAACAAATTGCAATAAATTAATAAGAATTAAATCATCTCACTCTAGAAAGATCTGTGTGCAGAGATTACTGGGTCTTAAGTGCGTGAGGATAACATTGAAAACCAACATTACCAGTACAGCGTCATCAATGACGTTTCTGCTGTGTGCTGTTTTATCATTACTGACAGATTTAATTAGATAATCGGTTTCTGCTCGGCCCAGTAATCTTATGCGAACTAAATCTGCTGAATTGGTTTCACATTAACGCAGGTGCAGATTCATGAAGCTGTTATACTTTGCTAAGTTACCAGGTTGTTTGTGCCACTCTGAAAAGTCGAGGGTTTACACTGAGTGATTAGGCTTGTGATTGGTTTAATGTCGTGGTGATTATTCACTTGGAATTTATATTTAAGTAAATTAGATATATTTGATTGTAAGTGAGTTGCTAGATGTGCTTCACGAAGTCAACCATATATGTATTAATACACATTTTTAAAAGAAAAGTCCAGCAAATTAAAAAGAAAATGAAGTCTGATATCCTTTAAGTGAAAATTACTTCTTTCTACATATAGGTACACATGAATTTTGCTTCATCTATTAGAAACAAGATTTATTAAAAAAATAACGTGAGAATATTATTAACTCTAATGATATGAGGTAATTCAGGAACACATATAGATTGACACATATTATTGAAACCATAGTTAACGCCTTCTGTCTAAGTGGGACACGAAGATATGACAGTTATAGAGTACACCATTAAGAAGTTATAGAGAACATCAGTAAGACGTTATAGAGAACATCATTAAGAAGGTATAGAGAACATCATTAAGAAGGTATAGAGAACATCATTAAGAAGTTATAGAGAACATCATTAACAAGTTATAGAGAACATCATTAAGAAGTTATAGAGAACATCATTAAGAAGGTATAGAGAACATCAGTAAGACGTTATAGAGAACATCATTAAGAAGTTATAGAGAACACCATTAAGAAGTTATAGAGAACATCATTAAGAAGTTATAGAGAACATCAGTAAGACGTTATAGAGAACATCATTAAGAAGTTATAGAGAACAGCATTAAGAAGTTATAGAGAACATCATTAAGAAGTTATAGAGAACACCACTAAAACGTTATAGAGAACATCATTAAGAAGTTATAGAGAACATCATTAAGAAGTTATAGAGAACATCAGTAAGACGTTATAGAGAACATCATTAAGAAGTTATAGAGAACAGCATTAAGAAGTTATAGAGAACATCATTAAGAAGTTATAGAGAACATCAGTAAGACGTTATAGAGAACATCATTAAGAAGTTATAGAGAACAGCATTAAGAAGTTATAGAGAACATCATTAAGAAGTTATAGAGAACATCAGTAAGACGTTATAGAGAACATCAGTAAGAAGTTATAGAGAACAGCATTGATAAGTTATAGAGAACATCATTAAGAAGTTATAGAGAACACCATTAAGAAGCTTTGATTAATTCGACTCAGCGAACATTAATGCCAGGACCTCAGTAAGTCACATGGCGGCTTCATCTGCCCGAATTCTATTTGAGGAGGTATATTCCTTTTTTTTTAAAACATTCAAGTATTTTAGAATCATTTTCAGCTGAATTAGAACCCTCCCAGTTGTCCATAGTTAACCACTTTAGCTCGGTAATATTCTGAACTAATTATGAATAATTATGGGCTAAAAAGCAATCTAACGATCATTTGTAATTTGAAAATATGAATTGAATTAAATGCAACTAGTGTTTTAGTATGGGCTTATTAATTTATAAGTGATGCTATTTGAAAACAATAAATTTCACAGCAATTCAGATTAATTCATGGATACATTTCTTTCAATGAGGGCTTTCCTTACATGTTGCTTATTTGTGCTGTTAATGGTAGATTTCATTATGATTAAAAAGACAATTTTATTGACAGTTCATAGTTGACAGTCAGAACTCACATGTCGCCAGTCACCAGCCTATAACGCACGATGCCGAAGTTGCCGCTGTCATCATCAGAGGCCTGTGTGGTGTCAAAGACAACATTACTGACAGCTGCAAGGATTCACACACGATGTCAAAAAACAACATTAGTGACAGCTGTAAGGATTCACACACAATGTCAAAACACAACGTTAGTGACAGCTGTAAGGATTCATACACAGTGTCAAACCACAACATTACTGACAGCTGTAATGATTCAAACAGGGTGTCAAAGACAACATTACTGACAGCTGTAAGGATTCACACAGGGTGTCAAAACACAACATTACTGACAGCTGTAAGGATTCACACACGGTGTCAAAACACAACATTACTGACAGCCGTAAGGATTCACACACGATGTCAAAACACAACATTACTGACAGCTGTCAACATTCACACATAGTGTCAAAACACAACATTAGTGACAGCTGTAAGGATTCACACAGAATCCTACATGGTGTCAAGTACACAACATTAGTGACAGCTGTAAGGATTCACACATAGTGTCAAAACATAACATTAGTGACAGCTGTAAGGATTCACACACGATGTCAAACACAACATTAGTGATAGCTGTAAGGATTCACACACGATGTCAATACCTAACCTTACTCACAGCTGTAAGGATTCACACACGATGTCAAAACACAACATTACTGACAGCTGTAAGGATTCACACACGGTGTCAAAACATAACATTAGTGATAGCTGTAAGGATTCACACACAATGTCAAAACACAACATTAGTGACAGCTGTGAGGATTCACACACGGTGTCAAAACATAACATTAGTGATATCTGTAAAGATTCACAGACAGTGTCAAAACTCAACATTAGTGACAGCTGTAAGGATTCACACACGATGTCAAAACACAACATTACTGACAGCTGTAAGGATTCACACAGAGTCCTACATGGTGTCAAGTACACAACATTACTGACAGCTGTAAGGATTCACGATGTCAAAACACAACATACTGACAGCTGTAAAGATTCACAGACAGTGTCAAAACACAACATTAGTGACAGCTGTAAGGATTCACAGACGGTGTCAAAATATAACATTACTGACAGCCTGTGTGTGTGTGTCTGTGTGTGTCTGTGTGTGTCTGTGTGTGTCTGTGTGTGTCTGTGTGTGCATGTGTGTGTATGTGTGTGTACTGACCCTGAGGGTGGCGATGACGGTTCCTGTCGGGGTGTTGTCAGGCAGACTGAGGCTGTACTGTCCCCACCTGCCTGTGTATATGTGTGTGTATATGTGTGTGTATGTGTGTGTATGTGTGTATATGTGTGTGTATGTGTGTGTCTGTGTGTATGTGTGTGTATGTGTGTGTACTGACCCTGAGGGTGGCGATGACGGTTCCTGTCAGGGTGTTGTCGGGCAGACTGAGGCTGTACTGCCCCCACGTGCCTGTATATGTGTGCCTGTGTGTGTCTGTGTGTGTCTGTGTGTGTCTGTGTATGTGTGTGTATATGTGTCTGTGTGTGTCTGTGTGTGTATGTGTGTCTGTGTGTATGTGTGTGTACTGACCCTGAGGGTGGCGATGACACTTCCTGTCGGGGTGTTGTCGGGAAGACTGAGGCTGTACTGCCCCCACATGCCTGTGTATGTGTGCCTGTGTGTGTCTGTGTATGTGTGTGTATATGTGTCTGTGTGTGTGTCTGTGTGTGTATGTGTGTCTGTGTGTATATGTGTGTACTGACCCTGAGGGTGGCGATGAGGCTTCCTGTCGGGGTGTTGTCGGGCAGACTGAGGCTGTACTGCCCCCACATGCCTGTGTATGTGTGTCTGTGTGTGTCTGTGTGTGTCTGTGTGTGTCTGTGTGTGTCTGTGTGTGTCTGTGTGTGCATGTGTGTGTATGTGTGTGTACTGACCCTGAGGGTGGCGATGACGGTTCCTGTTGGGGTGTTGTCGGGCAGACTGAGGCTGTACTGCCCCCACGTGCCTGTGTGCGTGTGTATGTGTGTGTATGTGTGTCTGTGTGTGTCTGTGTGTATGTGTGTACTGACCCTGAGGGTGGCGATGACGGTTCCTGTTGGGGTGTTGTCAGGCAGACTGAGGCTGTACTGCCCCCACGTGCCTGTGTGCGTGTGTATGTGTGTGTATGTGTGTCTGTGTGTATGTATGTGTGTACTGACCCTGAGGGTGACGATGACGGTTCCTGTCGGGGTGTTGTCAGGCAGACTGAGGCTGTACTGCCCCCACGTGCCTGTGTATGTGTGTATGTGTGTGTATGTGTGTGTATGTGTGTCTGTGTGTGTATGTGTGTACTGACCCTGAGGGTGGCGATGACGGTTCCTGTCGGGGTGTTGTCGGGCAGACTGAGGCTGTACTGCCCCCACGTGCCTGTGTATGTGTGCATGTGTGTCTGTGTGTCTGTGTGTGTCTGTGTATGTGTTTATATGTGTCTGTGTGTGTCTATGTGTGTCTGTGTGTCTGTGTGTCTGTGTGTATGTGTGTGTACTGACCCTGAGGGTGGCAATGACGGTTCCTGTCGGGGTGTTGTCGGGCAGACTGAGGCTGTACTGCCCCCACGTGCCTGTGTGAGTGTGTATGTGTGTTTGTGTGTCTGTGTGTCTGTGTGTCTGTGTGTGTCTGTGTGTGTACTGACCCTGAGGATGGCGATGACGGTTCCTGTCAGGGTGTTGTCAGGCAGACTGAGGCTCTACTGCCCCCACGTGCCTGTGTGCGTGTGTATGTGTGTCTGTGTGTCTGTGTGTATGTATGTGTGTACTGACCCTGAGGGTGGCGATGACGGTTCCTGTCGGGGTGTTGTCAGGCAGACTGAGGCTGTACTGCCCCCACGTGCCTGTGTATGTGTGTCTGTGTGTCTGTGTGTGTCTGTGTGTGTATGTGTGTGTACTGACCCTGAGGGTGGCGATGACGGTTCCTGTTGGGGTGTTGTCGGGCAGACTGAGGCTGTACTGCCCCCATGTGCCTGTGTATGTGTGTCTGTGTGTGTCTGTGTGTGTATGTGTGTACTGACCCTGAGGGTGGCGATGACACTTCCGGTCGGGGTGTTGTCGGGCAGACTGAGGCTGTACTGCCCCCACGTGCCTGTGTATGTGTGTGTCTGTGTGTGTATGTGTGTATGTTTGTCTGTGTGTGTCTGTGTGTCTGTGTGTCTGTGTGTGTCTGTGTGTGTCTGTGTGTGTCTGTGTGTCTGTGTGTGTATGTGTGTACTGACCCTGAGGGTGGCGATGACGGTTCCTGGTGGGGTTGTTGTCGGGCAGACTGAGGCTGTACTGCCCCCACGTGCCTGTGTGTGTATGTATGTGTGTGTATATGTGTCTGTGTGTGTATGTGTGGACTGACCCTGAGGGTGGCGATGACGGTTCCTGTCGGGGTGTTTTCGGGCAGACTGAGGCTGTACTGCCCCCAAGTGCCTGTGTATGTGTGTGTGTGTGTGTGTATGTGTGTCTGTGTGTGTCTGTGTCTGTCTGTGTGTGTCTGTGTGTGTCTGTGTGTGTCTGTGTGTGTATGTGTGTCTGTGTGTGTCGTGTGTGTATGTGTGTACTGACCCTGAGGGTGGCGATGATGCTTCCTGTTGGGGTGTTGTCGGGCAGACTGAGGCTGTACTGCCCCCATGTGCCTGTGTATGTATGTGTGTATGTGTGTGTCTGTGTGTATGTGTGTGTCTGTGTGTGTCTGTATGTGTACTGACCCTGAGGGTGGCGATGACGCTTCCTGTCGGGGTGTTGTCGGGCAGACTGAGGCTGTACTGAGTCTGGGGAAACACGGGCGCGTTGTCATTCAGGTCCTGCAGGTGAATTGTTACAGTCGCCGTGGCAGAACGCTGCTCAGACGTCCCGGATTCCCTAGCAACCACCTACAATGACATAGCAACGAAATCAGAACACGCAAATGACGGATAACTTGGAGGATGTGATCCGCTGGTTTTAGTGTGTACCGTTTACGTGACTGTTCGCTGCATCTTAAATGAACCCGATACACACCGCAAGGAACTGTCCTCTGACACACTCTCCAAGCACACCTTTTCAGTTTGTGTAACTGAATATGTGCAGGGAGAGTTCCACAATAGAGTTCCCTGGCTGTTCCCGGTCTGTAGTAAGGCTTGTTTTATTTCAAGTTGCATAGTCCGATGAAAACATCAAATTTTCAAAACCAAACCACTCACCTATATTTGATTCTACGTATCTAACCTAGATAATGGACTTATTAAGCACTTGTTGCCCTTTAGAAGGGATGCTGAGTGAATTTAATAGAACCTGTTTCTGCATAACCCTATGGTGTCAGAGTTTTGGCGTGCTTGCTGAAATTAGTCTCGCATGCTTGCGCCTCAAATATATCCAAGGTTAGCCATTTAAAATAAAAGTTACTGCAAACTAAAGTAAGGTAGATTATAACCATCAATTTAATATATTTATCTCAGAAAAATGGCCGAAGCTCAAGAGCATTGGACTATGCAACTTTAACGACGTCTGTAGAGTACATTTAGTTTCGTATCATCAGCTATTGCATGTCAAGCCCGGTATGTAAAGAATCCCACCCGTGACATAATTCATATATTAGATTCCGAGCTGAATGACCCAAATAGCCACAGCCTGATCGCAGAGACCCCCAGTCTGCATTAGGCCCTGAATAACTCCCAACCAAAATATAGTTTCAAGACATAAATGAATAATCATATTCAACGTGATAATTGGGAATAAATAAAGTTGCGTCGGTCATGTTATTGCATCTTTAATAAAAATAATCTCAGGGAATTAAAAGTCACCTGACTTCTTTGGTTTTGAAAGAAATAGATGCTTCCTCGCACTATGCCTAAGACACATTTCAAACAAAAACCAAAAATAACTTTAACACAAAAATGATTGAACAAAGAAAAGAAGCTTTTGAGACAAAAATAATTTAGCACAAAAAGGAAACATACAAAAATGAGTGAACACAAAAAAAGAGACTGACACAAATATGATTGAACAAAAAAGAAAAGACTTTGACACAAACGTGATTGGACAAAAGAAAAGACACAAAAAAAGAGACGAACAAAATGATTGAACAAAAAATAAAAGAGTGACTCAAAAATGGTTGAACAAAAAACAAAGACTTTGCCACAAGCTGGTTGCCATGACGACGCCTACCCTGACGACCTGTTGCCGGAAGCGGCTGACCTCGTAGTCCAGATGGCGCGAGTTGGCGACGACCAGGGAGACTGCGCACTGCCCGGTGCACTCACTCTGACTCAGGGAGAACGTCTGGTGCACGTCACCCTCCAAGGTGAGGCGGAACATGGAGTTGGTGCCCTGAAAGCAGGCTGCTCAGTCAGGGGTATTACACTGTGTACAGTGATGTGTAACAGTGCACGGTAACCTCAGTCAGGGGTATTACACTGTGTACAGTGATGTGTAACAGTGCACAGTAACCTCAGTCAGGGGTATTACACTGTGTACAGTGATGTGTAACAGTGCACGGTAACCTCAGTCAGGGGTATTACACTGTGTACAGTAACGTGTAACTGTGCAGTAATGTGTAACAGTGCACAGTAACCTCAGTCAGGGGTATCGCACTGTGTACAGTGACGTGTAACAGTGCAGTAATGTGTAACAGTGCACGGTAACCTCAGTCAGGGGTATTACACCATGTACAGTGACTTGTAATTGTGCAGTAATGCGTAACAGTGCACAGTAATGTGTGACAGTGCACAGTAATGTGTAACAGTGCACAGTAACCTCAGTCAAGGGTATTACACTGTGTACAGTGACTTGTACCTGTGCAGTAATGTGTAACAGTGCACAGTAATGTGTAACAGTGCACAGTAATGTGTAACAGTGCACAGTAACCTCAGTCAGGAGTATTACACTGTGTACAGTGACTTGTAATTGTGCAGTAATGTGCAACAGTGCACAGTAATGTGTAACAGTGCACAGTAATGTGTAACAGTGCACAGTAATGTGTATCAGTGCACAGTAACCTCAGTCAGGCGTATCGCACTGTGCACAGTGTAAACCCACCGGAACACAGGCACATCACACAGAGTGAGTGTCACAATGCACAGTTACGTGTCACAATACATGGTAAATGTCACAGTACATGGTAAGTGTCACAGTACACAGTAAGTGTCACAGTACACAGTATGTGTCACAGTACACGGTAAGTGTCACAATACACAGTAAGTGTCACAATACACAGTAAGTGTCACAATACACAGTAAGTGTCACAGTACATGGTAAGTGTCACAGTACATGGTAAGTGTCACAGTACACAGTATGTGTCACAGTACACGGTAATTGTCACAATACACAGTAAGTGTCACAATACACAGTAAGTGTCACAGCACACGGTAAGTGTCACAATACACGGTGAGTGTCACAGTACACAGTAAGTGTCATAATACACAGTAAGTGTCATAGTACACGGTAAGTGTGATTATACACAGTAAGTGTCACAGTACACTGTAAGTGTCACAGTACACAGTAAGCGTCACAGTACACAGTAAGTGTCACAATACACAGTAAGTGTCACAATACACAGTAAGTGTCACAGTACACAGTAAGTGTCACAGTACACAGTAAGTGTCACAATACACAGTAAGTGTCACAATACACAGTAAGTATCACAGTACACGGTAAGTGTGATAATAAACAGTAAGTGTCACAGTACACTGTAAGTGTCACAATACACAGTACGTGTCACAGTACACAGTAAGTGTCACAGTACACAGTAAGTGTCACAATACACAGTAAGTGTCACAGTACACAGTAAGTGTCACAGCACATGGTAAGTGTCACAATACACAGTAAGTGTCACAGTACATGGTAAGTGTCACAGTAAATGGTAAGTGTCACAATACACAGTAAGTGTCACAATACACAGTAAGTGTCACAATACACAGTAAGTGTCACAATACATAGTAAGTGTCACAGTACACAATAAGTGTCACAATACATATTAAGTGTCACAGTACATTGTAATTGTCACAATACACAGTAAGTGTCACAGTCCATGGTAAGTGTCACAGTACATGGTAAGTGTCACAATACACAGTAAGTGTCACAGTCCATGGTAAGTGTCACAATACACCGTAAGTGTCACAATACACAGTAAATGTCACAATAGACAGTAAGTGTCACAGTACACAGTAAGTGTCACAGTACATGGTAAGTGTCACAATACACAGTAAGTGTCACAGTGCATGGTAAGTGTCACATTACATGGTAAGTGTCACAATATACAGTAAGTGTCACAATACACAGTACGTGTCACAATACACAGTAAGTGTCACAATACACAGTAAGTGTCACTATACACAGTAAGTGTCACAATACACATTAAGTGTCAGAGTACATTGTAATTGTCACAATACACAGTAAGTGTCACAGTCCATGGTAAGTGTCACAGTACATGGTAAGTGTGACAATACACAGTAAGTGTCACAGTCCATGGTAAGTGTCACAATACATGGTAAGTGTCACAGTACATGGTAAGTGTCACAATACACAGTATGTGTCACAGTACATGGTAAGTGTCACAATACACGGTGTCACAGTACATGGTAAGTGTCACAATACACAGTAAGTATCACAATACACAGTGACATGTCACAATAAGTGTCACATACACAGTAACATGTCGCAATACACATCAGAGTAAACATCAACGTGTCACAGTGCACAGTAACGTGTCACAGTGCACGGTAACGTGTCACAGTGCACATTAACGTGTCACAGTGCACAGTAACGTGTGACAGTGCACAGTGACGTGTGGCAGTGCACAGTAACGTGTGACAGTGCACATTAGCGTGTCACAGTGCACAGTAACGTGTGACAGTGCACAGTAATGTGTCACAGTGTACAGTAATGCGTCACAATACATGGTAACGTGTCACAGTGCACTGTTGCACAATTACAAGTCACTGTACAGTGCACAGTAACGTGTCACAGTGCACGGTAACGTGTCACAGTGCACAGTAAGGTGTGACAGTGCACAGTGACGTGTGACAGTGCACAGTAACGTGTCACAGTGCACAGTGAGGTGTGAGAGTGCACAGTAACGTGTCACAGTGCATAGTAACGTGCCACTGTGCACAGTAACGTGTGACAGTGCACATCAGCGTGTGACAGTGCACATTAGCGTGCCACAGTGCACATTAACGTGTGACAGTGCACATTAACGTGTCACAGTGCACAGTAACGTGTGACAGTGCACAGTAACGTGTGACAGTGCACAGTAAAGTGTCACAGTGCACAGTAACGTGTCACAGTGCACATTAATATGTCACAGTGCACAGTAACGTTTGACAGTGCACAGTAACGTGTGGCAGTGCACAGTAACGTGTGACAGTGCATAATAACGTGTGACAGTGCATAATAACGTGTGACAGTGCACTGTAAAGTGTGACAGTGCAGAGTAACGTGTGACAGTGCACAATACCGTATGACAGTGCATAATAACGTGTGCCAGTGCACAGTAACGTGTCACGGTGCACAGTAACGTGTCACAGTGCACGGTAACGTGTCACAATACACAGTAACGTGTGGAAGTGCACAGTAACGTGTCACAGTGCACGGTAACGTGTCACAGTGCACAATGACGTGTGACAGTGCACATTAACGTGTGACAGTGCACAGTAACGTGTGACAGTGCACAGTAACGTGTCACAGTGCACATTAATATGTCACAGTGCACAGTAACGTTTGACAGTGCACATTAACGTGTGGCAGTGCACAGTAACGTGTGGCAGTGCACAGTAACGTGTGACAGTGCATAATAACGTGTGACAGTGCATACTAACGTGTGACAGTGCACTGTAAAGTGTGACAGTGCAGAGTAACGTGTGACAGTGCACAATAACGTATGACAGTGCATAATAACGTGTGACAGTGCACAGTAACGTGTCACGGTGCACAGTAACGTGTCACAGTGCACGGTAACGTGTCACAATACACAGTGACGTGTGGCAGTGCACAGTAACGTGTCACAGTGCACGGTAACGTGTCGCAGTGCACAATGACGTGTGACAGTGCACAGTAACGTGTGACAGTGCACAGTAACGTGTCACAGTGCACAGTAACGTGTCACAGTGCACAATAATATGTCACAGTGCACAGTAACGTGTGACAGTGCACAGTAACGTGTGACAGTGCGCAGTAACGTGTGACAGTGCATACTAACTTGTGACAGTGCATAATAACGTGTGACAGTGCACTGTAAAGTGTGACAGTGCAGAGTAACGTGTGACAGTGCACAATAACGTATGACAGTGTATAATAACGTGTGACAGTGCAGAGTAACGTGTCACGGTGCACAGTAATGTGTCACGGTGCACAGTAACGTGTGACAGTGCACAGTACAGTGTGACAGTGCACAGTAACGTGTGACAGTGCACGGTAACGTGTGACAGTGCACGGTAACGTGTCACAGTGCACGGTAACGTGTCACAGTGCACATTGACGTGTGGCAGTGCACAGTAACGTGTCACAGTGCACGGTAACGTGTCACAGTGCACACTGACGTGTGACAGTGCACAGTAACGTGTCACAGTGCACAGTAACGTGTGGCAGTGCACAGTAACGTGTCACAGTGCACAGCAACATGTCACAGTGCACAGTAACGTGTGACAGTGCACAGTAACGTGTGACAGTGCACAGTAACGTGTGACAGTGCACAGTAATGTGTGACAGTGCAGAGTAATGGTAATATCAATAATATCAATTAACATAAATAATTAGAACAATTCCCTTCCGTTTTTAATACTCGCATGATGCGTTATACATCACATACCTTATTGTACATTTGCTGTTTGAAAAGTGGAGTGAATTACAGATGCTTACCTCGTCGGTGTCCTTGACGAGCATGTTGAGGCCGGGCAGCTGAGTGTTCACACCGAGGCCTTCTGGGACGGTCAGTTGGAAGCTTCCTGACGGTACGAACTGCGGTCTGTTGTCGTTGCGGTCCCTGATCGTGACGCTGACAGTCGTTCGTGCCCGGGACGCCGTCTCCCGCCCGTTCACCAGCTCAATCGCCTGAAGAAAGTTTGTTTTATTTAACAACACCTCTAGAGCGCATTGATTTTTATCATCGGCTATTGGACATCAAACGTATGGTCATTCTGACATATTTCTTTGGAGAACACCCGCTTCCGCCACATAGGCTACTTTTTCCGATAAGCAGCAAGGGGTCTTTTCTACGCACTTCCCCATAGACAGGACAGCACATACCGCAGCCTTTCATTAACCCGTTGGGGACCACTGGTTCTATCGCCTGAGGAACACAGGAGGAGCTGTGTGTGTGAGTGAGTCTGCAGTTGTCGTCATTATGTGACGGGCTTTCAACTCATAACACGGGACCTTCCTGTGTGCGGGTGTGTGCGCGTGTGTGCGCGTGTGGGTGCGCGTGTGTGCGAGTGGGTGTGTGAGTGTGTGCGCATGTGGGTGCGTGTGTATGAAGAACTGTTTCACACTGAGTTTTCACACGACACTCGGTGACATCACAAGTGTCTTGGTTATATCAGGGCCCGTATTCATGTGGTGGTGCCAGGGCCTTAACTGCGGCTAGGGTAGCTCCACCCGGCTAACGGTGGAAAATTCTTATTCATGTGCCGGTGCCAGCGCTAACCGCCGACCATAGCCTAGGCTAAGCTACCCCAGTTTCAAAACACGTTTAACTGCAAGCCGCATCGGTTAGTGTGGCGGGCGCCGATATATTACAGCCAAATCTTTTCAATGCGATCATATTTAACAGAATTACATACGCAATAAGTGAAATTTTATCAATTTATCCCTAAATTTGAACCGATATTAACGCCACCGCCACATTGGCAGCGTTATGCATATTGTCGAATTGACGAATGTAAAGTAAACAAATTGCCGCCGCCTTGACGTCGATATCCATACTGTCACATATCAACAAAACACACATCGCCGCCGCCACCGCCACCGAATCGGCAGCAATATATTAGGCCCAAATCTATTCAATGCTGTCATATTTAACAGAATTACATATGCCATAAATGAAATTTTATCAATTTAACCCTAAATTCGAACTGATATTAACGCCGCCGCCACATTGGCGGCCTTATTCATATTGTCGAATCTACGGATTTCCCAAATCTATAAATAAGTCCACGGTTAGCTATCTGCCCCGGCTAGTACATTGGTGCATACCACTTGACCTATTTCTCCAACCCGCCGCTAGCCACGGATAGCTACCCCAGAGCTAGAGTGTAGCACCGGCTACGCCTGGCACCACTACATGAATACAGGCCCTGGTGTATACAGATATCTACATTAGAAGTGTCTTTGTTACATCTTGTTTATAAAGACGGCTGCACTAAATGTGTATTTGTCACATTTAGTGAATAAAGGTGGCTACATGAGAAGTGACTTTGTCACATTTAGTTAATAAAGATGGCTACATAAGAAGTGTCTATGTTACATATGGCGTATAAAGACAGCTACATCCCATTCCATATCCAGCTGCGTTAAATAAACACACTTGGAGCTGCATAGTCTGATCATAGCATCTCATTGTCTAAACCTGCATTTGACATTAAATATACACACTTGGAGACGCATAGTCTGATCAAAGCCTGACATTGTCTAAACCTAGATTTGATGTTAAATAAACACACTTGGAGACGCATAGTCTGATCAAAGCCTGACATTGTCTAAACCTAGATTTGACGTTAAATCAACACACTTGGAGCCGCATAGTCTGATCAAAGCCTACACATCCAACTGAGATAGCGGTGCATTTATAATTGTTGTTTGCTTGTTGTGTAGTACATCCTAGCAACATCGGACGGGTACCGACTTGTGACAGTGCCATACACACTCATGGCAACTTTTTAGTGCTGCCCCACTGGGAGACCAGTTTGCCAGCACCATTACCTGATATCCCACCCAGTCACATTATCCTGACACCGAGCCAACCAGTCCTTGCCCTATCCTATTAATGCCGAGCGCCAGGCTAGGTAGTGAAAAGTATCAATTTGATAAGTGATTGGTTTGACTCAGCGACATGCAGACTCACCTCGACGTCGAACTCGTACACGCCGGGCCAGCTTTCACGGTCGATGTTTCCGTTCGAGTAAATCGGGACGACGTACAGCGGGTTGGGCGAGTTGTCGGAACGCGGACTGCCCAACCGGAACCAGCCCTGACCATCTGTCAACACAGTCACGTGTTAGCGGTCACGTGGGGAGGGGGGCAGCTTGTCTCAGTTAGTAGCACCAGTAATCAAACATGTCATTATTCATTCTATTATTAATTTTATTATATTTTATTTCAATTTCTTTAAAGCTGCATAGTCCGATGAAGCATCAAATTTTCAAAACTAAAACAATTATGTAGATTTGATTCTACGTATCTAACTTTGATCACGAGTCACTTATTAAGCATTTGTTGCCAAACAGAAGGGACTCCTGAGATGCTTTAATACTACGTATCTAACTTTGATCACGAGTCACTTATTAAGCATTTGTTGCCAAACAGAAGGGACTCCTGAGATGCTTTAATAGAGCTCTTACCGCAGAAGCCTAATTTGACGTTTGCACTTCAAATATCTCAAAACTTAGACATCTCAAATAAAAGTTACTTCAAACTAAAGTAATGTAGATTGTAACAATCAATTTAATGTATTTATCTCAGAAAAATGACAGAAACTGAAAACCATCGGACTATGCACCTTTAAGGTCCATGTAACTATGTTCTATTCTCTCCTTCTAAGTTTACCAAGTTCATTTATTTTGCTTGAAATAATAATAAAAATGATAATAATGATGATAACGATAATAAGGATGATAATAATAATAAATAATAGTAATCAATCTTTTTAAAGAATAGAGAATAAGGGTAAGCTATACCCCCTGCTCCCGACAGGTGAGATTACAGAAATCCCAAGTCACGGGTCTAAGTTTAATTACACTAGGTTTATTAAGTCATCTTCTTTTCTTTGTCCATAATGTTTGATTCTTAATCTATCAGTGGAGACTGCAAGTATACACGTGCACTTATTGAGAGAGTAGGAAGCATCTTGAGTGTACAACCACCAGGCACCAGAGTCGCCATCCAATATTAACCAGATGAATAATAATATTATATAATGTATAATATATCATTATATAATAATTATTATTAACTAAATACAAAACTGATCGAATTATAGCGTTTTAGAAAACATTATATGGGTCTTAAGCATAATTAAAAACGGGTATTTAAATTCGAATTACAGAGATGAGTCTGAGCATTGAGAGACATTCTCTTCTTTAATGAAGTCTCATCATCCAACACTTCGTTGTGGCTTGGAAGGTAATCCTCCTTCCATCACACTTCCCCAATTCTCCCCTCAGATTAACATGATTCACAAAATGAACCAACATACCACCAAAACAAAAATGAAGAAATTTCAACCACACAGAATTGAAAAATTCTCATATCTATAATAATTTGTGGGGAAGGTTAAAAAAGAACACCAAAATAGTCTCACTGCTTCCACTTGGTTCTCGGTGTCGAAATTTAAGCAATTCACATCTTCCTTTACACATAGATAATAATCGTGCACTTCTGAGATAGTTAATTGGGGTTTTACGTCATAGAAACATCTGTGGTCATATCAGGTACCGTAATCACTTGGGGGAGTGGGCACTCTTGGTGGTGGCTTTATACTACTACCTCACTGAGATACCATGCCACCATGCTGCAATATACTGCTCAGTCCCAGTATCTTGACACTGGGTTGGCCAGTGCTTGCCTTATAGTAGCAATTCAGTACGAGTTAAACCACCACAAATACGCAGTTTTGTACATGTTTGCGTTGACTCGGCCGGGGATTGAACCTACAACCTTCCATATTGGAAATAGCCCCTTTCCCACCACCGGGAAATCTCATCTGGCTGACGAAATAAGCAAAACCTTCATTGATGGCTCAAACTGACTTTTGTACAATATGGGATATTAGTCGAACACTTAGAAGCAGTCTATAGAAGAGCTAAGACGAGTTCTTGTCCATAGTTCTTTTCCCAGTGAACATATTCCACAAATAACATTGAGGGGAAGCGATTGGATGCTGGGGAACCTTTTTGAAGAACAGAAGACAAGTTAGAATCGTCACCACTTAGACTGGAGGCTGTGTAATGATTGCATGCCATTTATACACGAGTCATGCACTTATAAAAGAGCTTTAATCACAATGAATCTACACCAGCAAAACAGAGCGCCATGCCTACACACAGGAGACTGTACACAACAACACTCTCCAAGCACAATCACCATGCCGCTACACTGATTGTCTACAGTTCAAGTCAAGCTTGTTTTATTTAACGATGCCTCTAGAGTGCATGGGTTTTTATCATCGGCTATTGGATGTCAAACTTATGGTCATTCTGACATTTTCTTTTTGAGGAAACCGACTGCCACCACATAGGCTACTCTTTGCGATAAGCAGCAAGGGGTCTTTTATATGCACTTTCCCACAGACAGGACAGCGCATACCACAGCCTTTGATGAACCAGTTGTGGACCACTGGTTGGAATGGAAAATAGCCCAAACTGCAAATGGGTCCACTGAGCAGGATCAACAGGATGACCTTCAACTTCACAGGTGGACACTCTACCGCCTGAGCTATGTCCCGCTCCCAGGATCCGGTTAAAAAAACCTGCTTGGAGAGTGGAGAACCATTGCTTATTTCTAACCAATCAGAGAGGAGGGGTTCACTACGCACTACCCTAGGCGTCGGACGGTGTTAAGTAAAGGAGGGGGTGTTTGGTTATGTGCAGAGATTATGTTGGTTTAACTGGACGGAGAGCTTAACGACTACAAGGCTCGAGCGTTCTGTTAATCAGAGCGTGACGGCTCCTGCCACACTCATTGAACCATGAACTGGAACGATGCAAAACACGTAAGGCAGGTCAATGTTGCACAGTCGGATAAAAGCGTCCACTTGAAGGAATCCCCTTCTAAACAGCAAAAACTGCTTAATAAGGCATTCACTTGAAGGTATCCCCTTCTAAACAGCAACAACTGCTTAATAAGGCATTCACTTGAAGGTATCCCCTTCTAAACAGCAACAATTGCTTGATAAGGCATTCACTTGAAGGTATCCCCTTCTAAGCAGCAACAACTGCTTAATAAGGCATTCACTTGAAGGTATCCCCTTCTAAACAGCAACAATTACTTAATAAGGCATTCACTTGAAGGTATCCCCTTCTAAACAGCAACAATTGCTTAATAAGGCATTCACTTGAAGGTATCCCCTTCTAAGCAGCAACAACTGCTTAATAAGGCATTCACTTGAAGGAATCCCCTTCTAAGCAGCAACAACTGCTTGATAAGGCATTCACTTGTAGGTATCCCCTTCTAAGCAGCAACAACTGCTTAATAAGGCATTCACTTGAAGGTAACCCCTTCTAAGCAGCAACAATTGCTTAATAAGGCATTCACTTGAAGGAATCCCCTTCTAAACAACAACAACTGCTTGATAAGGCATTCACTTGAAGGTATCCCCTTCTAAGCAGCAACAACTGCTTAATAAGGCATTCACTTGAAGGTAACCCCTTCTAAGCAGCAACAATTGCTTAATAAGGCATTCACTTGAAGGTATCCCCTTCTAAACAGCAACAACTGCTTAATAAGGCATTCACTTGAAGGTATCCCCTTCTAAACAGCAACAATTGCTTAATAAGGCATTCACTTGAAGGTATCCCCTTCTAAGCAGCAACAACTGCTTAATAAGGCATTCACTTGAAGGTATCCCCTTCTAAGCAGCAACAACTGCTTAATAAGGCATTCACTTGAAGGTATCCCCTTCTAAACAGCAACAACTGCTTAATAAGGCATTCACTTGAAGGTATCCCCTTCTAAACAGCAACAACTGCTTAATAAGGCACTCACTTGAAGGTATCCCCTTCTAAACAGCAACAACTGCTTAATAAGGCATTCACTTGAAGGTATCCCCTTCTAAACAGCAACAATTGCTTAATAAGGCATTCACTTGAAGGTATCCCCTTCTAAACAGCAACAATTGCTTAATAAGGCATTCACTTGAAGGTATCCCTTCTAAACAGCAACAAATGCTTAATAAGGCATTCACTTGAAGGTATCCCCTTCTAAACAGCAACAATTGCTTAATAAGTGTCCCAGTGTCCAAGTGACATATGTAGGTTCAAATCTAGATGACTCTTTTGCTTTTGAGAAGTTCATCAACTTCTTAAAAGCAAAACACATAACAAGCATAATATGAACAGGTCCTTCGACAACATGGACAGGCGCCCAGCTTCCACATGTGCTGATACGCAGCTGCGTACCTACCACCTGAGATTACTTATATAGATTTGTTATTATTAAAATATATGATGGTTTATAGTTTTTTTCCCCAACGCGTTATATTCCAATAGCGTTTTATTCAATCTGCGTACCACCTGGAATTCCCAAGCTAAGCCCCAGTAGACAAACAGCAAATCCAAATTAATTAACAAAAGTGAATATAGGTTACCCTTAAACGAACATAAATATATCAAACTGCAATTAATTAAATTAACAAGGAGCACACTGCTTAGATATGTAGAGTTTATACGAAACGGTTCGTTTAAAGAAATTTAGGAGAAAAAACATCAACTAATATATTTAACAAAGAGCACAGCTCGATGCCTAACTGCAGTTGCGATGTTCCACAAAAACAAAATGGCGGCACCCACCTTCACCTCGCGCGATTTTGACCCTGAGCGGCTTCGAGCCCCGATCTCCGTCGTGCACTTTGAGTTCGCCAACTTGAGTGTTCTGAAAAGTGTTCAACAAACACTTCACTAAACGCTCTTTGGGTGTTTTTTTGGTGATGACTTATTTACTCTGTCCATAACGAGTAAGTCGCATCACGGCTTGTTTTCATCACTGAACAGAAATAGTCTCAATTTGGCAGTTGCATTGTCATCTTAGCTGTTAGTGGCTAGCCTTAATTAAGTATGTTTTTTGGGGTGCGACATTTGCAACATTTTGGTATATACCTATCCTCTGCGCTAGTGTAATTAGAGATACTCAGTTTATGCTGTGACATTGTGAGGTCAGGGTATGAGGTCATTTGAAGAATTGTTAGGAGGTAGGTCTTGAATGATGGTCGTGAGTGCACGCAGACTACATCAGATGACCTCGCAACCTTTGTTCTTAGAAAATTACTGCAAGCCCATCAAATTTTCAAAACCAGAACCCTTATCTAGATTTACTTCTGCATATCCAACTGAGATACTGATTCACTTATTAAGCATTTGTTTCCACCGAGAGGGGAGTACTGAGTCAATTTAATAGAACCTGCTACTGCATAATCCTATGGTGTCAGAGTGTTGGCGTGCTTTCCAAAACTAATTTTTACATGTTTTTACTTCAAATATCTCCAAAGGTTGCCATTTAAAATATAAGTTACTTCAAGCTGAAGTAAGGTAGATAACAATCAGTTGACTATATTTATCTCATAAAATGACAGAACCTCAAGACCACCGAATTATGCAGCTTTAATATAGACTAGAGATGAGTGGACACAGGCTTCTAAAGGAGCTCCACCATATCACACGGAATACTAAGTCAATTTAATAGAACCTGGTACTGCTAAAGCTTATGATGTCTGACAATCTTAATGTGCACACCAAATTTGACATGTTTTCACTTCAAATATCTCTAGAGTTAACCCGTTAAAATAATAGTCAGCCAAACTAATGTAAAGGGTCACAAATAAACAACCACTGATCTAAAGGCCAGGGCTGACAGTTCTAACTGCCTGACAGTTCTAACTGCCTGACAGTTCTAACTGCCTGACAGTTCTAACTGCCTGACAATTCTAGCTGACTGACAGTTCTAACTGCCTGACAGTTCTAACTGCCTGACAGTTCTAACTTCCTGACAGTTCTAACGGACCGATAGTTCTAACAGACCGACAGTTCTAATGGACTGACAGTTCTAACTGCCTGACAGTTCTAACTACCTGACAGTTCTAACGGCGGACAGTTCTAACGGCTGGCAGTTCTAACTGACTGACAGTTCTAACTGACCGACAGTTCTAACTGACTGACAGCTGACGGTTCGAACTGCCTGACGGTTCGAACTGCCGGACGGTTCTAACTGCCTGACAGTTCTAACTGCCTGACAGTTCTAACTGACTGACAGTTCTAACTGACTGACAGTTCTAACTGACTGACAGTTCTAGCTGACTGACAGTTCTAACTGACTGACAGTTTTAACTGACTGACAGCTGACGGTTCGAACTGCCTGACGGTTCGAACTGCCGGACGGTTCTACCTGACTGACAGTTCTACCTGACTGACAGTTCTAACGCCTGCATGGTGCTCACCCTGTTGATGCCTTCGAAGATGTTGATCTGGACGGGCGTGTTGGTGAAGCGGGGCCCGCTTCCGCCCTGCGCGCGCACCGTTATCGACACCATGGCGTAGGAGGTCCGGCGCGGGGACCCACTATCCTGCAGGACACACGGACAGTAAGATCAAGGACACCGAGGTGACGGCAGGAACAAGCGGCTACATGAAGGTCACGTGGGCAATGTTTCTGTATGAATGCACCATATTTAGTAATGTATAATGTGTTATAATATGTGCATTCATAATGAAGGGTTCAGGCGCAAAGACCAACAAATGCCATCTGGGCTGAAAAGTGAAATGAAACCAGGATTACCATGTTTGAGGTGAAGCTGCCATCGTTCCAATAATCAAAGCAGTTTTGTTCGCAAAAGCTGCCGCATCGCCTACATAACGCCCTACTCAATATGAAATTAATACACTTTAACTGGAAAACACAACAACAAATTCTATTTGACAGAAAACAACTAAAATGAATTTGCAGGTTTTTTTTCCCCGTATGGACCTTTTATATTATATGTTACTAGCAATGAAAGCGCTAAAAAAAAAAGAATTAAAGATTGATGATTGATTGATTGGTGGTTGCTTTGCACTGTGTCGGCAGCATAGGCCATATTCACGGCGAGAAATGTTTGTTTTTTGTTCAAACCATCGCTTTTACATGTAAAAGCAGACAATCAATGATGTGCCAATAGACACTCATTAAATTAGAAAGCTCACAATCATATATCTGTGGTCAAGGGAAACAAATTCCCATAGAAAATGAAAAGTTTTATTAATAATTGATAGAATCTATTTAGTAAACTATATGAAGTGGTACAGTCCAGCTGCCCTCAAAAAGGCTAAAATGTTTTCCTGTTTTACCTTAGTAAAAAGGTGATGCATCCTGTCTGCAGTGTAGAACTGTTGGCGCAGGGCCAAAAAATCAACGCAACTTAGTGAAATGTGTTTGATTGTCAGCGGGGATTGACACCCAATACATTCAGGGGGAGGTTCCCCCTTGAGCAGAAAAGTATGTGTAAGACACGAGTGGCCAATACGGCAGCGGCTAAGGACCACTTGGTCCTTAAAGAAGGGAAGTAAATAAAGAAGAAGGACTAAGAACCCCTGCCTCCACTGTGACTGCGTTTGACCTACTTACGACAGCTGCGATCGTGAGGGTGTAGCGTCTGACGTCACTGGTGGTCAGTTGCTGCCTCAGCAATATGGAGGCCATGTAGTTGCCTTCCCTGACTCGGGACGCCGTCACGTCGAACAGGTTACATGCTTCCCGCGCCTGGGGACGTACACACAAAACTACAAGTTGATGCTGACAGTTTGCACAATGCGGCGTAAACACAACACTTTAAGTTAACGCGGACAGTTCGCACGATGTGCCATAAACACGAAACGTCAAGTTTTTTTGTTTTTGTTTGTTTGTTGATGCTGTGTTTATACTGTCCATAGCATGTAAGCTCGAGTCTGGGGCTTGTTTTCAATGCTGGCCAGCTGTAGTAGTGCTTTAATCGTATAACACAGTCAGAGGTGATAATATGGTTTTTTTTTGTTTCTCACACAGTAGCAGGTACATGGTGATTATTTGGTATCAGATGTTCTGATAGGTATATTGTTTTTATTTTCTGATCACCCTTGTAGTGGGTGTAAGTAGTATATGAAGTATAATAGATTTTTGTTTTTTGTTTTTTGTTTTACTACTACTTATGAACTAGCCTACTCTACATTTATAGGCTTGTACGTAGTTTGTAGATGTTCATTATCTACTGAGGGTGGTCCAGATTACCCCGTTGGGGCAGCCCGATTTGATACTTCAAGTTAACACGGACAGTTCGCATGACGCGCCGTAAACACGACACTTCAAGTTAACGCGGACAGTTTGCATGACGTGCCGTTAACATGAAACTTCAATTTAACACAAACAGTTCACACGACGCGCCCTAAATAGACACTTCAAGTTGATGCTGACAGTTTGCACGATGCGCCCTAAACACAACACTTTAAGTTGATGTGGACAGTTCACACGATGTGCTGTAAGCACAAAACTTCAAGTGAAAGCTGACAGTTTGCACGACACACCGTGAACACGACACTTCAAGTTGACGATGATAGTTCAAACATTTTCTTTTGAATAGGCATTGTAACAAAACATGATATACATAATATACAATGCACACAATGCATATAAATCGTATATAATGAAAGTATATACTATAAACATACATGGCTGTTCACTTCCCACACAGATCTTCGTTTCAACTATATATATATATATGTATAGATAATATAATATATAATATAAATCGGGATTCTCCGTGAGGTGATGGAAAGAACAAAGAGGACTATTGTGGATTGAGAGTTTATTTTCTCCTGACAACGGAAATATAGCCATATCGTTATCAAATATAAAACTTTTTCATGCAAAGTGAATTGGTCGTAGTAAGCGCAGAAGTACCAAGAACCGGCGGTGGTGGCGCCACCATAGCCCCATAGACCGCCGCTTATGGGCCACCCTGCTGGGTGGTCTTGTATTGGATAATAAACCAGAATATAAGCGTGTACAGTAATAAACAATAATCGACCTCATACGGAACATTTATACCCGTATACCCATATACTAGCACAATGTAACATTCACAAATAAGGGACAGAGTTGCGCGGCCGAGAAAGTCTCAAAGTTCTTTCTCAGTTATCAGTTATTCCATCAGAAAAAAAGAAATTTCTGGTTTGATAAACATTATCAATATTACCAAAAATATATAATGGAAAGCTTAAATTTGTTGAAGGAAGTTTTGAAATGAATGTTCATATATGTGACTATATGACCATGTGACTATACAAAACATGAAAATGTGACCACGTGACCATGCTACCATATGATCATGTGACCATGTGACTACATGACCACGTGAGCATGTGACTATATGACCAGTAACTGTAACCATATGACTAAATGACCATGTGACTACATGTGAATGTGGTTATGTTGTACAACTATGTGACTAGATGACTACATGACCATAGCCAAATGACTGTGTGTGTGACCACGTGACTATGTGACCATCCAACAAGGCACCCATGTGCCGACTATGTGGTTATGCGACATTATAGCTATGTGACTACGTGACTAGGTGACTATATGACTATACAGCTATGTGACAACACAATCTGAGAGCTGCTCGCTACAAGTGGCTGCTGAAACAGCCTAGTCTACACTGCACCGACTCCTTCAGACAGGCGGGAGGCTGGGGTGAAGCGGTGGGGCCGTCACGGTCTGGTGAGTTACGGCGTACACATGCAGGTGGTCGGGAAGGGGGGGGGGGCAACATGGAGGGCACGGGGGGGGGGGGAGCGAGGGAAGGGTGAAATGGAGTGAAGTGATTTGATTGAGGTTTGATGCTTTCGTCGCATGTTGCAGCTTTAATAATTACTCGGAGTGAAAACTACAACAGCAAAGTGAGGCGAGAGGATGTTGGTGGACACTATGGGAAGTCTGGGCAGGGAACGCAGGGAGGGGACGCAGAAGGGAAGGCAGGGAGGGAAGGCAGGGAGGGAAGGCAGGGATGGAATGCAGGGAGGAAAGGCAGGGAGGGAAGGCAGGGATGGAAGGCAGGGAGGGAAGGCAGGGATGGAAGGCAGGGAGGAAAGGCAGGGAGGGAAGGCAGGGAGGGAAGGCAGAAGAGAAGCAGGGAGGGAAGGCAGGGAGGGAAGGCAGGGAGGGAAGGCAGGGAAGGGACGCAGAAGAGAAGCAGGGAGGGAAGGCAGGTAGGGAAGTCAGGGAGGGAAGGCAGGGAGGGAAGGCAGGGAGGGGATGCAGAAGAGAAGCAGGGAGGGAAGGCAGGGAGGGAAGGCAGGGAGGGAAGGCAGGGAGGGAAGGCAGGGAGGGAAGGCAGGGAAGGAGAAGCAGGAGGGAAGGCAGGGAGGGAAGGCAGGGAGGGACGCAGAAGAGAAGCAGGGAGGGAAGGCAGGGAGGGAAGGCAGGGAGAGGAAGGGATGGAGAAGAGAAGGCAGGGAGGGAAGGCAGGGAGGGAAGGCAGGGAGGGAAGGCAGGGAGGGAAGGCAGGGAGGGAGGCAGAAGAGAAGCAGGGAGGGAAGGCAGGGAGGGAAGGCAGGGAGGGGACGCAGAAGAGAAGCAGGGAGGGAAGGCAGGGAGGGAAGGCAGGGATGGAAGGCAGGGAGAGAAGGCAGGGAGAGAAGGCAGGGAGGGAAGGCAGGGAGGGAAGGCAGGGATGGAAGGCAGGGAGAGAAGGCAGGGAGGGAAGGCAGGGAGGGAAGGCAGGGAGGGAAGGCAGGGAGGGACACATACAGGGAAGGCAGGGAGGGAAGGCAGGGAGGGAAGGCAGGGATGGAAGGCAGGAAGGGAAGGCAGAAGAGAAGCAGGGAGGGAAGGCAGGGAGGGAAGGCAGGGAGGGACGGCAGGGAGGGATGCAGAAGAGAAGCAGGGAGGGAAGGCAGGGAGGGAAGGCAGGGATGGAAGGCAGGGAGAGAAGGCAGGGAGAGAAGGCAGGGAGGGAAGGCAGGGAGGGAAGGCAGAAGAGAAGCAGGGAGGGAAGGCAGGGAGGGAAGGCAGGGAGGAGAAGGCAGGGAGGGAAGGCAGGGAGGGAAGGCAGGGAGGGAAGGCAGGGAGAGAAGGCAGGGAGGGAAGGCAGGGAGGGAAGGCAGGGAGGGAAGGCAGGGAGGGAAGGCAGGAGAGGAAGGCAGGGAGGGAAGGCAGAGAGGGAAGGCAGGGAAGGAAGGCAGGGAGGGAAGGCAGGGAGGGAAGGCAGGGAGGGGACACAGACAGGGAAGGCAGGGAGGGAAGGCAGGGAGGGAAGGCAGGGAGGGAAGGCAGAAGAGAAGCAGGGAGGGAAGGCAGGGAGGGAAGGCAGGGAGGGAAGGCAGGGAGGGACGGCAGGGAGGGGATGCAGAAGAGAAGCAGGGAGGGAAGGCAGGGAGAGAAGAGGGGGAGAGAAGGCAGGGAGGGAAGGCAGGGAGGGAAGGCAGGAGAGGGAGAGGCAGGGATGGAAGGCAGGGAGAGAAGGCAGGGAGAGAAGGCAGGGAGGGAAGGCAGGGATGGAAGGCAGGGAGAGAAGGCAGGGAGGGAAGGCAGTGAGGGAAGGCATGGAGGGAAGGCAGGGAGGGAAGGCAGGGAGGGACAGAGACAGGGAAGGCAGGGAGGGAAGGCAGGGAGGGAAGGCAGGGAGGGAAGGCAGGGAGGGAAGGCAGGGAGGGAAGGCAGGGAGGGAAGGCAGGGAGGGAAGGCAGGGAGGGAAGGCAGGGAGGGAAGGCAGAAGAGAAACAGGGAGGGAAGGCAGGGAGGGAAGGCAGGGAGGGAAGGCAGAAGAGAAGCAGGGAGGGAAGGCAGGGAGGGAAGGCAGGGAGGGAAGGCAGGGAGGGAAGGCAGGGAGGGAAGACAGAAGAGAAGCAGGGAGGGAAGGCAGGGAGGGAAGGCAGGGAGGGGATGCAGAAGAGAAGCGGGGAGGGAAGGCAGGGAGGGAAGGCACGGAGAGAAGGCAGGGAGGGAAGGCAGGGAGGGAAGGCAGACAGGGAAGGCAGGGAGGGAAGGCAGGGAGGGAAGGCAGGGAGGGAAGGCAGGGAGGGAAGGCAGACAGGGAATGCTGGACGTGGATGTAATGAAAGTAGGTCAAACCTGGGCAACCGTCAAACGCTGAAACACCAGAACAGTTATCACAAAGCTGAACACTTCCGCCGGAAGTGTCTCAGTCGACAGTTTACGGTAAGAAAGACGTAAGCAACACGGTATGATACGTTTCTTATAATACTTAAAGTAACAACTTTAGAAATATCTCAAGGACTTTTAATTTAATTTGAAATTAAATGGTCGTTTAACAGTGGAGTTGTGTTAATTATGTTACTGAACTATTGAGGGTAGATTTATTGTGTGAACTGACATTATTTGTGTAGTTTTATGGTAACGTCACCTACCCCTTCATCGCGGTCCGGTACGAAGCAGGACAAGGTGACGACTGAGTTGGGGCCCGAGTCCCTGTCTGTAACGCTGATACCACCCAGCACGACTGAGGAGACGGCAGCGCCCTGTGAACAACAACACCAGCAACATCATTAAACAACACGTAAACTGAGAGCAACATCCTTAAACCACCCAGCACGACTGAGGAGACGGCAGCGCCCTGTGAACAACATCACCAGCAATATCATTAAACAACACGTAAACTGAGAGCAACATCATTAAACCACCCAGCATGACCCAGGAGACGTCAGCGCCCTGTGAACAACAGCATCAGCAACATCATTAAACAACACGTAAACTGTGAGCAACATCCTTAAACCACCCAGCATGCCTGAGGAGACCACAGCACCCTGTGAACAACAGCACCAGCAACATCATTAAACAACACGTAAACTGAGAGCAACATCCTTAAACCACCCAGCACTACTGAGGAGACCAGAGCACCCTGTGAACAACAACACCAGCAACATCATTAAATAAGATGCAAACTGAGAACAACATCATTAAACCACCCAGCACGACTGAGGAGACCACAGCACCCTGTGAACAACAACACCAGCAACATCATCAAACTACACGCAAACTGAGAGCAACACCATTAAACTGCCCAGCACAATTAAGGAGACCACATCACCCTGTGAACAACAACACCAGCAACATCATTAAACAACATGCAAACTGAGAGCAACATCAGTAAACTGCCCAGCATGACTGAGGAGACCACAGCACCCTGTGAACAACAACACCAGCGACATCATTAAACAACACGCAAACTGAGAACAACATCATTAAACTACCCATCATGACCGAGGAGAAGGCAGCACCCTGTGAACAACAACACTAATAACATCATTAAACAATGCACAACCAGAGAACAAAATCATTATCATTAAAGTAATGTCACTCTTTTTAGTGGTTCCTATGTTTCTTTATGAGTGCGGGAACCAGACCCAGTTACAGGCAGGGAGCGGTGCTTGTGGTGCCTATGTGCTTTGTTTATGACTGTGGGAACCAGACCCAGTTACAGGCAGGTAGCGGTGCTTGTGGTGCCTATGTGATTTGTTTATGAGTGCAGAACCAGACCCAGTTACAGGCAGGTAGCGGTGCTTGTGGTGCCTATGTGCTTTGTTTATGAGTGCGGGAACCAGACCCAGTTACAGGCAGGTAGCGGTGCTTGTGGTGCCTATGTGCTTTGTTTATGACTGTGGGAACCAGACCCAGTTACAGGCAGGTAGCGGTGCTTGTGGTGCCTATGTGCTTTGTTTATGACTGTGGGAACCAGACCCAGTTACAGGCAGGTAGCGGTGCTTGTGGTGCCTATGTGCTTTGTTTATGACTGTGGGAACCAGACCCAGTTACAGGCAGGTAGCAGTGTTTGTGGTGCCTATGTGCTTTGTTTATGACTGTGGGAACCAGACCCAGTTACAGGCAGGTAGCGGTGCTTGTGGTGCCTATGTGCTTTGTTTATGACTGTGGGAACCAGACCCAGTTACAGGCAGTTAGCGGTGCTTGTGGTGCCTATGTGCTTTGTTTATGAGTGCGGGAACCAGACTCAGTTACAGGCAGGTAGCGGTGCTTGTGGTGCCTATGTGCTTTGTTTATGAGTGCGGGAACCAGACCCAGTTACAGGCAGGTAGCGGTGCTTGTGGTGCCTATGTGCTTTGTTTATGACTGTGGGAACCAGATCCAGTTACAGGCAGGTAGCGGTGCTTGTGGTGTCTATGTGCTTTGTTTATGACTGTGGGAACCAGACTCAGTTACAGGCAGGTAGCGGTGCTTGTGGTGCCTATGTGCTTTGTTTATGACTGTGGGAACCAGACCCAGTTACAGGCAGGTAGCGGTGCTTGTGGTGCCTATGTGCTTTGTTTATGACTGCGGGACGAGTGCGGGACGACCAGACCAGTTACAGGCAGGTGCGGTGCTTGTGGTGCCTATGTGCTTTGTTTATGACTGTGGGAACCAGGCCCAGTTACAGGCAGGTAGCGGTGCTTGTGGTGCCTATGTGCTTTGTTTATGAGTGCGGGAACCAGACCCAGTTACAGGCAGGTAGCAGTGCTTGTGGTGTCTATGTGCTTTGTTTATGAGTGCGGGAACCAGACTCAGTTACAGGCAGGTAGCGGTGCTTGTGGTGCCTATGTGCTTTGTTTATGACTGTGGGAACCAGACCCAGTTACAGGCAGGTAGCGGTGCTTGTGGTGCCTATGTGCTTTGTTTATGACTGTGGGAACCAGGCCCAGTTACAGGCAGGTAGCGGTGCTTGTGGTGCCTATGTGCTTTGTTTATGACTGTGGGAACCAGACCCAGTTACAGGCAGGTAGCGGTGCTTGTGGTGTCTATGTGCTTTGTTTATGAGTGCGGGAACCAGACTCAGTTACAGGCAGGTAGCGGTGCTTGTGGTGCCTATGTGCTTTGTTTATGAGTGCGGGAACCAGACCCAGTTACAGACAGGTAGCGGTGCTTGTGGTGTCTATGTGCTTTGTTTAGGACTGTTGGAACCAGACTCAGTTACAGGCAGGTAGCGGTGCTTGTGGTGCCTATGTGCTTTGTTTATGAGTGCAGGAACCAGACTCAGTTACAGGCAGGGAGCGGTGCTTGTGGTGCCTATGTGCTTTGTTTATGAGTGCAGGAACCAGGCCCAGTTACAGGCAGGTAGCTGTGTTTGTGGTGCCTATGTGCTTTGTTTATGACTGTGGGAACCAGACTCAGTTACAGGCAGGTAGCGGTGCTTGTGGTGTCTATGTGCTTTGTTTATGACTGTGGGAACCAGACCCAGTTACAGGCAGGGAGCGGTGCTTGTGGTGCCTATGTGCTTTGTTTATGAGTGCAGAACCAGACCCAGTTACAGGCAGGTAGCAGTGTTTGTGGTGCCTATGTGCTTTGTTTATGACTGTGGGAACCAGACCCAGTTACAGGCAGGGAGCGGTGCTTGTGGTGCCTATGTGCTTTGTTTATGACTGTGGGAACCAGACCCAGTTACAGGCAGTTGCGGTGCTTGTGGTGCCTATGTGCTTTGTTTATGACTGTGGGAACCAGGCCCAGTTACAGGCAGGTAGCGGTGCTTGTGGTGCCTATGTGCTTTGTTTATGAGTGCGGGAACCAGACCCAGTTACAGGCAGGTAGCGGTGCTTGTGGTGTCTCTGTGCTTTGTTTATGACTGTGGGAACCAGACTCAGTTACAGGCAGGTAGCGGTGCTTGTGGTGCCTATGTGCTTTGTTTATGACTGTGGGAACCAGACCCAGTTACAGGCAGGTAGCGGTGCTTGTGGTGCCTATGTGCTTTGTTTATGACTGTGGGAACCAGACCCAGTTACAGGCAGGTAGCGGTGCTTGTGGTGCCTATGTGCTTTGTTTATGAGTGCGGGAACCAGACCCAGTTACAGGCAGGTAGCAGTGCTTGTGGTGTCTCTGTGCTTTGTTTATGACTGTGGGAACCAGACTCAGTTACAGGCAGGTAGCGGTGCTTGTGGTGCCTATGTGCTTTGTTTATGAGTGCGGGAACCAGACTCAGTTAATGGCGGGAACCAGTTCTTACCTGCATGACGTCAGCGCTCAGCCCACCCTCTGGTGCCAGGATGACGGGTGAGTTGTCGTTGATGTCGCGCACGCGCGTCCAGTACCGCTTCACCAGCTGCAGCGAACACGTGACCACATGACTTACAGGCAGGCACAAGCTAAGGACGAGTTTGGTATGAGAGTAACTGGTCTTTGATGATGCTGTAAGTTATACACAACGGTGGAAATCCAAATTGGCAGAGGTGAATTTGATTTCTGTTCTAACAACTGTCTGGGAGAATCAGTGTTAGTGAGAATGCTGGGTCTGTTCTGAGAGCATTGCTCCTTTTGTCAATGGCCATGACCAATCTGATTGTGCGTGATAAATTTAGTGGCGGTGAGTCCACTCACAAAATAAATCCCGCTAAAGGCTTGCTGAACTTGGCCTAATTCCCATTCGAACAGTGTAACGGTGATTCACTACCCTGACTAAGTTTCTGCATGGGTGGTTAGAACCTTCCAAAATCTGTCAAAGTGAACAAATTAACTAAAGATCCAAAGTACGGACCGGGATTACCAGTTCTGGGGCCGTATGTATGAGTCGGTGTTAGCGGCGATCTCCGGGTTAGCGGCGAAAAGTTGGTATGTATGTGGCCGCGTTAGGGAAACTCCGCGAGTTTAACATCGTCTACGCTAACCCCAAGCCATATCAAGTTTACCGTCGGTGTTAGGGACCTATTAGGCCCAAATCTATTCAATGCTATCATATTTAACAGAATTACATACTCAAAATGTGAAATTTAATTAAATTAACCCTAAAGTCGAACCGATATTAATGCCGCCACTACATCGGCAGCGATATTAATATTGTCGAATCGACAAATGTAAACTAAACAAATCGCCACCGCCCACCACCGCCCGCCGCCGCCGCATTGGCGGCGATATATTAGAGCCAATTCTATTCAATGCTATCATATTTAACAGAATTACATATGCAATAAGTGAAATTTCATCAAATTAACCCTAAAATTGAAGCAATATTAATGCCACCGCCAAATTTTGGTCAAATTAAACCAATATTCGAACCGATATTAACGCCGCCGCCAGATCGGCGGTGATATTGTGAAATAGCGGTGCTCGCCAGCAACAGGCTCAGCAATAACAAAGCTCGCTGGTGTCTGGCAGTGTCAGGGACCGATTAGGCCCAAATCTATTTAATGCGATCATATTTAACAGAATTAAATACTCAAATCGTGAAATTTCATTAAATTAACCCTAAAATCGAACCAATATTAACGCCGGCGCCGAATCGGCGGCCATATTGTCAAATAGCATTGCTCGCCGGGAACAGGCTCAGAGGGATTTCCCAAATCTATAAATAACTTATAGGTTAGCTAACACCACCACACTTTGGCACCGTACATACCCCGTGACCCATTTCCCAACACTGGCTTTAGCTAACCCGAACGCCACCCTTAACACCGGAGCCGATAAATAATTCTTCATGCATGCGGCCCCAGGTGGACCGTTACAAACATAACCAGTTTAAGTTTCTGCTTGAAAAATGATCAAGCATCTAAACTAGTCATTAAAGGAATGCTTTATTATCCTAATATGGGGTTTGAGGCCCAAAGGTCTTGGAATGTATACTGATCTTTCTCTGCCTTCGGTCAACACTCATCCACAAATCCTTCAGGCCTCAAACCTCATATCGGAAAATAACTGGTTATTATACCATCTCCAGGCCTCAAACCCCATATCAGACAATAACTAGTTAATATACCATCTCCACGCCTCAAACTCCATATCAGACAATAACTGGTTAATATACCATCTCCAGGCCTCAAACCCCATATCAGACAATAACTAGTTAATATACCATCTCCAGGCCTCAAACCCCATATCAGACAATAACTGGTTAATATACCATCTCCAGACCTCAAACCCCATATCAGACAATAACTAGTTAATATACCATCTCCAGGCCTCAAACCCCATATCAGACAATAACTGGTTAATATACCATCTCCAGGCCTCAAACCCCATATCAGACAATAACTAGTTAATATACCATCTCCAGACCTCAAACCCCATATCAGACAATAACTGGTTAATATACCATCTCCAGACCTCAAACCCCATATCAGACAATAACTGGTTAATATACCATCTCCAGACCTCAAACCCCATATCAGACAATAACTAGTTAATATACCATCTCCAGGCCTCAAACCCCATATCAGACAATAACTAGTTAATATACCATCTCCAGACTTCAAACCCATATCAGACAATAACTAGTTAATATACCATCTCCAGGCCTCAAACCCCATATCAGACAATAACTGGTTAATATACCATCTCCAGGCCTCAAACCCCATATCAGACAATAACTGGTTAATATACCATCTCCAGGCCTCAAACCCCATATCAGACAATAACTGGTTAATATACCATCTCCAGGCCTCAAACCCCATATCAGACAATAACTAGTTAATATACCATCTCCAGACCTCAAACCCCATATCAGACAATAACTGGTTAATATACCATCTCCAGGCCTCAAACCCCATATCAGACAATAACTGGTTAATATACCATCTCCAGGCATCAAACCCCATATCAGACAATAACTGGTTAATATACCATCTCCAGGCCTCAAACCCCATATCAGACAATAACTGGTAATATACCATCTCCAGGCTCACCCCATATCAGACAATAACTGGTTAATATACCATCTCCAGGCATCAAACCCCATATCAGACAATAACTGGTTAATATACCATCTCCAGGCCTCAAACCCCATATCAGACAATAACTGGTTAATATACCATCTCCAGGCCTCAAACCCCATATCAGACAATAACTAGTTAATATACCATCTCCAGGCCTCAAACCCCATATCAGACAATAACTAGTTAATATACCATCTCCAGGCCTCAAACCCCATATCAGACAATAACTGGTTAATATACCATCTCCAGGCCTCAAACCCCATATCAGACAATAACTAGTTAATATACCATCTCCAGGCCTCAAACCCCATATCAGACAATAACTGGTTAATATACCATCTCCAGGCCTCAAACCCCATATCAGACAATAACTGGTTAATATACCATCTCCAGGCCTCAAACCCCATATCAGACAATAACTGGTTAATATACCATCTCCAGGCCTCAAACCCCATATCAGACAATAACTGGTTAATATACCATCTCCAGGCCTCAAACCCCATATCAGACAATAACTAGTTAATATACCATCTCCAGGCCTCAAACCCCATATCAGACAATAACTAGTTAATATACCATCTCCAGGCCTCAAACCCCATATCAGACAATAACTGGTTAATATACCATCTCCAGGCCTCAAACCCCATATCAGACAATAACTAGTTAATATACCATCTCCAGGCCTCAAACCCCATATCAGACAATAACTGGTTAATATACCATCTCCAGGCCTCAAACCCCATATCAGACAATAACTAGTTAATATACCATCTCCAGGCCTCAAACCCCATATCAGACAATAACTGGTTAATATACCATCTCCAGGCCTCAAACCCCATATCAGACAATAACTAGTTAATATACCATCTCCAGGCCTCAAACCCCATATCAGACAATAACTGGTTAATATACCATCTCCAGGCCTCAAACCCCATATCAGACAATAACTAGTTAATATACCATCTCCAGGCCTCAAACCCCATATCAGACAATAACTGGTTAATATACCATCTCCAGGCCTCAAACCCCATATCAGACAATAACTAGTTAATATACCATCTCCAGGCCTCAAACCCCATATCAGACAATAACTAGTTAATATACCATCTCCAGGCCTCAAACACCATATCAGACAATAACTGGTTAATATACCATCTCCAGACCTCAAACCCCATATCAGACAATAACTGGTTAATATACCATCTCCAGACCTCAAACCCCATATCAGACAATAACTAGTTAATATACCATCTCCAGGCATCAAACCCCATATCAGACAATAACTGGTTAATATACCATCTCCAGGCCTCAAACCCCATATCAGACAATAACTAGTTAATATACCATCTCCAGGCCTCAAACCCCATATCAGACAATAACTGGTTAATATACCATCTCCAGACCTCAAACCCCATATCAGACAATAACTAGTTAATATACCATCTCCAGGCCTCAAACCCCATATCAGACAATAACTAGTTAATATACCATCTCCAGACCTCAAACCCCATATCAGACAATAACTAGTTAATATACCATCTCCAGGCTTCAAACCCCATATCAGACAATAACTGGTTAATATACCATCTCCACGCATCAAACCCCATATCAGACAATAACTAGTTAATATACCATCTCCAGGCCTCAAACCCCATATCAGACAATAACTGGTTAATATACCATCTCCAGGCCTCAAACCCCATATCAGACAATAACTGTGATTATAACATATTCAGGCATCAAGCCGCATATCGGGCAATCACTGCTTGCTACTTGTTACACTTGAGCTCTCACCACATTCATCCCGTCGTCCATGGCATAAACAGCTGTCGCATGGCTGGCCTTTTTCTGAAAATAACAAACATATTACTATTCAATACTTGAATAAATATTAAATATATAATTGCAAAATCCGATGGTTTTGAGTTTCTGTTATTTTCTGAGATTAATATATCAGGTTGATCGTTGCACGCTACCTTACTACTAACTCGAACTGACTTTTATTTTAAAGGGATAACGTTGGAGATATTTGAAAGGAAAACCATGTCAAATTAATTTTGGCATGCACATCAAAAGTATGACACCAGCGCCTTCAGCCATAACAGGTTCTTTTAATTTGACTTAGTGTTTCAGGATATTTATCAACAAATACTTAATAAGTGCACCAATATCGAAGTTGGTTATGTAGGTGTAAAAGTAGATAAGTATCTTGATTTTGAAAATGTAACGCTTTTATCGGACTATGCAGCTTTAAGTTGGTGATAGTTTGGTTAAATTGCCACTTGCAAGTGGCGCTGCTGCGGGGAAATACGGAACTATAGTGCACACCATATAGAAGGTGAGTATCGGGTAACTATTTTATTGACCCTACGACAGTAATTGCAGAAGCCTATGGTGTCAGACAAACAAACGATCAAAAACAGAAAAATTAAATACTTTGGCCACATGATACGACACCAGGAATCACAGAGAAGAATACTGGAAGGGAAGATAGAAGGGAAAAGACCAAGAGGGAGAAGGAGAACAACATGGATGGACAACATCACTGAGTGGACAGCAATGAGCTATGCGGAATGCGTGAGAGGAACAAATGACAGGAAGAGATGGAGGTCCAATGCAGCCAACCTTCTTCGAGAAGACGGCACCCATTGATTGATTGATTGATGGTGTCAGAATTGCTACATGCAGGCCAACATTAATTTTACATGAATGATTGATTGGTGGGTTCTGTGTACCGTGTCAGAAGCATAGGCCTTTTTCACAGCGAAAATTGTTTGTGTTTTTATTCAACCATCGCTTTTACATCTAATGCAAAAGCATAAATCAATTATGCGTAAATAGACTTATTCTTACATGCATGCTAAAATTAATGTTACATGCTTGCACTTTAAATATCTGCAAGGTTAGCTACCTAAAATAAAACCTACTTCAAAGTAAAGTAAGGTAGGTTTTAATGAACAACCTAATATATTTGGGAAGAATCTCAAAAGCATGGAACTATGCAACTTTGAATTAAACTGAGTTTAAAACAGATTTTAGACTTACCGGTCTGCATTAAAGGCGCATAGTCCGATGGTTTTGAGTTTCTGTCATTTTTCTGAGATAAATATACTAAATTGATCGTTATAATCTACCGTACTTTAGTCTGAAGTAACTTTTATTTTAAATGGCTATCTTTTGAGATATTTGAAGTGCAAACATGTCAGATTAGTTTTGGCAAGCACGCCAAAACTCTGACTCCATAGGCTTCTGCAGTAACGGGTTCTATTGAATTGGCTTGGTGTTCCCTTCTATGTGGCAACAAAGGCTTAATAAGTGAACCAGTATCTCTGCAGTAACAGGTTCTATTGAATTGGCTCGGTGTTCCCTTCTATGTGGCAACAAAGGCTTAATAAGTGAACCAGTATCTCTGCAGTAACAGGTTCTATTGAATTGGCTCGGTGTTCCCTTCTATGTGGCAACAAAGGCTTAATAAGTGAACCAGTATCTCTGCAGTAACAGGTTCTATTGAATTGGCTCGGTGTTCCCTTCTATGTGGCAACAAAGGCTTAATAAGTGAACCAGTATCTCTGCAGTAACAGGTTCTATTGAATTGGCTTGGTGTTCCCTTCTATGTGGCAACAAAGGCTTAATAAGTGAACCAGTATCTCTGCAGTAACAGGTTCTATTGAATTGGCTTGGTGTTCCCTTCTATGTGGCAACAAAGGCTTAATAAGTGAACCAGTATCTCTGCAGTAACAGGTTCTATTGAATTGGCTCGGTGTTTCCTTCTATGTGGCAACAAAGGCTTAATAAGTGAACCAGTATCTCTGCAGTAACAGGTTCTATTGAATTGGCTCGGTGTTCCCTTCTATGTGGCAACAAAGGCTTAATAAGTGAACCAGTATCTCTGCAGTAACAGGTTCTATTGAATTGGCTCGGTGTTCCCTTCTATGTGGCAACAAAGGCTTAATAAGTGAACCAGTATCTAATTAGATATTCTAGATAATTGTTTTGTTTTTGAAAAGTTGTTGCTTGATCAGACTATGCAGCTTTAAGTCAACCGTGAAGAGGCTAAATAGAAAATAAAACACTGAGCCTCCACACCGTTTACCGGGTGTGCAGCCATGCGTGACCTTCGTGACCTTCGTGACCTGACCCTCAGGGCACCGCCGCGTGAAGTGTGCCACTTCCTGTGGCACTGCGGTTAGTGCCCGGTGCATAGAAGTAGGACAATTCAGAGTTCGATTCCCACTAGATATCGATGCTAATCGTCTAGAAATGAACCCCTTTACTACAACGTGGTAGACATCTTTGTACTGACCCATATAGTGTCAGGTATTGCCGGTAGGTGGCAACACTAGTCTGGGAATAACTGAGGGGGAAGCTCCATGCCAGACTAGTCGCCACGCCCCAGTAGAGATTATATATTTTTGTTGTTGGTACATTAGTTGATTAAGAGGGGGAAATTTCAATCACGGACAATTGGTCTTCCTCATTCCATTGCTCCTTGTCCTATCTTACTTAGGGCGAGTGCCAGGCTAGGTAACGACAAGTATAATTTTTTAAGTCATCAGTTTGATTCGACCAGGGTTTGATCCAGGGGTCTGAATTCCACGATATACTAGAATTGGAGGCGGACGCTCAACTCATTTGGCCATCACGGCTGGTACATGCACACACAGTAGTATGTAGGTCACTTGTACTAATGATGAATAAACGGACTGAACGATTCGCTGGTGTCCTCAGTCAATTCATTCTGAAGGCAGAACTGGTCTGCCACAGCATCATGTTCATTTATGGGAATTGCCATAGACATGTGGCGCCACCTAGTGAGGTGCAAACGAAGCTGCCACTTCCGGTTGCTGCGTGCAGAAGGAGCTGTGTACCGCCTACCTCTCTGTCGAGCAGCTCGACGAGCGACACGTCACCCGTGACCGAGTTGATGGAGAAAATGTTCCCCTCAGAAGTTATGTTGTAGGTGACCTTGCGTCCCTCCGGGTCACGTGCTGAGAGCCGACCAATCACGCTCACTGTAACGGAGAAGGGAGGAAGCGATGAGCCAGGATTGGTGGTGTTGGTGCTGTGCCAGGAATTGAGCTATTGGCCCTGTGCCAGGAATGGGGTTGTTGGCACTGTGCCAAAGTTGGGCTACTGGCACTGTGCCAGGAATGGATGCGCTGGCACTGTATCAGGAACTGGGCTAGTGGCATTGTGTCAGGGATGGGGGTGTTGGCACTGTGCCAGGAATTGGAATATTGGCACTGTTCTATCAAATGGATTACTTGATTTAGCTACACCCATCATAAAACTATGGACGTTTTCCCTGATTAGACTGTTACATAAGGTTATCTCCTGTGGAACATACTTAGTACCAGCATGACAATTCTTTGGTTCATTGTACAATAATCTAAATATATTATGTGCTACACAATTTTCAAAAAGATTTAGATTCATAATAAAACCATAAGTGGCCTATATATTAGTACTGTTGACATATTGAGTACACTAATCATATCTGCGATTCTAGGCATTACGTTGAGCATACATTCATTCAGTGCACAATCTTTATAACAGCTACTATGAGGGTTGGCGTAAAAGAAAGTAAAGTAAAGTTTGTTTTATTTAACGACGCCTCTAGAGCACATTGATTTTTATCATCGGCTATTGGATGTCAAACATATGGTCATTCTGACATATTTCTTTGGAGGAAACCCGCAGCCAACACTTAGGCTACTCTTTCCGATAAGCAGCAAAGGGTCTTTTATATGCACTTTCCCACAAACAGGATAGCACATAACACAGCCTTTGATGAACTAGTTGTGGACCACGGGTTGGAACGGAAAATAGCCCAAACTGTGAATGGGACCACTGAGCAGGATCGATCGGATGACCCGACACCTTCACGCATGGACATGCTACCGCCTGAGCTATGTCTCGCTCCTGGTGTAAAGGAAGCCGCTGTTCGGGATGCGGCGGGACTTACTGAGAAGCGTGTCCTCGTCGAGGCCGTTCGTGACGAGGCGACTGACGAGGTCCTCCATCCACACGGGCGGCAGGTTCAGCTGGGCGCGAACTGAAACACACAGTGTCACGTCACACAGCATCACGTCACAGCAGGGTGACGTCACAGCAGTGTGACGTCACGGCAGGGTGAGGTCACACAGCGTCACGTCACAGCAGTGTGACGTCACGGCAGCGCCAGCAGCTGAGCGCTCAGGGAACTGGGATGGAATGAGGTCACGGCGAGTGACTTCCGTTCAACGTGCAGTGAGCAGCTCTTCTCGTTAAAGCTGCATAGTCCGATAAAAGCATCACATCTTTCTCAAACAAAACACTTATCTAGATTTGAACCTCCATATCAAACTTAAAGCCCAGTGCACTTATTAAACATTTGTTGCTGCATAGAAGGGTGAACTAAGTCAATTTACTTGAACCAGCTATTGCTGAAGTCTATCGGGTCAGAGTTTTGGCAAACATGCCAACATTAAGTTAACGTGTTTCCACTTCAAATATCTCCAAAGTTAACTATTTTAAATCCAAGTTACTTCAAGCTAATGAAAGGTAGATTAGAACGTTCAACCTTATATAGTTATCCCAGAAAATGACAGAAACTCAAAATCATCTGCGATAGAACTTTAAGGGGTCATCCAAAGTTTTCAACACTGTCCTCATCGTACAAAGCAAATGACGGGGCGAGCGGCTGTCAGTAAAGTACACTTTTATTTGTTAATCAAATGTTGATATTTAACACGTTCATATTATTGTCTTTATGTTCTGTAGTAAAATGTTGATGTGTACGACTTTGGGAGGAAGGCGGGGTGTGGAAAAGTAGTTGGCTTTGTACGACTGTGAAAATGTTCAAAACTTTGGATAGCCCCTAACAGAGTTTTAAAAAGACTACGCATTAAATTGTCGACATTTACTGAAGGTGGATTCAGACTGATTTCAATGCCTGGTTTCACTCATTTCAAGCTTGGTTCACTTCGGCATTCAGCGCTAGTTTGCATTGATTCAATGTTGCTTCAAGATTGGCTCAATATATAAGGTCAATGTTGCTCGTTCTTGGTTCAGTCTTGATGCCTCGATGTTGATTCAATGGTGGGTTGACATTGATCCAATGTTGGTTCAAGAATAGCTCAACAGTGGGTCATGTGAAATTACACGGTTCTTTAATGTAGACTCAATCTTTCAGTCAAGAGTGTTCACCCAATATTGGTTCAGTTTTAGTTGAGCATTGGTTCCACAAAAGATTCAGATTGATTCAATGGTAGTTCGATGTTGATTCAACGTTGGTACAACATTGGTTCAATGTTGGCTATATATTGACTAAGCATTGATTCAATGGTGCTTTTTTCTTATTTCAAGTTTTGCCCGACTATGTTGACCCAATGTTGGCTTAAGGTTAGTTCTAGATTAGTTTAGTGTTGATTTATTGTTGGTTCAGCATTAGTTCAACACTGGCCCAGCATTGATTCAACACTGGGTCAGTGTTGATTCAACACTGAGCCACCATTGGTCCACCACTGGCTCAACATTGGTTCAACACTGACCTAGTTTTGGTTCAAAACTGACTCAGCATTGGTTCAACACTGGCCCAGTGTTGGTTCAAAACTGGCCCAGCATTGGTTTAACAATGGCTCACTGTTGGTTCAACAGCATTGGTTCAATAATGGCTCAGCATTGGTTCAACAATGGCCTAGCATTGCTTCAATACTGTCCTAGCATTGGCTCAACACTGCATCAGCATTGCTTCAACACTGCCCTAGCAATGGTTCAACACTGCCTCAGAATTGGTTCAACACTGACCCAGCATTGGTTCAATACTGACACAGCATTGGTTCAAAACTGGTCCAGCATTGTTTTAACACTGGCTTATTTTTGGTTCCACAGCATTGGTTCCACCCTTGTCTAGCATTGCTTCAACACTGTCCTAGCATTGGTTCAACACTGGCTCAACATGTGTTCAACACTGCCCTAGCATTGGTTCAACACTGGCTCAGAATTGGTTCAACAGTGGCTCAGAATTGGCTCAACACTGGCCCAGCATTGGTTCAAAAATGGTCCAGCATTGGTTTAACACTGGCCTAACATTGCTTCAACACTGGTTCAGCGTTGGTTCAACATTGGCCTAGCATTGGTCCAACACTGGCTCAGCATTGCTTCAACACTGGCTCAGCATTGGTTCAACACTTGCCTAGCATTGGTTCAACACTGGTCCAGTATTGGTTCAATACTGGCCCAGCATTGGTTCAATACTAGCCCAGCATTGGTTCAATACTAGCCCAGCATTGGTTCAATACTGGTTCATTGATGGTTCAATACTGGCCCAGGATTAGTTCAATACTGGCCCAGTATTGGTTCAACACTTGCCCAGCGTTGGTTTAACACTCGATCTCCATTGTTGTTTGAGCTTTAATCCAACATGGCCACATTGTTCTGTCTGCTGTCAGTGTCACACATTGTTCTGTCTGCTGTCAGTGTCACACATTGTTCTGTCAGCTGTCAGTGTCCTACATTGCTCTGTTTGCTGTCAGTGTCCCACATTGTTCTGTCTGCTATCAGTGTCCCACATTGTTCTGTTTGCTGTCAGTGTCACACATTGTTCTGTCAGCTGTCAGTGTCCTACATTGCTCTGTTTGCTGTCAGTGTCCCACATTGTTCTGTCTGCTATCAGTGTCCCACATTGTTCTGTTTGCTGTCAGTGTCCCACATTGTTCTGTCTGCTGTCAGTGTCCCACATTGCTCTCTTTGCTGTCAGTGTCCCACATTGTTCTGTCTGCTGTCAGTGTCCCACATTGTTCTGTTTGCTGTCAGTATCCCACATTGTTCTGTTTGCTGTCAGTGTCCCACATTGTTCTGTCTGCTGTCAGTGTCCCACATTGTTCTGTTTGCTATCAGTGTCACACATTGTTCTGTTTGCTGTCAGTGTCCCATATTGTTCTGTCTGCTGTCAGTGTCACACATTGTCCTGTTTGCTGTCAGTGTCACACATTGTTCTGTCTGCTGTCAGTGTCCCACATTGTTCTGTCTGCTGTCAATGTCCCACATTGTTCTGTTTGCTGTCAGTGTCACACATTGTTCTGTCTGCTGTCAGTGTCACGCATTGTTCTGTCTGTTGTCAGTGTCACACATTGTTCTGTTTGCTGTCAGTGTCCCATATATTTCTGTCTGCTGTCAGTGTCACACATTGTTCTGTTTGCTGTCAGTGTCCCACATTGGTCTGTCTGCTGTCAGTGTCCCACATTGTTCTGTCTGCTGTCAGTGTTCCACATTGTTCTGTCTGCTGTCAGTGTCACACATTGTCCAGTCTGCTGTCAATGTACCACATGGTTCTGTTTGCTGTCAGTGTCCTACCTTGTCCTGTCCGCTGTCAGTGTCACACATTGTCCTGTATGTTGTCAGTGTAACTCATTGTTCTGTTTGCTGTCAGTGTCCCACATTGTCAAGAAGGGTCCACAGCGACGAAAGGAGGAAAACCGGCTGACCACTGGGTCATATTGAGCATACCCTTGCAGGAATAGTTTCCCATTCTTTAAGTCCTGATATTGTGTGATTTAAAGAGAAGTTGATGTAGATAAATTAAAAATATACTTCAAGCACTTTAATCTGTGCAAAATATAAATAAATATGTGATAATGTCTGAACAATAAACTAGTCAAATAATATTTGACTAGACTGCTAGCTCTGTGGAGGTCTAGCCTGGTCCCCTGGCATTCATTTGCTCAGGCAGAGGCATATAAGTTTTCAGCTATTATCGCTCAGTTTCCAACCTGGTCCCCTAGCCTTTGTACCAGAAACAAGTTTAAACAGGCTGAAACGAGTTCAACCGTGGCTGGTTGGGTCGCACCGTGGCTAGTTGGGTCGCTCCGTATAGCGCTGAATATGCTTATGACATTGTCCTGTCTGCTGTCAGTGTCACACATTGTTCTGTTTGCTGTCAGTATCCCACATTGTCCTGTCTGCTGTCAGTGTCAGACATTGTTCTGTTTGCTGTCAGTGTCCCATTGTTCTGTCTGCTGTCAGTGTCACACATTGTTATGTTTGCTGTCAGTGTCCCACATTGTCCTGCCCGCTGTCAGTGTCCCACATTGTCATGTCTGCTGTCAGTGTCACACATTGTTCTGTTTGCTGTCAGTGTCCCACATTGTGCTGCCCACTGTCAGTGTCACCAGACCCACCGTCAACCTGTTGGGACAGAGGCTTTTGGAGAACTTACCGAGTGTCAGTTGGAGGATGGCGATAATACAGACCGATAACACGGAGCAGCCTGGTTGCGCCATGGTGCGGCAGCAGCTGGAACCACGCACAATATGCAGATAAATACTCACGTAACAGATTACATGCCACATATAGAGAACTGACAAACTCACGTGGGGGGGGGGGGGAGGGAGGGGGGGGGTGACTCCACAATCAGTGCCTTTGCTCTGTGCGAGACACTCTTCCAATTTATACATTTATCATTCCAGTATTTATCATAACTATAAAATATATGAAATAGCCTATGCTTGGAAAACAGATTTCCCCCTTTCATGCAGATTCTCGCTCCCCCATGCCGCTCGAGACTTTAGCTGTGTTCACACACACAATTTTTTGTCGACTTAGACAAGTCGATTTATATGAATCGATTTAGTGTCGTGTTCACACATGCAATACTTTTAGCCGGAAATTGATATCTGCGCATGAGCAAGTCCATACTAACCAGCGCCACTTTCGGTTAGTCGACGTCGCCAGTAGAGAGTGGGTTCGACCTAGATCTGTATGTACTGAATCATATTGGTTTGGAATGGTCAAAGCTTCTGCTGGGCAGTGAAACCCTAAAAATAAATGATGAAAAAAATATCTGTGCACAGCTAGCGGTTGCATAGACTAAATTCTATAATATGCGCTTTTGATCGACCAGAAAGTCAACAAACTAAGGTCTCGACTGCGCATGTGCGTGACGCGCTCAAGCCAAATCGATTCATATAAACTACCTCACGAAGGTAGTTTCCATGAACCGATTTATATGAATCGATTCAGCCCTAAATCGACACAGCGTCGCATTCACACAGCAAATGTGCGTCGAACTAGGCAAGTCGATTTATATGAATCGATTTAAAGTGCGTGTGTGAACACAGCTCTTATAATATAATAATAACAGAAATCCAGAAACTCATATTCAATACACTATTAATTAGTATTGCGGTCATAAGTTATACAACACAATATAAAATATGAAAATAATATGTAAATATATATGATAAATTGATATGTATGATATATAAGACATATATGGCAATAATTACCATTGAACTACCGTGCTAGCATTTCAATTAGTATCTAGATGCAAAATTAGTGCATAAATTTGATTAAATTGAAAAGCGCTAATCAAATTTACTATGTCTTATTATTAAAAATATGAAAAATGAAAATTATATGAAAATAGGGTGAATGACGCGCAAAGCTGACGATGAGCCTAAAAAGCCCAATAAATCATGACGTTGCCACTAAACTTGTATGAATGTATTGTTTGCATGCAAGAAGTTATATGTCATGGTCAGTAAAATAGAAATATAATAAAATACAGTGTATAATGCAAAGGTTAACAAGGTGTTTCTTTCAGCAAATCTTCGACCCCCCCCCCTCTAAAATGATAATGCAGTTAGCTAGCATATCGCACTAACTATCAGCTGTGTGATTGAAAATAGCGCTTGTATGTCTGTGTGTGTCTATGTGTGTGTCTGTGCATGTATGTGTGTGTCTATGTGTGTGTCTGTGCATGTCTGTGTGTGTCTATGTGTGTGTCTGTGCATGTATGTGTGTGTCTATGTGTGTGTCTGTGCATGTATGTGTGTGTCTGTGCATGTATGTGTGTGTCTATGTGTGTGTCTGTGCATGTCTGTCTGCGTCCGTATATGCATGTGTGTGTTTGTGTGTGTCTGTGGGTGGTATCTGTGTGTTTGTGAGTGGTGTCTGTGTATGCATGTGTGTGTCTGTGTGTATGTACATGTCTATCTGTGTCTGTGTGTGCCTGTGAGTGGTACCTGTGTGTGTCTGTGAGTGGTGTCTGTGTGTGCCTGTGAGTGGTGTCTCTGTGTGCCTGCGAGCGGTATATCTGTGTGTCTGTGTCTGTATGTCTGTGTGTGCATGTGAGTGTCTGTGTGTATGTACATGTATGTGTGTGTCTGTGTGTGTCTGTGTGTATGTACATGTCTGTATATGTTTGTTTATACATGTCGGTGTATGTCCGTGAGTGTCATATGTACATGCCTGTGTGTGTCTGTGTGTGTTTGTGAGTGGTGTATGTGTGTGTCTGTGTATGTCTGTATATGTATGCCTGTGTGTGTCTGTGAGTGTCTGTGTGTATGCACATGTCTGTGTGTGTCTGTGTGTGTCTGTGTGTGTCTGTGTGTGTCTGTGTGTGTCTGTGTGTGTCTGTGTGTGTCTGTGTGTGTCTGTGTGTGTCTGTGTGTGTCTGTGTGTGTCTGTGTGTGTGTGTCTGTGTGTGTCTGTGTGTGTCTGTGTGTGTCTGTGTGTGTCTGTGTGTATGTACATGTCTGTATATGTTTGTGTATGTCGGTGTGTGTTGTGAGTAGTATATGTGCATGTCTGTGTGTGTCTGTGTGTGTCTGTGTGTGTCTATGTGTGTCTGTGAGGCCGGTAATTGCCCTTATTGTCGGTAGGCATCCGGCGGGCTTCAGTCACTTCCGGACCAGCCGGATGTGGACAGACCCATCCTTAAAGTGGCGGTCCCTTGTGGCCTGATGCGTCATCACTCACCAGAATACAACATTTCTTACCCGCGCTGTGCCACCTACAGGCAGGCACTCACACCGCGCCTACCCTAACACACACAGACAGACACACACACACTAACACACAGACATACACAAACACACCACACAGGTGCACACAGGCAGAGACACACCCTAACAAACAGGCACACCTACAGGCAGGCACTCACACCGCGCCTACCCTAACACACACAGACAGACACACACACCCTAACACACAGACATACACAAACACACACACAGGTGCACACAGGCAGAGACACACCCTAACAAACAGGCACACCTACAGGCAGGCACTCACACCACGCCTACCCTAACACACACAGACAGACACACACACCCTAACACACAGACATACACAAACACACACACAGGTGCACACAGACAGACACACACCCTAACAAACAGGCACACCTACAGGCAGGCACTCACACCACGCCTACCCTAACACACACAGACAGACACACACCCTAACACACAGACATACACAAACACACACACAGGTGCACACAGGCAGAGACACACACCCTAACAAACAGGCACACCTACAGGCAGGCACTCACACCACGCCTACCCTAACACACACAGACAGACACACACCCTAACACACAGACATACACAAACACACACACAGGTGCACACAGACAGACACACACCCTAACAAACAGGCACACCTACAGGCAGGCACTCACACCACGCCTACCCTAACACACACACACAGACACACACACCCTAACACACAGACATACACAAACACACACACAGGTGCACACAGGCAGAGACACACACCCTAACACACAGACATACACAAACGCAAACACAGGTGCACACAGGCAGAGACACACACCCTAACACACAGGCAGGCGCTCGCACCACGCCCACCCTAACACCCACACACACAGACATACACAAACACACACACGTGCACACAGACATACACAGACATAGACACACACCCTAACACACACATACATATACAAACACACACTGCTGCACACATACAGAGACACACACCCTAACACACACAGACATACAAAAACACACACAGGTGCACACAGACAGAGACACACACCCTAACCCACACAGGCATACACACACAGGTGCACACAGACATACACAAACACACACAGGTGCACCAGTCATCCACAGACAGAGACACACACTCTAACACACAGACATACACAAACACACACACAGGTGCACACAAACAGAGACACACACCCTAGCCCACACAGACATACACAAACACACACACAGGTGCACACAGACAGAGACACACACCCTAACACACACAGACATATACAAACACACACACAGGTGAACACAGACAGAGACACAACCCTTACAAACAGGCACACCCACAACTTGCTGTCAATGCTCAGACGAAATAAAGCCACACACACACGGGAGCTGCAGGAGCGGACTCGGCCTGGGACGTGGCAGCAGGCCCAGCAGTTGTTGACAACTTTAAAGTTGCATAGTCCGATGGCAGAAACTCTAAACCATCGGACTATGCAACTTTAACACAGTTCACCCTCTCCACACCACTCCACACCACACCACTCCACGACTGCCACATACCACCCACCCACACTAAGGCACACACATCTCCAACACAGACACACACTCATCAATACACACATGTTACACACGTCAACGCAAGCATACCAACGCACAGACACACCATCACCAGCATTCCAGCACACCCACACACCCACCCACACTAAGGCACACACATCTCCAACACAGACGCACACTCATCAATACACACATGTTACACACGTCAACGCAAGCATACCAACGCACAGACACACCATCACCAGCATTCCAGCACACCCACACACCCACCCACACTAAGGCACACACATCTCCAACACAGACGCACACTCATCAATACACACATGTTACACAACCACGTCAACGCACAGCACATCACCAACGCACAGACACACACACCATCACCAGCATCATTCCAGCACACGCCACCTCCCACACCCACGCCCACACGCACCCACACCACACCACACCACACCACCCCCACATACACCCCCACACCCCCACACACCTCTCTAAGTCAGCTGAGGGAGGTCCGTGCTCAGTGACGCTGCTTTCAGAATCCCAGCAGGTCGCCGTAAACACTTTAAAGTGACGGTGCGACGGGTCGTCACTGTCGCCTTCCTCTGGCGCCAGCTCACCCGTCCCGACCCGTCCCGACCCGTCCCCGACCCGTCCCCGACCCTCCCCGACTCTCCCCGACTCTCCCCGACCCGTCTCGACCCTCCCCGAGTCGGCCCGACTCCGGCCGGTTTGCCCCGACTCACCTTGCTCAGTTTCAGTCGGTGCCGACTGTGGCTGGACTTCTCCGGACGGACCCAGCTCGTTCTCCCTCCCGACACACTGCGCCGCCTCCTGGTCCCCGGCCGCCCCTAACTCGCCCCCCCCCCCCCCCCCCCCCCCCCGCCACGCTCCGTCACGCACTCTCCAAGCGCAGTCATCGCCTGCGGCAAACCGATTTACGCCACACGCGGATCGCGGAGGCAGCCGACCGAGGTTCGGGTGGAGAGTGTAGCCCCCCTCCCCGCCCCTCCCCGCCCCCCTTCCCGCCCCTCCCCGCCCCTCCCCGCCCCCCCCCCCCCCCCCCCCCCTCCTGCCCCTCCCCGCCCCTCCCCGCCCCTCCCCGCCCCTCCCCCGCCCCTCCCCCCCCTTCCTGCCCCTCCCCCCCGCCCCTCCCCGCCCCTCTCCTCCCCTCCCCCCGCCCCTCCCCGCCCCTCCCCGCCCCTCCCCGCCCCTCCCCGCCCCCTCCCCCCCTTCCTGCCCCCTCCCCCCCCCCCCGCCCCTCCCCCCCGCCCCTCCCCTCCCCGCCCCCCGCCCCTCCCCGCCCCTCCCCGCCCCTCCCCGCCCCCCCGCCCCTCCCCCGCCCCTCCCCGCCCCCCGCCTCTCCCCGCCCCTCCCCGCCCCTCCCCTCCCCTCCCCGCCCCTTCCCGCCTCCCGCCTCGCTCCGACCTGCAGTAGACGATACCGACTTCGGGCGTTCCGCTCCGCTGAACACGGGAGCATTCGTTGCACCACTCACGGCGAGCGGCCATCTTTGAATAGTGGCAGCCACTCAGTTCTTCACCACGAGAACGGGCGCGTTGGCCGAATCGGTAGAGCACGGGCCTCGCGTGCGGGAGATCAAGAAGTTCAGTTCCCGGTCGAGTTAAAGTTGCATAGTCCGATGGTTTTGAATTTCTGTATTTTTTCTGAGATAAATATATTAGATCGATCACTAGTATCTACTTTACATTAGTTCAATGTTACTTTTATTTTAAATGGTAAACTTTTGAGATATTTTGAGCGCAAACATGGAAAATTAGTTTTGGCAAGCCTGCCAAAGTCTGACACCATAGACTTCTGCAGTAACAGGTTCTGTTATATTGACTCAGTGTTGCCTTGTACGCAGAAATAAATGCTTAATAAGTGCATCAGTATCTAAGTTAGATATGTAAAGCGTTCTCTGTGGTGGAGTGGTTAGAGTGTCTGACTTTTTTCTAGGTCAGACTCCTAATGTGAGGGTCAGCGGTTCAATTCCCCGTGCCCCCAGCTCTGCCAATTTGGATTTCCACCGCTGTGTATAACTTACAGCGTCATCAAAGGCCGGTTGCTCTCATACCATGTCTATGTGGTGTGGGAGGTTAAAAATCCCTTGGGTCGGTAAAAGTGTAGGCTCGGGCTTTCTATCGACCAGCAGTGGAATGAGGAAGATCAGTCGTCTATGACTGAAATTTTCCCTGCTTAAACAACTAATGGACCAAAAAAAACAACAAAAAAAACATCAAATATAGATAATTGGTTTGGTTTTGAAAATTTGATATTTCATCGGACTATGCAGGTTTAAACCAATGAGTTATAAAATTGATACTTGTCGCTTCCTAGCCAGGCACTCGGCATTAATATGATAGGGCAAGGACTGATTCGCTCACTGTCAGGATAATATGACTGAGTGGGATATCGGGTCATGGTGCTGGTGGCCTGATCTCCGAGTGGGGCAGCACTATAAGGTCACCATGAGTGTGCACTGTCACAAGTAGGTACCCGCCCTGATATGACCTTAGATGTTGCCAGGATTTAAAATTCCAACAATCAACCAATCAATCAGTTGGCGGTCCTAAGAAGACTCGTTTTCAAACTTAATTAAATGAATAATTAAAAGGAGCATACAACGCCTTTCTACACAGACTGCAAGAAAACATTAATTTCCATTGTTTTCTTATTTTTGAAGTAAAACAAGTTAATTAACAGTCGGATGTCGTAGGTTCGATTCTCAGTCGAGTCAAACTGATAAGTTTCAGAATTGCCTGTTAAGTCCTACTCCTAGTACAACCTCGCCTGGTTGGTTGGCATTACTAGGATATGATATTGATGGCACTGCAGCACTATAAAGCCATCGAATGTCATTATATGACTCAGTGGGATAATATTAATAATATGTAATACTGGCGGCACTGCAACATTATAAAGCTACCGAATGTCAGGATATGACTCAGTGAGATATTAACATGTAATACTGGCGGCACTGCAGCACTATAAAGTCACAGTGAACATGATATATTACATCACCTGAGACGTTGCTCTGTAATGTTGCTAGGACCGCCAATCACTGACTCATAGCCCGGTTTGTAGTCATGAAGTAAGGTATTAAATGATTATCGTCGTTTAAAAACGACTTTGCCATTCAGCGTCCACAGGGGTCTTCTCAAACCGAACCGGAAGTCCTTATAAGGACACCGGAAGCGGTCAGTGTGGAGAGGGACGTGACCTGTGTGAACCTGCACGGATTATCACCACAGTGGCGCCACCTGCTGGGGGGGGGGGGGGGTTGCGGGGATTAATCCTTCCACTCCAGAAGCAGCTAACTCGGGATAATCTGAAAACTGTAATCGCAGTTTGGTGTCGGCGTGTGTTGGTGTGTGTCGGCGTGTGTAGCGGTGTGTACACGGGTGTTGGGGTGTGTCGGAGTGTGTTGGTGTGTGTAGGGGTGTGTGGGTTCACAGTCCACTCTCATATCACCGGCATGGTTTGCTGTATGAAAATGTCGTCTGCTTTGACTGGAAAATGTCCTGTGTTGTAAATCACATTCAATAAAAGCACATATCCTGAATGTTCACTCAAGTGTCGGCTGCTAGCTTTTTAACAACACTAAACAGCAGACGACATTAGAGGCTGAGTGCATTAAGGTCATCCCGTGGTATGGGGGGGGGGGGGCTTACTTTAAGTTCAAGGCGCTAGATGTAGAACACCCACACCCACACCCACACCCACACACAACCACACCCCCACCCACCCACCCCCACACACACCCACACCTCCAACTCCCCACACCCACCCACACATCCACACCCCCACACCCCTCCCCCACACTCGCACCCCCACACTCACTCAGGTGGAATTGGCCGCTGGGCGCGCCGAACAAGAAAGCAACATTCTAATTAACATACTAAGAAAATACCGCGGTTGTCTTTCTCAATAAAAACCAAAAAACCCACCAAAAAAAACACAAAAAGCGCCACCAGGTAAGCACCCACTTACTGAGATATCAGGACGGAGCGCTCAATGAAGGGAAGGGCAGCGAACACAACCTTCCGGGAACTTACAGTTTGTTGTTGTAAATATGTTAATTCTGCTGAATAAGTCTTTTGTCCGGACTGCACAGGTGTTCCAGACATTTTTCAATTCAGGGTTATTTACACAAAAATGGTATATTATATAGACGAAGATATACAGTAACTGTTGAATACACAATCTGCAACATATAACACAATGAAATTCTGTAACCCACAAGTTCCGCAGCAATAGCAATATTGCAACAGTAGTGTCAGTTGACTAGATCAATATTGGTCAGATCAATGTGAGTATTTACATGTTTTTTGTTGTTGTTGTAAATATAGTTTATTAATTAAATAAAGTCTTTTGTCAGCACCGTGGCACTGGTCTTCCAGCCATGTGACATTACAGTTATTTACAATATATGTATATGTAGTCTGATATTGTCATCAGCCGCTAGCTCAAGTCAGCTGAAATAACAATATTAATCATTCCAAGACTTACATATGGTATGGTTTGACAATTCACCTATAAGATAGTAGTTATATGTTGTATACATACATACATAGATACATACATGTGTATTGTTTAGACCGTTACATTACGGAGTGGTTAGGTGCATAGTTTCCTGTCACAGGTTTGTGTGCCTACTGTGTGGTGAATTGCATAATTATCATGTTGTTGGAGATGGGATTTTGAGATGGAGTGTTAGTAGAATGGTTTGTTTATTCTGTTAGAGGGAGTGTGGTTAGCTTGTAGGGTTATGCTTAAAAAGGTTAATACCTGGGGGCGGGGGATTGACTACATGAAGTAGTTTGAGTAAGTTGGTTTTTAGTAATGATGGGATAAACTATACTTGGAGGATTGTACATTTCAGTCATTTAGTAGTCTAGTACAGTCTTTATTAGTGTCTATGTTTATAGCAATACTACCAGATTGATATGAATTTTCTGGAGTTGTTGGGCAAATAATTTGTAAGGTGGATAACTTGGTTTGTTGGCAGCAAGTAAGGGAGCGCGGTGTGTTGTGGGAGTTGGTGGCCATAGGTGCTTATAATAGGTAGATAATTAAACATGGCGACCTCATCACTAGGCCTATAGAAAGGCCTGATTGTCTTGGTGAATTCTGACCAGATTTGTGAATTCTAGTTGTGTTTGTATATGTCTAATTCTGACCGGGAGTTCATGCCATAATTTGTTGCCTTTGTAGATAGGGGCTCTTTTCAGTCTATTTGTGAGTGGTTTAGGAACTTTGAGGAGTGTAGCATCCCCCTGCCTGGTAACTCTGGTAGTACGGTCTATGTAGTTTTCATCCTTGGCTCTGATAAACATAAGAGATAGCAGATGTGCATCTCTCCTTTGGCTTAGGTATGTAATATTAGATCTAGTGTGCATTTCATTCACTGAGAGAACTTCGCCCCTATATACTGTTCTAAGACTAGTAAGAGCCCGGTTTTGGGTTCTCTGTAATTTATTTTCTTGTTTTGTTAAAAGACCATAGATTAGATCATTATAATCTATTATTGGCAGTATAGTTGCCTTATACAGTTTGACCGCTGTGTTCTCACTCATGTAACATCTTATTTTTCTAAAGGTTGTCATTCTCATACCTAGAATTTGGTTCAGCCTCGATAGTTGCTGGTTCGCATTCAGTGTAGAGGCAAGTTTGGTTCCTAAGTATTTGTACGAGTTCACTTCTCTTAGCACTGCATTGCCTATACATAGCTCTATTTTTTGTGCTTGAGAATTTCTAGGTTTTGTTCCAAATATCACATATTCAGATTTGTGTGTGTTTAGGGTAAGTTTGTTATCAGCACACCAAATATTGACCTTTCTTAACACCTTGTTTACTATAGTGAGGCAAGTGCCTTAGTCATTGACCTTTCTTTTCTGAAGCCATTTTGCTGGGTGGCTAAATAGTTAGTGTCCTCAATAAAAAAAATTATTTGGTCATGAATTATCTGTTCAATTATTCTGCCAGGGAAGGTAGTATGGATATAGGTCGCAGTTCATTACAGGACTTTGGGTTACCTACCTTGGGTATAGGGGTAACTGTTGCTCTCTTCCATTTTTCTGGGAAAATTCCAGTAGTAATTATGAGGTTGTATAGGTATGTAAATTCATCTATCAGAGCCTTGATGGTGCCCTTGATAAAGGTTGAACTGATGTCCTTCATGTCTAAAGGTTTGAATGGTAACAGGTTTTGTACTTTCGTAAGGATTGTCTCTTTTGTTGTTTCTATAAGATCATATCTATGTTGGTTAACTACAACCTTATAGCTTTCCTGGACATCATCTTTTGGCTGAAATTGTTGGGCTAGGTTAACTTCTATATCAACAAAGTAATTGTTGATCTCTTCTACTAGTTGAATATCAGGTATTGTTTCACCAGTGCTGTTGTTTATTAGATTACTGACCTTTGGCTAGGGATCAGGCTCTATTTGATCTAGTTCATACCAACAATTCTTGGGGTTTTGGTTGTGAATGATGGCTTGGTCAAGATAGTACCTTGATTTTGCCTTTCAAACCTCAGTCCTGGCCTTTCTAGTTATGCATTTGGCTATGGATGTATCCCCTGGGTCTTTGGTTAATTCAGCCTTTTGGCAAAAGTAGTCCTGATCTTGTAGTTATTGTAATTCATCATTTAAGTATTTAGCTGTGTTTTTTCTTATTCTCAGTTCAATCATTGCACAAGGTTTGTCAGCGACTGTATTAAGGATAGCTTCTAACATGTCACAGCACTTGTTAGGATCTTCCTTATGAAATATTTCATTGGTAGCAAATCCCCGTAATGTGGTTGAGAGGACCTCATAGGTGCAGTTTCTATATGTGCGGCCCCAGTGTAATGTGGTTTGTTTGATATATTTAGAATGTAAGCAGAAGTTATCTTCTATATTCATTTAGTAAAGTTGTAGTAAGTTTTAACGTAGGGTCTGGTCAGTTGGAGTTCAATAAGCGGGATATAAATGTCAGTTTGCTAGAAATATTCTAGCGTTAGCCTAGAAGTGTTTAGGTCACTCAAGCAAAGTTCGGCAAATTGTTGGCGGAGCTACATTAAACTACATCCGGCCATGTTCCATTTTGTTACAAAGACAAAGCCAGCATTGACAGTGCTCGTGGTGACGGCCTCGTGGTACTAAAATACAACTAACCGAGGTGCGTGTGTTTAGTGAGACTGGCCCAAGGCGGGCCCTGAATACTTGCATGCCGCAAAGTGGTCGCCTAAATCAGGTACACGGGCGCACAGCAGTGCTAACATGGGGTTTAGGAACACTAATTAGGCGTTTATCTGTAGTTTCTGAACCGCCCTCCCGTCGGGGACTGACTTTACTTTTTCTACCCTCCCCCCCTCCACATCACACACTCCCCCCCCCCCCCCCATCCTCTCACATTCCATTGCCTCTAAGGGCAGAGCAGATCTGTAGTTGTAGTTTCTTTCAAAGCGTTAATTAATTACCTAATCAACATTTAGATATATATATATACTATGAGCATATAACTCATCATTCCCTGCCTCCACTCTCACTCATCCACTCATTCACCCATTCACTCATTCCCTCATCCACTCATCCACTCATCCACTCACTCACTCACTCATTCCCTCATTCACTCATTCACTCACTCACTATCACTCACTTCACCTCACCTCACTCACACTCACTCATCACTCACCTCACCACCACTCACCAATCTCATCACATCATCTCCCTCCCTCCACCCCACTCACTCATTCATCACTCACCATTCTCCTACAATGCACTCACCCACTCACCCACTCACTCACTCACTCAATCAATCATTCATTCATTCACTAACTCACCATTCCCTCCCTCCCCACTCACTCATTCACTCATTCACTCATTCACTCATTCACTCACTCACTCACTCACTCACTCACTCACTCGCTCCCTCTGTCCATCCGTCCCTGCCTCCCTCCCACATTCCCCCCCTCCCTCCCCCCCACCACTCACCCACCTCCTGCACTCACTCTCTCCACCCATCTCCCTACATGAATATAGCGAATACCGACATCAGCTATTGCCCATTCACATATATTCACACATCACTCTAAACCTGGCATTCAATTCAATGCAAATCGAAAATTCTTACCATTGTGATATTTCTTTTTGCATATGAAATCGATCAGTTCATTTAAAATAAACCGTGGCTGAAAATGAGAGAAGCGGGCCTCGCATGCGGGAAATCGGCAGTTTGGTTCCTGGTCGACTCAAACCAATGACTAATAAAATTGATACTTGTCACTTCCTAGCCTGGTGCTTGACATTAATAGGATAGGGCAAGGACTGGTTTGGCTCAGTATCAGGATACTATGACTGAGGAGGATATCGGGTCATGGTGCCGGCAGCCTGATTTCCCAGTGGGGCAGCACTATAAAGTCACCATGAGCACGCACTGTCACAAGTAGGTACCCATCCTGATATGACCTTTGATGTTGCCTGGATGTAAAACTCCAACAACCAACCAACCTAGAACAAATGCCACTGACGACATAACCCTCAGCGGCCATGCGCAGCGGACCGCCCGGACGCGCGCCTCGCCCGTACAGCCTGCAGGGGGACGCGGAGCGAGCAGACGCGGGACTCACCGGACGCAGCGGGAAGGAGGGCGCTGAACGCAGCAACGACCGCTCCCCGCCTGACCTGCTTCAGGAGACGCGGCAGGCGGCAGGCGGCAGGCAGCGGGCTGCTTGGTGGATACTGGAGGAGGCCTGTCACCGCGCACCGAGCCGCACCCCTCACCCCCTCCATACACCACACACACACCTCACACACACCGCACACACCTCACCGAGCCTCGCAGTGTGGGCGCACCGAGACGGGGCATTAGAAACCTCCCCCCCACACACACACACCTCACACACCACACACAACTCACACACACCACACCGGCCTCAGACCACGTCGAGCTGCCTCCTGCTATCTACAGGTAACAACAACAGGAGCGGACGGACATCCAGAGGAGGACGGACACACACCTGTAGGTGAGGTGAGGGAACGCTAGAGGAACCAGCGCTACACACCTGTCTACAGGTGAGGGAACGCCAGAGTAACACCCAGCCACCTGTAGGTGAGGTGAGGGAACACCAGAGGAACCAGAGGTACACACGCCTGTCTACAGGTGAGATGAGACACTGAGAGACATCTGAACATCCAGAGAAGTTCAGCCCGGAACCCCGGAGCACAGAGGGGGACTGCACTGTGTCGGCAGCACCCTGCGTGTTGTGGCAACGTTACCAGGGGCTTCTGGAGGATACTATCTTATTTCCACCCCTGGCCGCTGCCCCTGGCCGCTGCCCCTGGCCGCTGCCCCTGGCCGCTGCCCCTGGCCGCAGCCCCTGGCCGCTGCCCCTGGTGGCTACCTCTGAAGCAGTGAGCAGTCAACACGTAGGTTGGGTGAAGGTAAGTATTTGCCTCACCTCGTTACCGTTGAAGATGTGTAACATAGCAAAGTCACGTCAGTCAGTTCCACCCGTGAACCATTCACATGTTGAACTGTGTCCCTCCACACCCCCACATCCACCCACACCCACCCACACCCACTCACAGTCACTCACACCCACACCACCCACACCCACTCACACCCACTCACAGTCACTCACACCCACATCCACCCACACCCACTCACAGTCACTCACCCCACACTCATATCAACATCCACTCACAGTCACTCAGTAACACAGTCACTTACACCTACACACCCACATGCACCCACACCCACTCACAGTCACTCACCCCACACTCATATCAACATCCACTCACAGTCACTCAGTAACACAGTCACTTACACCTACACACCCACATCCACCCACACCCACTCACAGTCACTCACCCCATACTCATATCAACATCCACTCACAGTCACTCAGTAACACAGTCACTTACACCTACACACCCACATCCACCCACACCCACCCACACCCACTCACAGTCACTCATCCCACACTCATATCAACACCCACTCACAGTAACTCACACCCACATCCACCCACACCCACTCACAGTCACTGATTCACACAGTCACTCACACTCACAGTCACTCACACCTACATCCACCCAAACCCACTCACATTCACTCATTCACAACAACATACACACCCACCCACACCCACAGTCACACTCACTCACGTTCACTCCAACTCACCGACACTCACTCAGTCACCCATTCACACTCACACCCACAGTTACTCACACCGACAGTCCACACCCGTCCACCCACACCCACTCACACTCACCTACACCAACACCAATTCCCCACACCCACTCACGCACCCCCAACTGCTGGCAGACGATGCAGAATGAGAGCTTATTGCCTGATATGGGTTTGCCCCGAGTGATCAGTGTGCACCGTCTGTCTGCGTACACTGATGTCCACATGCAATATTTGTTTATTTCTGTTTAAACATAGACAACAGCGATCAGGTAGCACAGGCCTCGTCCCCGTCTGCACTCAGTCTACTGATCTACTTTTACATAAATTGAAAGTCTGCGGACAAGCGATGTGTTTGTGTGGTGCAATATAAGGACATGAATGTTTTCATTACACACTATCCCCTACCGAGCACGATTAACAGCATCTTCCAACAATATATAAAACTGCAAAGTGCGATGAAAACATCTAATTTATAAAACCAAGACAATTATCTAGATTTGGTTCTACATATCGAAGGTGTACATTTGTCATTTTTTGCCGGATAGAAGAGCATACTAAGCCAATTTAATAGAACCCATTACTGCATAAGCCTATGGTTGCAGAGTTTTGGCGTGCTTGCCAACATTAATTTAGGGTATATATATTATTTTTGGGGGGTAAATGATCATTTTATTCAGCGAATAAGGGTATTTTTTTCAGTGCCGAGGAACTGGTCTTCCAACCATGTTATGTTACGTTCATTCAGATATATAATAGTCTAAAATCAAAAAGAGTTTGATACAAATACAAAAATCAGAAAAAAGAAGAATAGCACTGTTACACAACAGCATTGAGAGATAACAGGGTGTACGCTTTATATTGTCAGTGTCATGGTTAGGGTAACTTTTACTAATGGCCCTGTCACACTACGACGCTTCTCTCGGCGACCCGTCAGCGTTGAAAATGAAATCTTGCGCGTCGAGAAACGTCAAACTTTTCGGCAGTTTGGGGGAAAAGATCGGCGTCAGCGCGGCGCGTTATGCGCGCGCGGCCAACGTGTGTCGACGCGCTGGGGAAAAAAAAAAAAAAGTTTGGCGCGACGTCTTCATTTAACCTTAAATGTTGCTAGGGCCTAAAACAAAAACGGCCCAGTTTGCGCAACGCGTGAGCAACGACCCTCCCGCGCGCGCGCCGTCTTCCTAGCGTTCCCATAACGTTATTCCTGCGCGTCCAACGCAGCGCGACGCGCGCCTAACGTCCTTACCCATATATTTGCGCGCGTTGCCGGTCGCTGGTGGTTTTTGACATGTTCAAAACACTCAGCGACCAATAACGCGCGCCGACTTTCGCCGGCGACCCGCCGGCGACAAAGTAGTGTACCGACGTGTACCGACGCGCCCATAAAGCGCCACCAGCGCTTCTCGATATTTCACCAAATATCGCCCAAAAACACCACACGTTGACGGGTAGCCGGCGAGAAGCGTCGTAGTGTGACAGGGCCATAATATACATAGTGAATATGAAGTTATTCTGTTAGTAGAATTTGATGCAGTTAAATCCTTTACTTCGATGTAGATTTTAGAACACGTATAATATGATGTTAGGTGTGGTTTCCTTGTGTTATATTTAAAACTAGTTCAGTGACCCATTTGGAAGAAATGGTACACATGTATGGTCAAGTGTTAGTAGATGGCATGGTAGTGGTGCTACTTATTTAGTTTAGTAAGTGTACTGCAGATGTATGGTCAAGTGTTAGTAGATGGCATGGTAGTGGTGCTACTTATTTAGCTTAGTAAGTGTACTACATATGTCAATGACTATACCCTGCCATGTCACGCTTCACTATGGATATGTGGTTCATTAGGGATGTTGTGGAATGATTTTGTTGTTGTGGGGTATTAACCAGTTCCTTGTACTAGTTAGTGTGTAGTAGAACTAATGCAGTCATGTTGGGTGTTTGATTGAGGTGGGTTGTTGTGTGTTGTGGGAAGATGGGAAGAGGAATGTATGAGTGGTATGTTGTTGGTAATTGAGTTTGGTCACGTGTCAGCGTTTCTATTGTCAGTATTTAATAGCACTGTGACAGCAATGTGGCATCACCTTGTCTGGTCACCTTTACTTGGTGGTACACCCTTACTTTGCACTTCAAATATCTCAAAAGTTAGCCATTTAAAATAAAAGTTACTTGAAGCTAAAGTAATGTAGATTGCAACAGTCAATTTAATATATTTATCTCAGAAAATGATAGAAACTCAAAACCATCGGACTATGCAACTTTAAATACAATTCGAAAGACCGCTATTATGAAACGGGTGGGTACCTTATTCAGATTCAAACGAGTACATTTGTAATTGGGTGGACGGACATGAACACTCGCGTGTATAGGCGTGGGAGTCTGCATCGTCATGTGAAGAGAAGTGGGAATGGAATGTCTGTTTACGGAGGCGTGAAGAGATGAGGGGGTGCATGCCATGTGAACTGACACCATGCCCCTCTGCGGTGATTCATTTGGGGCTTGGTCATTGTGGCTGCCATCCTCCTCCCTTCAACCCTTGTAATAATTCACTTGGGGCTTGGTTGTTGGGGATGTCATCCTCCTCCCTTCAACTCTTTGTAAAGTCGTCGTCTTGCAGTTGTAGTTGTGTATGCAGGCTAATAGGAAATCAATACAGGCAAGGAGAGAAAGGAAGAGTATAAAGAGTGAAAGAAGAGTGAGAGCTTGCACCCTCAGATTTATTATTATATAGTGGTACATGGATCTGATATGGCATACCACCTGACCATGCTCTCCAATGAACAACAAGCATTTCTAGGTCCACCAATGAACAGTAAGCATTCTTGTGTCACCATGGCTACTGTGATCTACCCACCACCACCATGACTTGTGGCTCTTGGCCTGCACCTGCCTTGCTGTGTGTGGTGATCCATGACTAACAGTTGGGGGGAGGGGGTAGTGAGTGTAGCTCTTGAGCCCCTTCCACACTAACAATAGTGCCTCTCTCAGACTATCTATTTAATACACAATGACTATTGACTCCAAGTAAAGAGTCACCAGCAACTACATAAATACATTCATGCACCTGGTCCTATACACCATTTACCTTTATAGACCATTTGTAATCCTTTATAGACTAGTTCACATTCCCCACCAATGCGTTTTATCGAAATATTTTACACATAGTAATAATTCATTTGGGGCTTGGTCGTTGTGGCTGCCATCCCCCTCCCTTCAACTCTTGTAATAATTCATTTGGGGCTTGGTCGTTGTGGATGTAACCCCCCTCCCTTCAACTCTTGTAATAATTCATTTGGGGCTTGGTCGTTGTGGATGTCATCCCCCTCCCTTCAACTCTTGTAATAATTCATTTGGGATTTGGTCGTTGCAGGTGGCATCCTCCTCCCCACCGCTACACCATAGCTAGGTATAGAAGACGCGATAACAATAGCCTTTTAGCGACCCAGCATGAACATAAGATACAACAAGGTTTAAATAATGTACAGTGACCATGGAATGAATAATGTATTACCCTCAGTAAATACATTATTTTCGTCAGAGATTTAATTATTCCCTTCGGGGAATGATTTATAACCTACAGGGAATTAATTATTTCCTGACATGTGCAGATGGGATGGCAGAGTCGCTAGAGCGTCTGATTGCTATACAGAAGCTTCTAGCAGGATCTCCACTGAATGAAGCCAAAGACCTACAACACTGGAAGCCATTACCTCGTCTGGTGTTAGGCATAAGTAAGACAGGGCAAGGAGTGGCTGGCTCAGTGTCGGGATAATGTGACTGACAATGATATTGCATCATCTTTTCGGTCTATGGTATCCCAGTGGGGCAACACCATAAACCCACTGCATGCTGTCACAGGAAGACACTTATTCGGATGTATCCATAGATGTTGCTTGGACATAAAACCCCAATGAATCATTTCCTGGAATCAACGGTGACAAGTAAACAAAAGAGTGTCATCAGTGGAAAGCTGTCCAAATAAACCCCAAACCAAAGAGAACAAATAATGAATAGAATGTGGAACCAAAGCCTGGCTCCTTTCCTTGTCTGCTTGCGTGAATTAAATCGCCTGGATTCATCGTGTGACCCTCTGGCCACTGCCAACAAGACGCCAGCGTTCAGTGGCACAGTGTGTGCTTTGATGTGACTTTGATGTGACTTTGATGTGACTCTATTTGAGGGTTACAGCGAGAAGGCCCACCCGAGCCACCCGCACTCGGCAGGGGGAGCCACCTCCCGGGTGTGGCTGTGTGTTCAGAACATCGAACTGATATTGGTTGACAAATGATTGGTTGATTGGTTGATGGAGTTTTGCGTCCAGGCATCATCTAAAGTCATATCAGGGCGGATTCCGACTTATGACAGTGAGCACTCATGTAGACTTTATAGTGCTGCCACCAGCAACATGACCCAATATTCCACTCAGTCATATTATCCTGACACTGAGCTAACCAGTCCTTGCCCTATCCTATTTATGCCAAGCGCCAGGCTAGGAAGCGACAAGTATTAATTTGATACGTCATTGGTTTGATTTGATCCGGATCCGGACAAATGTTGACCCTATTGATGCTTGCAAAGCAAAAAAACAACAGCTTTCAGCCGACAGGTCAAAGTGCATTCCCCAAAGTAATACCCCTGTCACACTACGACGTAACGAGCCAACGTGAGCCTAATGTGACGATTTTTCGTCATTACGTTGCCGTACGTTGGTTTACGTTATGATGACGTCATAATGACGTTAGAGTGACGTCGAGCTACGTCATATTACGTCGTGTTACGTCGGCGCGCGTCAAGGTTTTGAACCTGTTCAAAACTTTCGACGTATCTCGACGTGAAGCCGTCACGTCGGGATGACGTGACAATGACGTTAGGTAGACGTTCCGCGATCGTTATAGCAGCGTAAATGACGTTAGAGTCACGTTATGTCACGTCAGACCGACGGCCCGGGTGGGAGCAAGGTGTGGGCAGCTTTTTGCACGTTACGGTCACGTTACGGTCACGTTACGGTCACGTTACGGTCACGTTACGGTCACGTTACGGTCACGGTTACGGTCACGTTACGGTCACGTTACGGTCACGTTACGGTCACGTTACGGTCACGTTACGTTGGCGTTACGGTCACGTTACGTCCACGTCGCACCCGTTACGGCGACGTTACGCTCACGTTACACTAACGCCCGGTCACGTCGCCAATTACACCTCCCCCCTAACGTTGTCACGTTACAGCTAAGGTCACGACGTGCACCAACGTTACTTTCACGTTACGCTCACGTCCACAATTTGCATATTACGCCCATAACGTCGACGTAATATAATTATTTTCACGTTCTGCCTACGCTGACGTAGTCACGTCGTAGTGTGACAGGGCCATAAGGTTCTGACAGTCGCGCCTGGGAATGCGAACATGTCGGTACAGGTTGTTCTTGGTTGAACTTCAGCGGAGTGTGTCGGTCACACGAGATGAGTGATTATAATGCTGACCACGTGATCTATAGGTTGATTGCAGTTGACGGTGCTTATTGATTATTTTGAGCGTTGTATTGTTTCGTGGATATTCATTCTGGGGGTTGTTTGTCTGGGTTATTTTCAGTGCTATCGTTCTTCTTCGAAATTCTTTACCCTTTTGTTTGTATTTATATTTGATTGAGCAGCAAAGTGACTTAATAAATATAATCTACAGGTACTGAGTTATTGCAGTTGTCAATTAGTTATAATAGAATAGGCGGTTATTTTATTTTATTTTTTGTCCATTAGTTGTTTAAGCAGGGGAAATTTCAATCGCAGACAATTGGTTTTCCTCATTCCACTGCTCCTTGCCCTATCCTAGTAATGCCGAGCGCCTGGCTAGGAAGTGACAAGTATCAATTTTTAAGTCACTGGTTTGACTCGACCAGGTTTCGAACCCACGATCCACCAGCACTGGAGACGGACGCTCTCACTCATTCGGCCATCCCATCTGGTTAATTCATATCAGAATCTGTGGAAAAAAAAAAAAATAGATTTATTGTAAAACTCCAACAAACAAACAAACAAACTATCGACTTACCTTAAGGCCACTCACTACCTTAGTGGCAGACAGTTTAAACAAACTATCGACTTACCTTAAGGCCACTGACTACCTTAGTGGCAGACAGTTTAAACAAACTATGGACTTACCTTAAGGCCACTCACTACCTTAGTGGCAGACAGTTTAAACAAATTATCGACTTACCTTAAGGCCACTCACTACCTTAGTGGCAGACAGTTTAAACAAACTATGGACTTACCTTAAGGCCACTGACTACCTTAGTGGCAGACAGTTTAAACAAACTATCGACTTACCTTAAGGCCACTCACTACCTTAGTGGCAGACAGTTTAAACAAACTATCGACTTACCTTGAGGCCACTGACTACCTTAGTGGCAGACAGTTTAAACAAACTATCGACTTACCTTAAGGCCACTCACTACCTTAGTGGCAGATAGTTTAAAGAAACTATCGACTTACCTTAAGGCCACTCACTACCTTAGTAGCAGACAGTTTAAACAAACTATCGACTTACCTTAAGGCCACTCACTACCTTAGGGGCAGACAGTTTAAACAAACTATCGACTTACCTTAAGGCCACTGACTACCTTAGTGGCAGACAGTATAAACAAACTATGGACTTACCTTAAGGCCACTCACTACCTTAGTGGCAGACAGTTTAAACAAACTATCGACTTACCTTAAGGCCACTCACTACCTTAGTGGCAGACAGTTTAAACAAACTATCGACTTACCTTGAGGCCACTGACTACCTTAGTGGCAGACAGTTTAAACAAACTATCGACTTACCTTAAGGCCACTCACTACCTTAGTGGCAGATAGTTTAAAGAAACTATCGACTTACCTTAAGGCCACTCACTACCTTAGTAGCAGACAGTTTAAACAAACTATGGACTTACCTTAAGGCCACTCACTACCTTAGTGGCAGACAGTTTAAACAAACTATCGACTTACCTGAAGGCCACTGACTACCTTAGTGGCAGACAGTTTAAGCAAACTATCGACTTACCTTAAGGCCACTCACTACCTTAGTGGCAGACAATTTAAACAAACTATGGACTTACCTTAAGCCCACTCACTACCTTAGTGGCAGACAGTATAAACAAACTATCGACTTACCTTAAGGCCACTCACTACCTTAGTGGCAGACAGTTTAAACAAACTATCGACTTACCTTAAGGCCACTCACTACCTTAGTGGCAGACAGTTTAAACAAACTATCGACTTACCTTAAGGCCACTCACTACCTTAGTGGCAGACAGTTTAAACAAACTATGGACTTACCTTAAGCCCACTCACTACCTTAGTGGCAGACAGTTTAAACAAACTATCAACTTACTTAAGGCCAATCACTACCTTAGTGGCAGACAGTTTAAACAAACTATGGACTTACCTTAAGGCCACTCACTACCTTAGTTGCACACAGTTTAAACAAACTATCGACTTACCTTAATCTTTTATTGTGTTTTTGGTGTCATTCAATTGTTGCGACTCTCACCGTCAACAACCGGATGTGAGTGACTTCCCGTTTCACATGCGCAAGGTGGAAACAGGATTGGAATCTTTACTTAACGCAATGTAAACCCGGCCATGGAACCCGAGCATCGAAGACCAGCACCAGACGACAATGGGCGTGCTCTGTAACGCATCCTGGTCGAGTCAAACCAATGACTTAGAAATTGATATTTGTCACTTCCTAGCCTGGCCCTCGGCATTATTAAGATAGGGCAAGGACTGGTTGGCTAAATGTCAGGATAATGTGAATGAGTGGGATATCAGGTCATGGTGCTGGCGGCCTGGTCTCCCAGTGGGGCAGCACTATAAAGTCACCATGAGTGTGCACTGTCACAAGTCTGTAGGTACCCGTCCTTATATGACCTTAGATGTTGCTAGGATGTAAAACAACAATAAACACAGCAAGGTGAAGACATTCAGAGAAATTAACTATTGGTAACCAAACAATTATCTGATTGTAGAACAAACAAACTCACAGAGGTTTGGGGGACGTGGGAAAATGCTTACAAACAGAGAAAGAATGCATGCAGTAGTTAGCTGCACAACAACTGAAAGTGATAAAAAGAAGGGGAGCCACAAAAATATTACTGTCTAGCGGCGAAAACAAGTCATTAGACTTAACCGTTATGGCAGCATAAATACACCCATCACAAAAAAACACAATAAAAAAACACAAAAAAACAAGCTGTGTAACGCACTGTGAAACTATGAATAAACCAACTGATCTCTACTAACACTCGCTGTTAGATACCACATGCAGTTTTAGATGTATCACATGTATCATTCTCTGTGTATCTAGGTCGTTCTTCTAACACAGTCACCGGGCGCGGTGGCCGAATCGATAGAGCGCAGGCCTCCCGTGCGGGAGATCGCGAGTTCGATTCCCGTTCGAGTCAAACCAATGACTTACAAAATTGATACTTGTCACTTCCTAGCCAGTCGCTCGGCATTAATAGGATAGGGCAAGGACTGGTTGGCTCAGTGTCAGGATAATGTGACTGAGTGGGATATCAGGTCATGGTACTTGTGGTCTGGTCTCCCAGTTGGGCAGCACTATAAAGTCGCCATGAGTGTGCACTGTCACAAGTATGTAGCTACCCATCTTGCTATGACCTTAGATGTTGCCAGGACGTAAAACTCTAAACATCCAACCAATCTAACACAGTGGCGCCACCTATGAGCGGGCATCCTGCACCCACCGGGTACAGCAGCCACTGATGATGCTATATTTATATATAATGTATGGTGTTATGTAGATAAGACAACGCAGGTTGAGTGAAAGCCGATGAATGGGGGTCGGGGGCGGGGTGGGGCGGAAAGGAGAGGGGGAGGGAGTTTTATTTCGAAATATAATCTCCGGTAGCGATTTTATTTCGAAAGAGAATCACCGGTCGGAGTCGGCAATTTTCTAGGGAGCGGACATATTTTGTGGCACCAGCATGGCTACTTATTTGTCTGACCTTTAGTGACCTCGAAGTACTCATCTATTTGAGGGATTCGGTGATATGCAGTTTCTATTAACTCCAATACACGACTTAAGAGTGCGTCCGACTAAAGCTGAGATTCCTTACACGCGGTATGCGGTATGCGGTATGCGAATGCGAATGCGGCAAAAAATCGAAACGCCTTGAAGTCAATGGGCTGCAACCCTTACACGCGGTATGCGAATGCGAATGCGAATGCGAATGCGACAACTCGATCGGTCCCTGTAGCGATCGGTGGGGCATGCGGCATGCGGCATGCGGCACGGGGGTGCGAATAGAAAAGCATCAGTCGCATCTGTCCATTGATATAAGGCTGGAGGAGGCGACTGATAATTACGGACAGCCGGGACAAGGTGGTGCGAATAGAAAAGCATCAGTCGCATTTGTCCATTGATATAAGGCTGGAGGAGGCGACTGATAATCACGGACAGCCGGGAGAAGGACGGACCTAACATGGCTCAGTTTAGCTTGCTCCGAGGGATGTTAGGACCGTCCCAGATTTTGTTGACCGAAAAGGATGGTCCTAACATGGCTCAGTTTAGGATGTTAGGACCGTCCCCATGTGATGTACAAAAAGGTACACAGATATAAATGCAATATTTGGTCATATAGAGTGCAGTAAGGAGTATACTTGTTTATTTTTATTTTTTAAATATAGCCAGTCGTGTGCGCATGCCGCATGCCGTGTAGAAGGAATCCTCCCATTCACATACCGCATGCCGCATGCCGCATGCCGCATGCCGCTTACCGCGTGTAAGGAATCCTAGCTTTACTGAGCACCTTCCCGTTATTCATTCTGGCAGAGTCTCGTTCCTGCTAACAGTGGCGGGGAGTTGAGTGGCAAGTGAGTGTCTGTGTGTGGGGCGGGGCAGGTTATTACAAAGTCCTATTGACAGTGGGGGGTGGGGAGGGGGTGGAGGTTATTACATAGGTGTTATTGACAGTGGGGGGTGATATTGATAGTGGTGTCGGGGAAAGGAGACTGTCCTTTAATCATCAGGTCCTGTTCACACCTCTGTAACGCAGGTGAGAATCACTAACAACTCACCACACCTTAAAATAAGGTGGGGTTAGAAACTAGTGAACCCTGATGGACAATGCAGAAATAACTGCATGCAAATAGTTGTAGACAAACAGCTGTAGACAAATAGTTGTAGACAAATAGCTGTACACAAATAGCTGTACACAAATAGATGTACACAAATAGCTGGAGACAAATAGCAGTATACAAATAGATGTACACAAATATCTGTACACAAATATCTGTACACAAATATCTGTACACAAATAGCTGTACACAAATAACTGTACACAAATATCTGTACACAAATACATGCACACAAATAGCTGTACACAAATAGCTGTACACAAATATATGTACACAAATAGCTGGAGACAAATAGCTGTACACAAATATCTGTACACAAATAGCTGTGCACAAATAGATGTACACAAATAGCTGCACATAAATAGCTGGCACAAATAGATGTAGACAAATAGCTGTACACAAATAGATGTACACAAATATCTGTACACAAATATCTGTGCACAAATACATGCACACAAGTAGGTGTACACAAATAGCTGTACACAAATAGCTGTAGACAAATAGCTGTAGACAAATAGCTGTACACAAATATCTGTACACAAATATATGTACACAAATATCTGTACACAACTAGCTGTACACAAATAGCTGTACACAAATAGCTGTACACAAATAGCGATACATAATGTGTGAATAATCACAGACATCTGATTAACTACCATGGTAGTAACAATTAATCTATGTTTATTAAAAAAAAGATATATAATCAAAATAATTCAGTCGGTGAACAGTTTGCAAGTTGCCACCGAGTTGTGTCTGCCCACTCACAACGATTCCATGACGCCACCTGGAGGGCATGAGTCATGTGACCATGACGTTAAGGTCTCACAACGCTGCTTGCTGTGAGGCTATAGGCCGTCTTTTTTCTAGCACATAACTTTAGAATTTGTCATCTCGGCTAGTTGTGGCCAGTGAGGCGGGACGAGCCTCACTGATGCTTCTTCATTGCGAGATGGGGGCTTTCAGACCACACAAACACCCGCGCAAAATGAGAATTACAGACACGTGACCAGCAACACCACACTCCCACACGGCAGCCACACTGTGCTTAAAGCTGCATAGACATGGCAGCCACAATGTACTTAAAGCTGCATAGACACGGCAGCCACAATGTACTTAAAGCTGCATAGACACGACAGCCACAATGTACTTAAAGCTGCATAGACACGGCAGCCACAATGTACTTAAAGCTGCATAGACACGGCAGCCACAATGTACTTAAAGCTGCATAGACACGGCAGCCACAATGTACTTAAAGCTGCATAGACATGGCAGCCACAATGTACTTAAAGCTGCATAGACATCAGCGATAGACACGCAGCCACAATGTACTTAAAGCTGCATAGACACGGCAGCCACAATGTGCTTAAAGCTGCATAGACATGGCAGCCACAATGTACTTAAAGCTGCATAGACACGGCAGCCACAATGTACTTAAAGCTGCATAGACATGGCAGCCACAATGTACTTAAAGCTGCATAGACACGGCAGCCACAATGTACTTCAAGCTGCATAGACACGGCAGCCACAATGTACTTAAAGCTGCATAGACATGGCAGCCACAATGTACTTAAAGCTGCATAGACACGGCAGCCACAATGTACTTAAAGCTGCATAGACACGGCAGCCACAATGTACTTCAAGCTGCATAGACACGGCAGCCACAATGTACTTAAAGCTGCATAGACACAGCAGCCACAATGTACTTAAAGCTGCATAGACACGGCAGCCACAATGTGCTTAAAGCTGCATAGAAGGCAGCCACAATGTACTAAGCGCATAGACACGGCAGCCACAATGTACTTAAAGCTGCATAGACACGGCAGCCACAATGTACTTAAAGCTGCATAGACACGGCAGCCACAATGTACTTAAAGCTGCATAGACATGGCAGCCACAATGTACTTAAAGCTGCATAGACACGGCAGCCACAATGTACTTAAAGCTGCATAGACATGGCAGCCACAATGTACTTAAAGCTGCATAGACACGGCAGCCACAATGTACTTAAAGCTGCATAGACATGGCAGCCACAATGTACTTAAAGCTGCATAGACACGGCAGCCACAATGTACTTATAGCTGCATAGACACGGCAGCCACAATGTACTTAAAGCTGCATAGACACGGCAGCCACAATGTACTTAAAGCTGCATAGACACGGCAGCCACAATGTACTTAAAGCTGCATAGACATGGCAGCCACAATGTACTTAAAGCTGCATAGACATGGCAGCCACAATGTACTTAAAGCTGCATAGACACGGCAGCCACAATGTACTTAAAGCTGCATAGACACGGCAGCCACAATGTACTTAAAGCTGCATAGACATGGCAGCCACAATGTACTTAAAGCTGCATAGACACGGCAGCCACAATGTACTTAAAGCTGCATAGGACCACAGCGGCAGCAGCCACAATGTGCTTAAAGCTGCATAGACACGGCAGCCACAATGTACTTAAAGCTGCATAGACACGGCAGCCACAATGTACTTAAAGCTGCATAGACACGGCAGGCCACAATGTACTTAAAGCTGCATAGACACGGCAGCCACAATGTACTTAAAGCTGCATAGACACGGCAGCCACAATGTACTTAAAGCTGCATAGACACGGCAGCCACAATGTACTTAAAGCTGCATAGACACGGCAGCCACAATGTACTTAAAGCTGCATAGACACGGCAGCCACAATGTACTTAAAGCTGCATAGACATGGCAGCCACAATGTACTTAAAGCTGCATAGACACGCAGCCACAATGTAGCTTAAAGCTGCATAGACACGGCAGCCACAATGTACTTAAAGCTGCATAGACACGGCAGCCACAATGTACTTAAAGCTGCATAGACACGAGCAAGCCACAATGTACTTAAAGCTGCATAGACACGGCAGCCACAATGTACTTAAAGCTGCATAGACACGGCAGCCACAATGTGCTTAAAGCTGCATAGACACGGCAGCCACAATGTACTTAAAGCTGCATAGACAGCACCACAATGTACTTAAAGCTGCATAGACACGGCAGCCACAATGTACTTAAAGCTGCATAGACATGGCAGCCACAATGTACTTAAAGCTGCATAGACACGGCAGCCACAATGTACTTAAAGCTGCATAGACACGGCAGCCACAATGTACTTAAAGCTGCATAGACACGGCAGCCACAATGTACTTAAAGCTGCATAGACATGGCAGCCACAATGTACTTAAAGCTGCATAGACACGGCAGCCACAATGTGCTTAAAGCTGCATAGACACGGCAGCCACAATGTACTTAAAGCTGCATAGACACGGCAGCCACAATGCACAGTCCGATGCTTTTGAGTTTCTGTCATTTATTAAAGATAAATATATTAGATTGATCATCATAATGTACTTTACTTTAATATGAAGTAACTTTGATTTTAAATCATTAACTTGGAGATATTTGAAATATAACCATGGAAATGCAACCATCTTGGTGTGCTTATTAAAACTCTGAGCCCATAGACTTAAAGGTGCATAGTCCGATGAAGCATCAAATTTTCAAAACCAAAATAATTATATAGATTTGACTCTACATATCTAACTTAGATATTGATGCACATATTAAGCATTTAACACTGAGACAATTTGATAGAACCTGTTACTGTTGAAGCCTATGGTGTCAGAGTTTTGGCGTGCTTGACAAAACTAAGTTTACACGATTGAATTTCAAATATCTCAAAACTTATCCATTTAAAATAAAAGTTACTTCAACCTGAAATAAGGTAGATAATAACGATCAATTTAATATATTTCTCTCAGAAAAATTACACCAAAAACGCAAAACCATCGGACTATGCAACTTTAAGCAGAAACAGGTTCTATTAAATTGACTCAGCACACTCTTCTATGCAGCAACACATACTTAGTAAGTGAACCAGTATTTAATAGTTAGTAAGTGAACCAGTATTTAATAGTTAGTAAGTGAACCAGTATTTAATAGTTAGTAAGTGAACCAGTACTTAATAGTTAGTAAGTGAACCAGTATTTAATAGTTAATAAGTGAACCAGTATTTAATAGTTAGTAAGTGAACCAGTATTTAATAGTTAGTAAGTGAACCAGTATTTAATAGTTAGTAAGTGAACCAGTATTTAATAGTTAGTAAGTGAACCAGTATTTAATAGTTAGTAAGTGAACCAGTATTTAATAGTTAGTAAGTGAACCAGTATTTAATAGTTAGTAAGTGAACCAGTATTTAATAGTTAGTAAGTGAACCAGTATTTAATAGTTAGTAAGTGAACCAGTATTTAATAGTTAGTAAGTGAACCAGTATTTAATAGTTAATAAGTGAACCAGTATTTAAGTGAGACACGGAGGCTCAAATCGAGACAAGTGTCTTGGTTTCTAAAAGTTGATGCTTTTATCGGACAACGCAGCTTTAACTTAGGTGAATCTTGGCCCTTTATTAAAGTAGAATAGTAAAACCTCTCTAAATCGACCGACCATGGGACCGACTTTAAATGTTCCATTTAGGGAGGTGGTCAGATTCGGGAGTTTAAAAAACTCATTACAATGGTATTGTATGGGCCATCGTTTGGGGCCCGAATAAATCGATCGATATAAGGGAGTGGTCTATCTGTGGAGGTGGTCAGTTAGAGAGGTTTTACTGTACAACCAGCTGTTGACAGGCACCGCAGTGTCTTGGACAAGTACGGCCATCGCCCTCCCGTCCGAAACCAGCCTGGGTGTGACACTGTGACAGTGTGAACGTGGCATCCTGACAGTACGGATGTGACACTATGACAGTGTGTACGTGGCATTCTGACAGTGTGAATGTGGCACTGTGACAGTAAGGATGTGACAGACAGAGGCTGACCCCCGTGGTCTAACAGACATGGTCTATAGTATGTGGTTTGACAAGCAGTGTGGATGTGACTGACAGTGTGCATGTGACAGACAACGTACATGTGACAGACAGTGTGCATGTGACAGAGAGTGTGGACGTGACCAATATTGTGAATTTGACAGACAATGTGGATGTGGCAGACAGTGTGGATGTGACAGACAGTGTGGATGTGGCAGACAGTGTGGATGAGACTGACAGTGTGGATGTGGAAGACAGTGTGGATGTGACAAACAGTGTATATGTGACAGAGAGTGTGGATGTGACAGAGAGTGTGAATGTGACAGACGGTGTGGATGTGACAGACATTGTGGAAGTGACACACAGTGTGAATGTGACAGAGAGTGTGGATGTGACACACAGTGTGGATGTGACAGTGTGGAATTGACAGACAGTGCGGATGTGACAGTGTGGGTGTGACAGACAGGACCTACGGTGGGACTGTCTGCTGCCTGATTGCTATGTGTGTCACAGTGCCAGGAAAAGGGTGCAGCCACAGTTAAAGAAAACGTCCAAAGCAGAGTGACAACTCAGAAGGCTGCAGGATAAAAACTTGAGAGAAACGCCGCCATTTGTCTGAAGACGCTGCTGGCGGATTCACAGCAAGTTCAAGATCACGAGGTCAACCACAGGCAAACAACCCCAACCAGAGCATTGAGGGCTCCACATACCACGGGAAATAGTCACTATCAGGTAACCTCAGGTAACGTCTAACTAGGTCAACCACAGGCAAACAACCCCAACCAGAGCATTGAGGGCTCCACACACCACGGGAAATAGTCACTATCAGGTAACCTCAGGTAACGTCTAACTAGGTCAACCACAGGCAAACAACCCCAACCAGAGCATTGAGGGCTCCACACACCACGGGAAATAGTCACTATCAGGTAACCTCAGGTAACGTCTAACTAGGTCAACCACAGGCAAACAACCCCAACCAGAGCATTGAGGGCTCCACATACCACGGGAAATAGTCACTATCAGGTAACCTCAGGTAATGTCTAACTAGGATATTGAGGGCCGCACGCGTCATGAGAAATAGTCACTATCAGGTAACCTCAGGTAATGTCTAACTAGGATAGTGAGTGCCCCACACATCATGAGAAATAGTCACTATCAGGTAACCTCAGGTAATGTCTAACTAGGATATTGAGGGCCGCACACGTCATGAGAAATAGTCACTATCAGGTAACCTCAGGTAATGTCTAACTAGGATATTGAGGGTCCCACACATCATGAGAAATAGTCACTATCAGGTAATCTCAGGTAACATCTAACTAGGATATTGAGGGCCCCACACGTCATGAGAAATAGTCACTATCAGGTAACCTCAGGTAATGTCTAACATTGAGGGCCCCATGCACCATAAGAAATAGTCACTATAGAGGGTAACCTCAGGTAGTGCCTAACTAGGAACATTGAGGGCCCCACACATCATGAGAAATAGTCACTACAAGGTAACCTCAGGTAGGGTCTAACTAGAACATTGAGGGCCCCACACATCATAAGAAATAGTCACTACAAGGTAACCTCAGGTAACGTCTAACTAGAACATTGAGGGCCCCACACGTCATGAGAAATAGTCACTACTGGGCAACATCAGGTTACGCCTAACTAGATCATTGAAGGGCCCCACACGCCATGAGAAATAGTCACTACTTGGTAACCTCAGGTAGGGTCTGACTAGAACATTGAGGGCCCCCATATCATGAGAAGTAGTAACTACAAGGTAACCTCAGGTAAGGTCTGACTAGAACATTGAGGGCCCCACAGGTCATAAGAAATGGTCAACCCCCACCTGGAGGAGCAACCCCCACCTGGAGGAGGTGGTTTAGGCTGCTTTTCTTAGTAAAATCTACATATTAGATATACTATACCCAACTCCCTCACGGGTCGCAGCGCCACCTATAACCCCTCCTAAACCCCACCCCCCACCCACATCCACACCCAAACCCACTCACCCCCCACACACCCACACACTCACCCATCCACCCACTCATCCCCCCAACATACACCGACACATCCACACACTCACCGACACACCCTACACCCACCCACACACCCACCCACTCACACACTCACCCACCCACACCCCCACACACCCACACACTCACCCATCCACCCACTGATCCCCCACCCACAGACACATCTACACACTCACCCACACCCCCACACCCACCAACACACACCCACACACTCACCTACCCACACACTCACCCAGCCACACACCCCAAACACACACTCGAACCCCCCTCCCCCACACACACACACTCACCCTCCCACACACTCACCCTCCCACACACTCACCCCCTCACCCCCCCCACCCCCACACACAGACATATCCACACACTCACCCACTCCCACCACCCCACCCCCCACACCCTCCACACCCACACAGACTCACACACCCACACTCACATATCAACACCCCCCCACACACCCACACACTTACACATCCACCCCCACCCACACACATCCACACCCCACACACCCAGCAGCACCACGTGACGTGAGTACGAGATGGGGGTGACGAGACGCCACACTGTTTCGTGATGCATCTATTTTCACCTCCCACTTCTCAAATCAGCATACACTTTGTATACAAAGATGGCACGGTACCAGGACAGGGGCGCTCAGGGAATTATAAAGACAGTCACGGGGACCAGTTAAGTTAAGTAGTCAAATTTTCAAAAGCAAAACATTTATCTGGATTCGAACCTACATATCCAACTTCGACACTGTGTAAAAATATACGGTCTTTCAGTCGTGATAGCTGAGCTTGGAATCATATTAATATGTCAGGCGACGGAGTTGGGGACCATTGTTATGTAATAGTGATGCAATGTGTGCCCACTCACTGTGTGACATATAAATAAATATGTGGAAATATTATGGTGCGCAGTGACCGGGATTGCGGTATGATGTCCAGATATGACGACGCGGTTATTAATTACAGAAATGTACCCTCCTAGTCTGGGATCCACAACCAGAAAATGTGCAAATTAAGGGTTTTGATGTGACACCCCTGCTATAACATTTTTGACACTTGGATTATGTCTATAGGGGTCTTGGACATCTGAAAAGTGAATTTGGACACTTTGAATGTATTGCGCAAATTCAGTAGGCACCGTTTTTTTACTATAGGCTGTGATGACACCAGCCGCCTAATTCCGGGATAGGGGAAACTAAATCTAGCATATCATCACAACGCAAGACTCTACTGCAACAAATTACCACTCATTCTTTTGGTATGGATGTAGCCTAAAACAATAAGCAGAGTAGATTCTGATTGGATGAACCTCAAGGTCACTAGAGGTCAAAAGGTCGTGAAGGTTGTGGTATGCCAGAAATCCTGGACTTTCATCAAAGAAGTGCCTATTAATATACCGTATCATAAGTTTTTTCACTAAAATACTGTTTCAATCAACTCCTTAGATCCCTGTGATGTTTTTAGGAAAGGGGTGTCAAGGCTCATATAGAATAAATGGCGTCCTATAGACATATTTCTAAGTTATGTTTTGGAAAAATATCTAAAAACATTACTTTTTGACAGATCCATTTAAGTCAAATAAAATGTGCGTAATAATCCATTTATTTCAGCCATTAACTAATATAGCATACTAGGACAGGTCTGAAAGGGCTTAGTAAATTCTCCTAAAAAGAAATAACTTTCAAGAATGATATATAGCCAGTGCCACAGTTTTTAAATTGGTAAGTACTAGTAATAACATTTTAGTTCTAGTTCTAGCTACCAATAAGTGCCTGAATACAACCCACAGCATTGAATAGGCCACGACACCCATCAACACATGGAAAAATATACCATGCAGAATGCACATGTATACATGTGCGTTCAATGCCTCTTATGTCTAGGGCAACTCAAGAATGCACATAGATGCGAAAATCGAGCAGCGAAATCTACTAGCCAGTGATGAATCAGGCAGATTCATCACTGGCACATGGCTGCTTGACAGGATGTTGGTGTTAGGCCTCTTTGAAGTTGGTGTGCGTTCTTGAGTTGCCCTAGACGTTATGTAAAGTAATAACAAATGTAACAGTGACTTATCTGATTATGAGTCCCCCCCCGCACAGTAATTTAGTTTGTGCATCTTCTCTGACTGTGAAAGAATTGTGTGACCAGATAGTTGACCTGCAAAATGAATTAGATGAATACCAGCTATATCGTGAGGGGGATGATGTTGATTTTAATCTCCTCAAAAACATTTTGAGTACATCATATCCTTTGGCAAAGTACTTGGGAACAGGGGTAAAAACAATTGCAAAACGAATGCATCCTGCTGAAGATAGAGAAATAGAGATATCTCATGAAACAGCATCTCGCCAGGTTCCAGTAGATTTGTACAATCTAATAGCATGGCTAATTTCTGACAATGATGATAACCTTGGCGATGATGGAAAAGTTCATCTTCCGGAAAATGACAAAGAGAATGTGTTGAACCTAGCCCAGGACATTATTGGGTATCTTGGTACACAGGTTATACCTAAACACATAGGAGTTGCTCTGCATATTCTCAAAGAAATGCATAGTAAATATATTGTGACAATGTTAAACCGATTTGGTAATAGCATTAGCTATGCCAGTGCCCAACATTACCTGACAACCACAGCTAATGAGGTTACTGAACGGGAAGAAAGAGAAGGTATTTTTATTCCGTCCAATGTTGTTCATGGTCAATTTGCACAGTATGCTTTTGATAACCTGAACTTTCATTCAGAAACCGAGGATGGTGGTAGTCTTGATGCAACTACAAATATTATCTATCAGCATACAAATGATAAGGAGAACAATGTTGGGACTGGAAAAGTTCCTCTTCAGAAAACAAGACAAGTAACAATTAAGGAAGCTGTTAAATTTGAACCAGTTGTAAGTAATCTATCACTGAAGGACCGAAAAGAGGCTAGATCGTTACGTGGTACAGAGATTAGCTGTGGCAGCAATATAAGCAGTGATGATTTGGTTGACGAAAACATTGTCTGGTTTCTACTTTGGATGTTCCCAACCAAGATGATGATAGGTGAAGATGAAAGTGTTTGTTGTACACCAAATTGGAATGCATTCTTTGAATTTTATTCCAGGAAACAGACACAGAAAACAAAAATTGGCTATGGTCCAATGTATCCTCAAACTCCTACAAATCCAGATGTTGTCAAAACCTCTCTTGACTACTTTGTTACACTGAATCTGAAATTGGGCCTGTCAAAGAGTGTGGTAACATGTGACCAGGCAATATATGATATCATAAAAGGCTAGGTGAAAAAGGAGCCTGCCAGATATAAAGATGTTATAGTATGATTGGGCGGATTCCATATTGCACAGAACTTTTGGGGGTCCATTGGTTTCTTCATGAAAGAAAGCGGCATTGAAGACGTACTAGTTGCAAGTGACATATGTGGTAGAGGAACAGCTAATAAAGTGATGGCAGGGAAGGACTATTATAAAATGGTTCATTACCATTCCTTGCTCAGTGAGGCATTCTTTATGCTCAAGTGGGAAGCCTTTGAGCAATGGTTGTTGCAAGAAGATGAACTTGACTTACTCTCATCTTTGTCATCTGTGTTGGAATGTCTCAGGGCAGCCTTTCAAATGAAGGTCAAAGACAGTGTTACAAAGCTTGTTGGTGATATCATGACAAGTCTAAGATTAGTTCAATCTCACTGGAAGAACTTTGAGAATACATTGGGTATAACAGCTTGGTTATGGGGAATGTATATTGAAATGATGCTCATTTTGAAACATTATATCTATGCTGAAAGAGTTGGCATTTGGAAACAACATCTGTTCAAGGCACAAAACATGCTACCGTACACGGTCTGTTCTGGACATAGCAAGTACATGTCCTGTCTGCCAATTTATCTAAGTGAAATGAATGACCTCCCTAACACTGCACCTGAATTACACAAGGAATTTGAAGCGGGTAATTTTGAAGTGCACAAGATGGATGGAGACTTTAATGGAGTATGGACAGACCTTGCATTGGAACAAACTTACAACAAGGAAGGGAAGACAAGACTATTCAAGGGCATTACCCAGGCAGAATTAACAAGAGAGAAATACATCAAAACCGTGCCATTCCTAACAGCGATCTCTGAGTGTGTGAAGCAGATGGTACATATGGAGTCTTCTCAATCAGATCATCATGAGAAAATGAATAAAGATGATATGGTAAAGGTACTGAAAATCAGAGAGAAATCCATTTGCTGCTTCCCTCGCAGATGATAAGTTAGTTAACATTGCAACGGGAGAAATGCTTGTTTCAACACTACTCGTGGACGCCAAAAAACTTGTGTTAGAGGCAATGATGGCTGCCAGCAAAACTGATGCTGACCAAATTATCACCCCTCAGATAATGACTTTTGCCACACAACAGAAGCAAGGCAAAAAAAAGCGGGACTCTGTAAAACAATTAATTTCTGAGGAAAGCTCGGTTACTAGGGCCCTTTGCTTTACACATGAGTTGAGTGACGAGGCAAGAATTGAAGCCTTCAGTTACGAATGGAGTGACTATCCACCATCGTTATTTGAGCCAGACAAGACTGGGGGATTTACCATGCACAAAGGAACTAAATCTGACTTTATAGGAACTCTTCAAAACAACGTTAAGGATTCATGGGAACCAATGAAAGTGTTGCCTCCCTCCGAATCGGAACCGGTGTATGTTATTAATGCCATGGCATTTGTGCAACGTTTTCAGACCCTTGCGGCAAGTGATTTTGGCGAACTTCAGGAGAGGTACAAAAACAAGATTCTAAGTATGAAACCCAAACATTGTTCAGAAGTGCATTTTGTCGGCGATAGATATGACTTTGGTTCAATGAGCCTAAAGAGTGATGAGCGCCATAGATGGGAATGGGAGCAAACTCACCGTAGTATATTCCTGTTCATAACATGAAAATACCTGTGTGGAAAACATTCCTTTCGAACCCTAAAAACAAGGCAAACCTGCTCTCATATCTGTCATCTTCTTGGTCGCAGTCTGTATCCCTGCCAGATGGGTTTACCCTTATAATAGGAGTTAACGCAGAGGGAATATGTGTGACCAACAGCAGCACCAATGTGATGGAGGAGCTGTGCAGCCAAACACATGAGGAAGCCGACACGAGAATCATCGCACATCTTGCTAGCTGCCAAGACAGGAGCATATTTGTTATCCACGCAACCGACACAGATATCATCATGCTTGCTATGTACCATTATCCTCAGCTTCCACACATTGTAAACCTATGGGTAGAAAAGAATGAACTCTTCCTGCCATTCCTGACTTGGTTGTGGAATTGGCGAAAGTGGTGGGAAAAAATTAAATGGAACTAACAGCCACATTACTCACTTCGTATGTCATGTCCGGCTGTGACTCAGTGAGTTATCCATACAGAAGAGGAAAAAAAAGGGCAGCAATTGTAGCAATGCAGCATGTCGGTTCAATGCCAGCATTGACAAATTTCGCTCACGACACTGTGTGCCTAGATGATACGTTGTACAAAGAAGCATGTGATTTCTTATGTGATTTGTACGGAAGGGCAGGATATTCATCTTTAGATAGGTTACAAGCCCATTTATTTGCGTCAAGCAAATGGGACCTCCGCTCTCTACCTCTCACTGAAGATGCATTTCATTTCCACATTCTCAGGAGTCTTTGCAACATTAGCCTCTCCAAACAGGCCCATCTAAGCAATCCAACTCTTCTCCCACCTGAACAGTACGGCAGATATATGGACAAAGGAAGATTAGTTCCTGTCATGAAGAGCAAGCCAAACAAACCTGCAGTGGCAAAACTGACGTACTGCAAGTGAAAGAAGGGCTGTTTAAGGAACTGTTCATGTGCAAAGGCCGGATCGGCATGCATTATTGCATGCACCTGCAATGGGGACCCAAACAAATGTGGGCGACTGACTGAAGACAACGAAAGTGATGAGGACTAGGTAACCAAGAACAAAGTATATTTTCTACTAGGTATAGTTGTAATCGGAACATTATATGTTATTGTTAGAATGATGAACTTGGGATGACAACATACTGCTTACTAAGTTTTTTTTCCTTATCTCCAGATAGTTCAGACGTTTTCTACTGATAGTTTCACAAATAATAACAAAAAACTATTGGATAATGAGAGTTATATCAATAAAATGTACGAAGGAAAATTCACTGAATTTGGCTTTTTTCTGAAATATCGCTTCGTAAAAGATGTTCAGGGGGCCATTAGTTCTTTGCCAATCCTCACATCCCTTTTCTAAAATCATCAGGGGGACCTCAGGAGTTGACTGAAACAGTATTTTAGTGAAAAAACTTATGATACGGTATATTAATAGGCACTTCTTTGATGGAAGTCCCAGATTTTGGGCATGCCACAACCTTCGTGACCTTTTGACCTCTAGTGACCTTGAGGTTAATCCAATCAGAATCTACTCTGCTTATTGTTTTAGCCTACATCCATACCAAAAGAATGAGGGGTAATTTGTTGCAGTAGAGTCTTGCGTTGTGATGATATACTAGATTTAGTTTTCCCTACCCTGGAATTAGGCGGCTGGTGTCGTCACACCCTATCGTAAAAAAACGGTGTCTACCGAATTTGCGCAATACATTCAAAGTGTCCAAATTCACTTTTCAGATGTCCAAGACCCCTATAGACATAATCCAATTGCCAAAAATTTTATAGCAGGGGTGTCACATCAAAATTATTTTTCTGGTTGTGGATCCCAGACTATCCATGCACCAGGAAGAGTGCAAGTGGAGCGGAAACACGTATTAATGTTTAATGTAACTGTATCACGACTACTTGTTACCACAGGACCGCTGGGTAAGCACACCAGCCATTCTGCATATGTTATGGACACCACCTGCCCTGGGGTTGATTGACAGGTGCCCCTCTTGGGCGCCATCCCCTCCCAGGCTGCAGAGGTGTCTGATTGGCTGGATATGTGAGCTCAGTCACCTGATACTCCTTGCACTTGCTATGCAGACACTCACTCTAGAGATACCAAAATAAGCAGGTCACCACTGAGGACTTAGGTTCAATGGGATGTAGGCACTGATTAGACAGAACAAGCAGGAACCATGTGGGTCTGTGTAGCAGGTTGTAAGTGAGTCAGGGTGCCAGGTCACTAGTAGGTGAACAAGAGTTGTAGCAATAAACCTCAACCTGATCACTGTCAATCTTGCGTGACTTGTCTTCCTTTCTTTCTTATGAGTTGTTTCTGGTATTACATAGGTGGAGACTGGCAGACAGTTGCCAGGATCTGCCTGATAGTTGTGAGTAAGATGAGTAACTGAAATGGCCAAACCAGTTGTTCTTCAACTGGTTCACTTATTAAATATTTAGCGCTACATAGAAAGGCATATTACATCAATTTAATAGAGCCTCTTACTGCTGGAGCATATAAGAGTTTTGACATTGATACCAATATTAATTTTGCATATTTGCACTTCAAATACTTCCGAAGTTAGCCATCTTAACCTGTTAACGCAAAGTTACTTCAAACTAAAGTAAGGTATATTACAACAAAGAACCTAGTATATTTACCTGAGAAAATGACGTAAACCCAAAACTATCGGACTGCACACTTTTACAGGAGAAGAGCAGTTTGTGTGGAGTTTTACATCCTGGCAACATCGAAGGTCATATGAGGATGGGTACTAACTTGTGACAGTGCACACTCATTTCGCCTTTATAGTGCTGCCCCACTGGGAGACCGTGACCTAATAATAGTAATATTCCAGTCAGTGACATTATCCTGACACTGAGCCAACCAGTCCTTGCCCTGTCTTATTAATGCCGAGCGCCTGGCTAGGAAGCGTTAGCTATACATTTATAAGTCACTGGTTTGACTGGACCAGGGTTTAAAGTCCTACGATCTACCAAAACAGGAGACGGATGCTCAACTCACTGCCCTTTCGTCTGGTCATCTTCATGCCCGATATCGGCTCTGAGCCCAAAGGTTATTGGGGCACCAGCGGTGACCTTTCAACAAAGTCTCTCAACCTTCCACCGTGCGTTCCATGACCTTGACCTTGACCTTGACCTTGACCTTGAGTGGCTTCTGGTACCCCTGCCTGCTTGGTGTTTGCATACAGAGCCCGGTAGAGGGCTATTTGGCCGCGCGCGCCCCGTGCCTCCTGCATTGTAATCATGCTGCATCTCCGTGACAACGCGCTGCCCAACTGCTGCCCCCGGACCTCACTCACTGTGGGCGGCAATCACTGTGGGCAGCAATCACTGTGGGTGGCAGTCACTGTGGCCCTCACTCACTGTGGGCGGCAGTCACTGTGGGCAGCACTCACTGTGGGTGGCACTCACTGTGGGCGGCAGTCACTTTGGCAGCAGTCACTGTGGGCGACAATCACTGTGGGTGGCAGTCACTGTGGGTGGCAGTCACTGTGGGCGGAAGTCACTGTGGGCAGCACTCACTGTGGGCGGCACTCACTGTGGGCGGCAGTCACTTTGGGGGAAGTCACTGTGGGCGACAATCACTGTGGGCGGCAGTCACTGTGGGTGACAGTCACTGTGGGCAGCAATCACTGTGGGGGACAGTCACTGTGGGCAACAATCACTGTGGGTGACAGTCACTTTGGTGGCAGTCACTGTCAGCGTAAGTCACTGTGAGCAGCAGTCACTGTGGGTGACAGTCACTGTTGGCAGCAGTGACTGTGGGCTGCAGTCACTGTGGGCAGCAATCACTGTGGGCAGCAGTCACTGTGGGCAGCAGTCACTGTGGGAAGCAATCACTGTGGGCAGCAATCACTGTGGGCAGCAGTCACTGTGGGCGGCAGTCACTGTGGGCAGCACTCACTGTGGGCGGCACTCACTGTGGGTGGCATTCACTTTGGCGGCAGTCACTGTGGGTGACAATCACTGTGGGCACCAGTCACTGTGGGTGACAGTCACTGTGGGTGGCAATCACTGTGGGTGACAGTCACTTTGGTGGCAGTCACTGTCGGCGGCAGTCACTGTGGGCAGCAGTCACTGAGGGTGACAGTCACTGTGGGCAGCAGTGACTGTGGGCTGCAGTCACTGTGGGCAGCAATCACTGTGGGCAGCAGTCACTGTGGGCAGCAATCACTGTGGGCGGCAGTCACTGTGGGCGGTAGTCACTGTGGGTGGCAGTCACTGTGGGCAGCACTCACTGTGGGTGGCACTCACTGTGGGCGGCAGTCACTTTGGTGGTAGTCACTGTGGGTGACAATCACTGTGGGCAGCAGTCACTGTGGGTGACAGTCACTGTGGGTGGCAATCACTGTGGGTGACAGTCACTGTGGGCGACAATCACTGTGGGTGACAGTCATTTTGGTGGCAGTCACTGTCGGCGGAAGTCACTGTGGGCAGCAGTCATTGTGGGTGACAGTCACTGTGGGCAGCAGTCACTGTGGGCAGCAATCACTGTGGGCAGCAGTCACTGTGTGTGGCAGTCACATTGGCAGCAGTCACTGTGGGCAGCAATCACTGTGGGCAGCAATCACTGTGGGCGGCAGTCACTGTGGGTGCCAGTCACTGTGGGTGGCAGTCACGTTCTGACACGGAACTGCTGCCACCACGTCGTTCTCCACTCCATTCCCATCCCCTTCACACTCCCTTTCCATTCCCTTTCCCTGCCCATTCCCTTTCCCTGCCCATTCCCTTTCCCTGCCCATTCCCTTTCCCTGCCCATTCCCTTTCCCTGCCCATTCCCTTTCCCTGCCCATTCCCTTTCCCTGCCCATTCCCTTTCCCTGCCCATTCCCTTTCCCTGCCCATTCCCTTTCCCTGCCCATTCCCTTTCCCTGCCCATTCCCTTTCCCTGCCCATTCCCTTTCCCTGCCCATTCCCTTTCCCTGCCCATTCCCTTTCCCTGCCCATTCCCTTTCCCTGCCCATTCCCTTTCCCTGCCCATTCCCTTTCCCTGCCCATTCCCTTTCCACTCCCTTTTCTTTGCATTCCATTCCCATTTCATTATAGACTGTACGCGGTAAGCGGACCGGGACGGGGGGGGGACGTCACATGGGAGCACTCGCACGCGCACACGCACACGCACACGCACACGCACACGCACACACACGCACGCAGACACGCACACGCACACACACGAACGCACACACACCCACTGACACTCACACGCACACATGCACAAACGCACACATGCACATGCGCACACACACGCACGTACGCGCACACACACGCGCACGCGCACACACGCGCACACGCACTCACACATGCACACGAAGACGCACACACGCACACACGTGCACACACATACACCGTCACACGCACACAAGCGCACACGCACCCATGCACACACAACCTCTCTCACACATAGCAGCGACGCGTAGCTCAGGTGGTAGAGTGTCCATCTCTGAAGCCGTCGGTCATCGGATCGATCCTTCTCAGTGGACACATTAGTTTGGGCTATTTTCCGTTCCAACCAGTGGTCCACAACTGGTTTATCAAAGGCTGTGGTATGTGCTGTCCTGTCTGTGGGAAAGTGCAGATAAAAGAACCCTTGCGGCTTATCAGAAAGAGTAGCCTATGGGGAAGCAGTGGGTTTCCTCCAAAGATTAATGTCAGAAGGACCATATGTTTTGACGTCCAATAGCCGATGATGAAAGTCAATGTGCTCTAGAGGTGTCGTTAAATAAAACAAACTTTACTTATTTTTTACTCTCACACACATTAACACACATTAACCCATACAGTCACGCACAAACACACCAATTCATACATACACAGACATACGAATCCACACCCACACACCCACCCACCCACACACAAACCCACACACCCACACACCCACAACTCACAACCCACACAACCACACACCCACACACCGACACACCCGCATCCACATCCCCCCCACACACACCCACACCCACACACCCACACACACACCCACATCCCACACCCACACCACACCCACACCCACACCCACACCCACCACTCACCCATATACCCACACCCACACACCCCCAAAACCCCCCACCCACCCACCCACCCCCCCACCCACAATCCACACACCCACACACCCACCCACCCACCCCCACACCCCAACACCCACACATCATCCACATCTTCCACCCCCGCACCACCCACCCACCCACACACACACACACACACACGCGGCCCCAGCTGACTGAAAGCCAACACCTTGTTGTCGGTTGTCCTCACGTCCGTATCGGGAAGGCGACCCTGTGCTCACAGAACACGCCCACACAACCATAGACACACATACATATATATATAGACACACGTATACAGTCAGTCACACACCTACATGCATACACACAGACACACCTACACATACACGCATACACGCATACACACATACACACATACACACATACACACATACACACATACACACATACACACATACACACCTACACACTTGCACACATGCACACATGCACACATGCACACATACACACATACACACATACACACATACACACATACACACATACACACATACACACATACACACACATACACACATACACACATACACACATGTACACATACACACATACACATATACACATACACACCTACACATACACGCATACACACAGACATACATACACATACACATCTACACAGACACACCTACGCATACACGCATACACGCATACACACATACACACATACACACATACACACTTACATACATACACACATACACACATATACACATACACACATATACACATATACACACATACACATACACACATATACACATATACACATACACACCTACACATACACACATACACACAGACACATACACATCTACACAGACACACCTATGCATACGCATACGCATACACACATGCACACATACACACATACCCACATATACACTCGGACACTAAACGTCGATTTGGTTCAAGACAGGCCAAGCATGTCCTTAATCTGTTAGCCTTAATTTGTCAAACCATGAACCTAATTCAAATCATGTTCAAAGAATGCGCAGTGCGAGGCCACATCTGGAAAGACCACACTTGACAAGGCCATATAAGGCGATGACACAAGGCAACCCCACATGTGACAAATTTGATGCGACAAGGCCACATGTGACTAGGCCATGTGTCACAAGGCACACGTGACAATGCCAATTGAGACATGGCCACATGTGACAAGGCCATGTGTCACAAGGCCACATGTGACAATGCCAATTGAGACAATGCCACATGTGACAAGGCCACATGTGACAAGGCCATAGGTGACAAGGCCACAAAGTCACACAAAACAAGGTCACAAGTGATAAGGCCACAGAAAACAACGCCAATTGTGACAAGACAAGTTGACATGTGACAAGGCCCCACGTGACCCGCTGGCTGTTGTGGGTTGAGTGTTTCATCCCAGCGTCCAAAACGCAGATGTCTCCAGCCCTGAGGGCATACCCAGAGGTTAAGGTAGAGACCTTCAGGACAGAGGCCCTCAGGACCGAGGCCCTAAGGACAGAGGCCCTCAGGACAGAGGCCCTCAGGTCATACCCAGAGGTTTATGTAGAGACCCTCAGGGCAGAGGCCCGCAGGACAGAGGCCCTCAGAACAAAGGCCCCCTGGACAGAGGCCCTCCTTAGCACAGAGGCCCTCAGGACAGTGCCCCCAGTCATGTGGGATAAGAGTCATGTGGGATAAGAGTCATGTAGGGATACAGGTGTGGACAGGTGTGGACGTGTGTGTCAGTGTGAACAAGTCATGTCGAGGTGTGCGTGTGGATACAGGTGTAAACTGTCCACCACTCCACACCCTGCTGAGTGTGCACACCTCACAGAACACACCACGAAGCCCACACTCTATGTGTCTGTTGGAGCTTTACGTCCTAGCCACATCTAAGGAAGCCTACACTGTACAACAGTAGTAGTGTGACTAGTTTGTGACAGTCCAAACATCGCGCAGTGTCTTTGCTGCATTAGAAGTTCGTCACACGCAGGGGTTTGTGGGTAAACAGGATGCCAACGTTTAAAATTAAGTGGTTGAACTTAACTCTGTAGAATTACGTACTGAGGAAATGGATGGATGATGCCCCCCCATCTGTCACCCCCCCCCCCCGGTGTCCCTCCACAGGCCCTTTGATGCAATTCCCTGCGCTCTCTTGTACGCTCCTATACCGCCGTACCCTCCTGTACCCCATTGTACCCTGCTGTACCCTGCTGTACCCAACTGTACCCTGTTGTACCCTCCTCTACCCAACTGTACCATGCTGTACCATCCTGTACCCAACTGTACCCTGTTGTAGCCGCCTATACCCAACTGTCCCCGGTTGTACCATCCTGTACCCCATTGTACCCTGTTGTAGCCTCCTGTACCCTGTTGTAGCCGCCTATACCCAACTGTCCCCTGTTGTACCATCCTGTACCCCATTGTACCCTGTTGTACCCTCCTGTACCCAACTGTACCCTGCTGTAGCTGCCTATACCCAACTGTCCCCTGTTGTACTCTCCTGTACCCCATTGTACCCTGTTGTAGCCTCCTGTACCCAACTGTACCCTGCTGTACCCTCCTGTACCCCTTTTTTCTTCTTGAAGATTTATACTGCCTGTCATGGATAAGTCTGAATAGACTTGTTTTCACCATTAGACAGTTTGTCGATAGAAAGCCCGAGCCTACACCTTTACCGACCCAAGGGATTTTTAACCTCCCACACCACATAGACTTGGTATGAGAGCAACTGGCCTTTGATGACGCTGTAAGTTATACACACTGGTGGAAATCCAAATTGGCAGAGGTGGGGGGCACGCCAACCTTAAGATTAGGAGTCTGACCTAGAAAAAATTCAGACACTCTAACCACTCCTCAACAGAAAACACCACATTGTACCCTGTCGTAGCCTCCTATACCGAACTGTACCCTGTTGTAGCCTCCTATACCGAATTGTACCCTGTTGTACCCTCCTGTACCCCATTGTACCCTGTTGTAGCCTCCTGTACCCAACTCTATCCTGATGTACCCTCCTGTACCCCATTGTAGCCTCCTGTACCCAACTCTATCCTGATGTACCCTCCTGTACCCCATTGTACCCTGTTGTAGCCTCTGTACCCCACTCTATCCTGTTGTACTTGTACCCTCCTGTAACCCATTGTATCTTCTTGTACCCTCCTGTTCCCTGAATATTGTACCATGTTGTACCCTCCTGTACCCCATTGTACCCTGTTGTACCCTCCTATACCCCGTTGTACTTTGTTGAACCCTCCCATCTCCTGACCATTGTACCCTGCTGTACCCTCCTGTACTTCATTGTACCTTGTTGTACCCTCCTGTACCCCATCGTACCATGTTGTACATTCCTATGCCCCGTTGTACCTTGTTGTACCCTCCCGTACCCTGACCATTGTACCCTGTTGTACCCTCCTATACCCCATCGTACCTTGTTGTACCCTGATCATTGTACCCTGTTTTACCCTCCTATGCCACGTTGTACCTTGTTGTACCCTTCCTTACCCTGATCATTGTACCCTGTTATACCCTCCTATACTCTGCTGTACCCCGTTGTACCCCGTTGTACCCCGTTGTACCCTCCTATGCCCCGTTGTATCTTTCTGTACCCTCCCGTATCCTGACCAATGTACCCTATTGTACCTTCCTATTCTCCGCAGTGCATTCTTGTACCCACCGTACCCTGTTGTACCCTCCTGTACCCAACCGGGCGCGATGGCCGAATCGGTAGAGCGCAGGCCTCGCGTGCTCGACAACCAACCAACTGGTTCTCCAGGCGGTATCCGGGTTCAGGCGGTATCCGGGTTCAGGCGGTATCCGGGATTGTGATTTGTGCCCCAGTGACTGATGACCCTTGTAATTAGGTCACGTGTATCAGTCATCATCAGGGGTGACGCAATCATTGAAGCATGACGTCCACCTGAGATAGGACTTGGTTGGTTGTTGGAGTTTTACGTCCTGGCAACATCTAAGGTCATATCAGGACGGGTTCAAACTTGTGACAGTGCACACTCATGGCAACTTTATAGTGCTGCCCCACTGGGAAATCAGGCCGCCGGCACCATGATCCGATATCCCACTCAGTCACATTCACCAGACACTGAGCTAACCAGTACTTGCCATATCCTATTAATGCCGAGCGCCAGGCTAGGAAGTGACAAATATCAATTTTGAAAGTCATTGGTTTGACTCGACCGGGAACTGAACTCCCGACCTTCCGCACGCGAGGTCCGCGCTCTGCCGATTCGGCCATCGCGCCCGGTCGAGATGGGACTTGGTAGAAGAAGGCGGGCAGCATTTACATCCCAATAACAAAGCAGTTCTTTATAGTGTTGCGCCACGTCTTTGTGTGGTTACCAGGTGCAGCTAAACACAATAACCGCCGTATTTACTCTGAACGTATCGCCGTGGTCACACTGTCCCCCTGTCCACATCGACACTGCCACCAATAGAGCGTGACGACCTCAAGTTGTGGCCAAAGCTGAGACAGAGAGGACAAAGAGGTCTATAGCTACTTAAATAACTATAGTTCAGGGCCGCAAGAAGTGGTGCAAGCTACGGGGCGTTTCACTGGAATTGTTGACTGGACTCTAAGTTTGTTTGGTGATACCTTACACGCACACTAGTTACAGAGAATAACGGCAGCAGACGACATTTACTCGAAAAATACATTTGATGTCAACAGCTGACATTTACAGACTTTAAGCATCAGTTATTGACAGCAAACGCCATTTATTGACAACATATATCAATTAGTGGCAGTGTATGACATTTAGTGGCAGCAGACATTTATTAACAATAACAACACACATCAATTAGTGGCAGTGTAGGACATTTAATGGCAGCAGACGACTTTTACTTGTAGATTACGAGAGGTAATGAGAGATGACGACACTTATTGGTCGCATACGACATTTAGAGCCCTAAAACGACATTCTGTAAAAGCAGACGATGTCTGTGCAACAGAGCATGCGTGCAATGCGACTTGTTAGTTTTGGCGCCATTAATCACCAGATCACCAGACAGAGCTTTCTCAGTCCGTTTCATGTTCACCTTTCACCAAAGAAAACCCCTCATAGTTCGCCCTATAAGAAGCTACACTCGCCGTGTTGACAGCGCAGGTCGCGCAGCAGCCATTTAAAGCTCTACGGTGTTCAAGGTGCGCGGTGCCAACGTGTCTTTCAAAGTTTTATTGACACGTACACTCCTGATCTATGAGATGTAATTTATATTGTTGTTTTTAATTTAGCTGAAGTATCTGAATGGGTTGCTATTTTACGGACTCGTGACCCCTGACAAGGAGAGCCAGGCGAATGTATTACTTTACTAACAATTCATCTACCAAATCTGTACATTGATATTTACTTGTATCAAACCGGGTTTAATTGTTGTATTCTATGTGGTATTTATTTACTAGCTAGATAGCTATGTAGGGGTAAAATATTCAGAATGAAAACAATCAATTTATCCCCAAAGCTGTGTGAGCAGCACTTTGCGGGACATTCTCGGCGAACTGTTATCAGTGAGGGCCCTTGGCAGGTCACGTGACCCCTGGCGTGTGACGACCTTCCCTTGAGGGTTACCTGAAGGGGCAGCACTCGGGTACCAGGATACGACTCCGCACCAGGCAAGGCTTACTTGTACCCGGGCATTGTGACAGGCGGACCAGTGTACCATGTAGGCCATGCCGCGCTGCACGCCTCACCTCGGGGCTGCACACCAGAACGAGGCTGAAGAAACACCCACCTGCCTGTGAAGTGATTAAAAAAGGGCCACACTTTACTTTGGGGGTTATTTTGAACATCTTTAAAAATGTTGTAGCGGGTAAGACATCAATCACAAAACAACATCTGTGCTTATCAATTGAAGGATCGGGCCCGGTTGCCGAATCGGTAGAGCGCAGACCTCCCGTTTGGGAGATCGGGAGTTCAAATCCCGGTCGAGTCAAACCAATGACTTACACAATTTATACTTGTCACTTCCTAGCTTGGCGCTCAGCATCACTAGGATATCGCAAGGACTGGTTGGCTCAGCATCATGATAATGTGACCGAGTGGGATATCGGGTCATGATGCCAGCGCCCTGAATTCCCAGTGGGACAGCACTATAAAGTCACCATGAGTGCACACTGTCACAAGTCGGTATCCATTCTGATATGACCTTAGATGTTGCCAGGACGTAACATTCCAACAACCAATCAATGCCAGAATAGTGTGACTGAGTGGGATATCATGATGCTGGCGGCAAGGTCTCCCAGTAAGACAACACTCAGCAGCATCTGTGTTTGTCAGGTGAAGGCGTTTGGTTGAATGGTTCGCTTTTGTAGTGCCCCAGTTACTGGACACGGCGCCAGTCTGATGAACCTTGTTTGGCACTGATTGTATTTACAGAAGCCCCCTGCCCCCCCGCCCCCCGCCCCCCCCTGCCCCCCCCCCCGCCCCCCCCCCCCCCGCGCCCCCACGCCCCCAGGCTGTCTGCCGGACGACACCTCAGAGTCACGGACCCGTGACGACGCCCCCATCAGGTCGAGCAGACCCGGGGGTTCAGGTATCCAGCTGCTGAGTTCGTGTTGTGAATTGTTACTGATTCTCTAGTTTGTCGGGCCCTCAGTGTCGCTCTCTGCCGTCTTTCACTGCCGATCTCCCCTGTTCCTGTCTGTCTTTCATTCTCCCCTCTCTTCCCCGCCGATCCCTCCCCTCTCTCTCCCTCTCTTCCCTCTGTCTGTCTCTCCCCTTCTCTCTCTCCCATCTCTCACCTCTCTTCCCCCGTCTCCTCTCCTCTCCCTCTCTTCCCCCGTCTCTCCTCTCTTCCCCCTGTCTCTTCCCTCTTCCCTCCTTCTCCTCCCCTCTCTCTCCCCGCTCTTCCCCCCTCGTCCCCTCTCTTCCCCTGTCTCTCCCCTCTCTCCCCCGTCTCTCCCCTCTCTTTCCTCTCCTTTTCCCCCTCTCTCCCCTCTCTTCCCCTCTCCCTCCTCTCCCTCTCTTCCCCCTGTCTCCCCTCTCTCCCCTCTCTTTCTCCCTCTCTTCCCCCGTCTCCCCTCTCTCTCCCCCTCTCTCCCCTCTCTTCCCCGTATCTTTCCCCTGTGGTCTCTCCCTCTCTCCCCCGTCTCTCCCCCTCTCCCCGCTCTCCCTCTTCCTCCCTCTCTTCCCCCCGTCTCTCCCCTCTCTTCCCCCGTCTCTCCGTCTCCCCCCCTCCCCTCTCTCATCCCCCTCCGCTTCCCCCGTCTCTCCCTCGCTTCCCGTCCTCTCTTCTCTCCCGTCTCTCCCTATCTCCCTTCTTCATTCCCCCTTTTTAGCTTTCTTCTAATCTCCCCATCTCTGCCTCCCACACCCCCTGTCTCCATCTCCTGCCACCCCCACTCCCTTTCCCCTCCTTTCCCCCATCCTCCGCTACACCCTCCTCTCCCTCTCCATCCTGCCTTCCTTCCCCCCCCCTCCCCCTCCTCTCCCTTTCCCCTTCCATCCCCCTCCTCCCCTCTCTCCCCTCCCTCTCCCTGCCCTCTCCCTCCCTGTCCCTCCTCCTTCCCTCTCCCCTCTTCCTCCCTCCCTCCCTTCCCTCCCCCTCCCCGACCCCAGCTTCTTTCTCCGCCTCTCCCACACCTCGCTGTTACCAAGCCCGTGCCCTGACTCTGCTATTCTAACCCGTTGCCCGAGTCTATTATTTGCACGTCACGTGACCTCTCACTCGACTGATTCCGCGACAGGATTTCACAATAAACCAAGAAGACACGCGAGGCAACAGGTCACGGCTCAACCAGAGCGTGACGCCAGGGGGCGTCTGTGCCCTCCTCCCGGTGCCTCCCCTCCCCCTGTGCCTACCCACCCCCTGTACATGCCCTCTCCCTGTATCTGCCCTCCCCTGTACCTGCCCTCTCCTCTACCTGCCCCCCCTGTGCCTGCCCTCCCCTGTACATGCCCTCTCCCTGTATCTGCCGTCCCCTGTACCTGCCCCCCCCTGTCCCCCTGCCCTCCCCTGCCCTCCCCTGTATCTGCCCTCCCTGTACTGGCTCCCTGTGCCTGCCATCCCCTGTAATGCCCTCCCCCTGTATCTGCGTCCCCTGTCTGCCCTCCCTGTACCTGCCCCTCCTCCCCTGTACCTGCCTCCTGTGCCTGCCCCCTGTACCTGCCCTCCCCTTGCACCCCCTGTACACATGCCCCCATGGTGCCCTCCCCCTTGCACTGCTCTCCCCCCTGCCCTCCCCTGTGCCTGCCCCCCTGCATACCTGCCCTCCCCTGTCCCCTGCCTCCTCCCGTCCCTCCCCCCTGTACCTGCCCCCCTGTACCTGCCGTCCCCTGTACCTGCCCTCCCCCCCCTGTTCCTGCCCCCCCTGCCTACATGTACTGCCCCCTGTACCTGAGCCTGCCCTCCCACCTGCCCTGCCCCATGCCCCATGCCCCATCTGCCCTCCCTGTCCTCCTGCCTGCCCTCCCCCTTACATGCTCCCTGTATCTGTCTACCTGTACCTGCCTCCCCCTCTGCCTGCCCTCCCCTGCATGCTCCCCCTGTACTGCCCTCCTGCGCCTCTGTGCCTGCCCACCCCCGTGCCTGCCTCCCCCTGTACCTGCCCTCCCCCTGTGTGCCTGCCCTGCCTGCACCCCCCTGTGCCTTGTCTCCCCTGTACCTGCCCACCCCTCCCCTGTGCCTGACCCCCTGCACCTGCCTGTACCTGCCTTCCCCCTGTACCTGCCCTCCCCTTTGTAAAAATATACGGATTTTCGGTTTAGAATTGTATATTGGTAGACAGCATTATTATTCTTGGGCGATGGAGTGTGGACGATGTTATGTAAACTAAAAGTAATAATATCCCACTCCCATTATGACATGATATAAGCTATGTGAAATATATGTTCATACATGATGCCTAAGATTAATGAAGAGATGTTCCTAAATAAGAGACAGTACATGAGTGTTGAAATACTTCTCAATGCATTCATAAAGAGTGCAATTGGAGAAAAGACCATTTTAACAGAGATCTATTGTAACTGTATAGCTACCTGCCCCCCCTTCCTGGACCACTGGGCAGGTCCACCAGCCTAATTTGCATATACACACAGGGCACCACCTGCAGCTGGGTTGAGTGACAGCCACCCCTACTGGGGGAGGGTGCCACCCACCCTGACTGTGGAGGTGCCTGATTGGCTGGCTGTGGACTGCCCAGTCACCTGCATCCCATTGGCCCTCTGACCACACTAGCCTCAAACCAAGATCTTAATTCTAGACTCTGCTTCAGACACACTGGAGAGAGATCACTCTACTCCTGGCTCTTGAGTGAGACACACCTACTCTTGAGCAGGAACCCCAGACACTCTGTCTGATGCTATCAAAATTCATCTATTCCAATTGAGTGTGTACACAGCCATAGGACTCCTGTCCCATGGGCTGTAGGCACTGCTTTCTATACAGGCTAAAGTAGTAATGAGATATTGTGTGGCTAGAAGGCAAGGGGTGTGGATGATAGGTCACTGGTAGGTGGACAGGAGTTGGTGTTAGTAAAGCACAACTTCTCCACTGTTTATCTGTGTCTTGACTTCATTCTTCCTTAGCATTGGTTAATGAGTTGATAGATAAGTGATATGAAGGGGAGAGTTTCTGTAGTATTCTCTGGTGTCCCAAACGTGGCCGGGCATTCAGAAATATTATACCTTGTACATACCCCCCCCCCTGTATCTGCCCTCCCCTGTACCTGCCCTTCCCCTGTGCCTGCCCTCCCCCCTTGCACCTGCCCTCCCCCTGTACCTTGCACCTGCCCTCCCCTGTGCCTGCCCCCCTTGTACCTGCCCTCCCCTGTACCTGCCCTCCCCCTGTGCATGCCCTCCCCCTGTGCATGTCCTCCCCTGTATCTGCCCTCCCCTGTACCTGCCCTCCCCCCTGCATCTGCCCTCCCATGTACCTGCCTGTAGCCCTCCTCCCTGTACCTGCCCTCCCCCTGTACCTGGCCCTCCCCTGTACCTGCCCTCCCCCCTGCACCTGCCCTCCCCTGTACCTGCCGTCCCCCTGTACATGCCCTCCCCCCTTACATGCCCCCTCCCTGTACCTGCCCTCCCCATATACCTGCCCCCTCCCTGTACCTGCCCTCCCCCTATACCTGCCCTCCCCTTGTGGCTGGCCCCCTGTACCTGCCCCCCTGTTCCGACCCTCATCCTGTACCTGCCCTCCCCCTGTACCTGCGCTCCTCCTCCGTGCCGTCCCTCCCCCCCCCCCCCCCCCCCCCCCCCCCCCCTCCGTGCCCTCCCCCGCCCTCTGCACCCCGTGCTGCATGTACAACACAAACAACAGTCCACACTGGTCAATCTGCTCCAATTACCTGACTAGTCCCAGGCACCGGACGGCAGAGTGCAGTCGGTAGAGCAGCCACTTTCCAACACCAACCTAGAGGTGTGGCAGACATGAACATGATGTGAAGGCTGGGTGGGAGTGGGAGAAGGCATGGTTCAGTCTGGGTGGGAGTGGGAGAAGGCACGGTTCAGTCTGGGTGGGAGTGGGAGAAGGCGCGGTTCAGTCTGGGTGGGAGTGGGAGAATGCACGGTTCAGTCTGAGTGGGAGTGGGAGAATGCACGGTTCAGTCTGGGTGGGAGTGGGAGAAGGCACGGTTCAGTCTGGGTGGGAGTGGGAGAAGGCACAGTTCAGTCTGGGTGGGAGTGGGAGAAGGCACAGTTCAGTCTGGGTGGGAGTGGGAGAAGGCACAGTTCAGTCTGGGTGGGAGAAGGCACGGTTCAGTCTGGGTGGGTGGGGAGGGAGGGTGGGAGAAGGCGCGGTTCAGTTGGGGGAGGGGGAAGCACGTTCAGTCTGGGTGGAGTGGGAGAAGGCACGGTTCAGTCTGGGTGGGAGAAGGCGGTTCGTCTGGGTGGGAGTGGGAGAATGCACGGTTCAGTCTGGGTGGGAGTGGGAGAATGCCGGTTCAGTCTGGGTGGGAGTGGGAGAAGGCACGGTTCAGTCTGGGTGGAGTGGGAGAAGGCACGTTAGTCTGGGTGGAGTGGAGAAGGCACGGTTCAGTCTGGGTGGGAGTGGGAGAAGGCGTTCAGTGGGTGGAGAGGCACGGTTCAGTCTGGGTGGGAGTGGGAGAAGGCATGGTTCAGTCTGGGTGGGAGTGGGAGAAGGCACGGTTCAGTCTGGGTGGGAGTGGGAGAAGGCATGGTTCAGTCTGGGTGGGAGTGGGAGAAGGCACGGTTCAGTCTGGGTGGGAGAAGGCACGGTTCAGTCTGGGTGGGAGTGGGAGAGGGAGAATGCATGGTCAGGTCTGGGTGGGGGAGTGGGAGAAGGCATGGTTCAGTCTGGGGTGGGAGAATGGCACGGGTTCAGTCTGGGTGTGAGTGGGGGAGAATGCATGGTTCTGTTGGGTGGGAGTGGAGAATGCACGGTTCAGACTGGGTGGGGTTGAGGGTGGGAGAGGAAGGGGTGGTGGTTCGTCCTGGGTCGGGGTGGGAGAAGGCCGGTTCAGTCTGGGTGGGGAGTCGGAGAAAGCTGGTTCAGTTTGGGTGGGAGGGGAGAATGCACGGTTCTGTCTGGGTGGGAGTGGGGGAGAAGGCATGGTTCAGTCTGGGTGGGAGAAGGCACGGTTCAGTCTGGGTGGGAGTGGGAGAAAGCATGGTTCAGTTTGGGTGGGAGTGGGAGAAGGCACAGTTTAGTCTGGGTGGGAGTGGGAGAAGGCATGGTTCAGTCTGGGTGGAAGTGGGAGAAGGCACGGTTCGGTCTGGGTGGCAGTGGGATAATGCACGGTTCAGTCTGGGTGGGAGTGGGAGAAGGCATGGTTCAGTCTGGGTGGGAGTGGGAGAAAGCATGGTTCAGTTTGGGTGGGAGTGGGAGAAGGCACGGTTCAGTCTGGGTGGGAGTGGGAGAAGGCACGGTTCAGTCTGAGTGGGAGTGCGAGAAAGCGTGGTTCAGTCTGAGAGGGAGTGGGAGAAGGCACGGTTCAGTCTGGGTGGGAGTGGGAGAATGCACGGTTCAGTCTGGGTGGGAGTGGGAGAATGCACAGTTCAGTCTGGGTGGGAGTGGGAGAAGGCATGGTTCAGTCTGGATGGGAGTTGGAGAAGGCACGGTTC